>CM035438.1:99557638-99982638 GCA_020310875.1 Ceratopteris richardii | reverse complement strand
AGTTACTCCCAACAAAGAAGTGAATGTGTAGTATTATATGAGAGGAAACACATCAAGGATGTTGAACCTTCTAATATTTTTCAAATCGACTGATTACAAAAGGGTATTTTCTTATTTGATTGATTTCTTTTTTTATTTAAATATCTGAAATGATGCGATTCAAAGACTCCTAGTGTTCAATGTTCAACAGGGAAAAAAATAAGAGCCGCTTCTTAGTACAAAAGTATATAAATGTGGGCAAATATTCATGATACCTTTCATTGGAACTATAAGAGGGATCCAAACTCTAAGAAATATGAGACTACGGAGCCATATTTGGATCCCATTTAATCCCATATGCAAGGGATTGGAGGATCTCATTGACAGCCTATGTCTCTCCTTCATTGTCCCATATAAGAGGTCACATTACTTAAATACAACCCCTCACAAAATGCAAAAAAGAACTCCCCTCGAGGAGGAATCCCTTTTCTTTATTCATCTTCATGCTTGTGCACGAGAAGGACAAAGAGATGGCACTCTTCATTGAGAGACCACCCAGGCTTGAAGGGAATGAAAGCAGAGCGCTCCTTTTGTAGGTGTGCTCAGAAATCCCTCAAATGTGGGATTTATGACTTTCAAATTTTGTATGGCCTCTTCATGCATGCGCACAAGAGGGAGGAGCTCATCATTGAGAGAGCTACCTAAAACAGAACAAGGATTACGACCACCACTTGGCTTGAGAGATGACTCTCCTCCCAACTAAATGCCTCTATATATAGCTCTCTCCAGGGGACTGACTTCTTGGGCAGGTGGATACTAACCATCCATGTCTCATCCATGTAACTACATGTGCCCCAAGTGTCCCAGTTAACTCGAGTTAACTCAAGTGGATGCTTCTGGAAGGCTCTAGATCTCTTTGGGCAAAATACTCTTCCCATGTTCCCCATGGGGACTGAACCCAAGACCTCCTCCTTCACATCCTTGAGACTTAACCACTAAGCTAAGTGGGTCACTTGTTCACAAGAGCACAAGACCTCCTAGTAAGTCTAAACTTGAGATCTTTGGTCATACACACGGATGAACAAACAGTGTCCGATTTTAGATCTGTCTGAACCGGCCAGATCCTTGGATCATAAACTTACTTTAGTACATTCTTCCCCCCTTGGAAAATATGTTCGTCCTTGAAAATAGAGCTATATACATACTGTAGGCAACCCTCGAGCCTCATGTTCTAAAACTGGAAGAACATGGTCATGTTCTAGAACTGGAAGAACATGTCTCATCTCTATGGTGGCATCCCTGCCCAAATGACTCAAAACACTATCCGGTTTTGCACTTTGATGAACAGGACAAAGTACAAACTAGTGAAGAATAATAAGGGTGGATCTAAACACATCCCTCGCGAGTTCACAGTTTCTGGATATGCGATCTAGGCACAAACATGTGAACTAGGTGGATTCAAATTACTAGTCTATTTCTGGGCATGACTGGTGCATGGACTGAGTAATGAAGGTGGGATTCTTATCCCTCGCAAGACTTTTGAGAATTCTTGAGTCACTTGAATTTGTTTTGGAGAACTTGAAGTTTGGTTGTCTCAAACATCTAACTTAGATGTTTATACAATGGTTTACTTTGATCCAACAATTACTTGATTTTTTCACCCCACTAGAGGACTACTTTGTCCCAATGAGTTGAAAAAATCCTATGTAAACTGTAAGAGAAAGTTTACCATTTCGGTGGAATCAATCATACTAACTTCACCAATTCAAATTCAAAATGAAAATTATCCAACTTAGGACACTTTTCTCAAAGACATTAACTAAAAGTTCTTGGGAATTGTGAATCTGATGAGCAATTCCTAACTTCCCTATTCTAGAGTATACTGGACTCTAGGAAATCATTTATGCTATAACTTGAAGCAAACTCAAATGAATAAGTCCACTTAGACTTATCATTTTTGGAAGATTGAAAAGGTTCTTGTACATAACATCTATCTAGGATGTTCAAGTTAGTTATTTTATTCTAACTGGCTAACCCTGGTCTTTTGCAAAAGGAATCAGATACCATGTCTGAGCCAATTCCAAAAGATTTGGAAAGCAAAAAAGAAATAATTAAAACTCTGTACAACCAATTCAAACTTTGAAGATACCTAAACTTGCTATGAGTCAAAGTCTAGTTGACTCAAGACTTTAACTTCTCAACGATCTATTTCAACAAGGTATTGAAGCATTGTCTTTATCTTTAAGAGAAATAAGGTGGATTCTCAAAAAGATTCAAAGAAAATCAAAAACATCATCCAACCACAAGATACTAGTGTGGTAACCAACATCAGTGTGTCGACCCACTAAGGTTCTGTCGATGAGTTTCGTATTCAAATAATGCTTCACTTGAGACTAAGTTCATGTCACATTCAATCTTTTTGACTCCTAATCGTGAATGCAATTCTTGTGCATTTCTTTGAGTCAAAAGAGTGAATTTATCAAGTTACACTAGGAACTTGATGCTTGACTTAGTCAATTAAATCTTTAGTTGAAAAGATCAACTCAAAATCAAAGTCCAACTTCTTTCAGAAATTTATCAAATATTTTTTATCAATAACACTTAAGCTTGAAGTGTTCTAAGAAGATCTTGGAAGTTACTTACTTCATATCTTGAGTTTCCTTGATCTTGAAGTCGTCTTGAAGTATCTTGAGATCCTTCTTGAATTTAAACTCCTTCTTTGAAGTTTTAATTCCCTTGAAGATCAAACCTAACTTCAAGATCCAAACAAGGACTAAAAGATAATCATCATCTCACAATCCGATGTCCCATACCATCTTTCCTACATCAATCTGAGTATAAAATCTGGTGTCCCATACCACCTTACTTTATACTCACATTGACATGTGAGTGAATTTTATCCTAAAGTCTACAACATCTTTTGATAAAGAACCTTTTAGCTTTAATTCTTGACAAGAATTTCGCTGTTTCATGCACTATCTCTATCTTGATATTCTAGGTTTTAATCCCTTGACATGATCATTTCACGATCTTGTACTTTAACCTTGGGAACTTGAAAACCTTTAATAGAATATCTCCAATGCTTCTTTGCTAGGGTTTTCAAATGAAAGCCAATCCGAATTCCAATGACAAAATGCTAGGCTCTGATACCAATGAAACAGAACAAGGATTATGACCACCACTTGGCTTGAGAGATGACTCTCCTCCCAACTAAATGCCTCTATATATAGCTCTCTCCAGGGGACTGCCTTCTTGGGCAGGTGGATACTAACGATCCATGTGTCAGCCATGTAACTACATGTGCGCCAAGTGTCCCAGTTAACTCGAGTTAACTCAAGTGGATGCTTTTAGAAGGCTCTAGATCTCTTTGGGTAAAATACTCTTCCCATGTTCCCCATGGGGATTGAACCCAAGACCTCCTCCTTCACATCCTTGAGACTTAACCACTAAGCTAAGTGGGTCACTTGTTCACAAGAGCACAAGACCTCCTAGTAAGTCTAAACTTGAGATCTTTGGTCATACACACGGATGACCAAACAGTGTCCGATTTTAGATCTGTCTGAACTGGCCAGATCCTTGGATCATAGACTTACTTTATTACACTACCCAAGCATGAAGAAATGCGAGGACCTTGCTCCTTTTATGGCTCATCTTGGGAATCCATCAAATGTGGGATTAATCTCGTCAAATTCTATCCGCCAAGGGAAGACTCACCCCCCAAATAGACATGTACCTATTTGGCGAAATTATATCATACATATGAGAAGTACCTTATACTAGTGGCGAATATATCCACATTGAAGGCATCTAATCTATAATTTTTTGTGCTTATATAAGATCCTACAAAGTCATTAGATTAGCCATTTTTTTTCAAAATTGCAAAACAATCGCCATTGGGCTATAAATCGCCCTTAATGTTTTCCCTGATGTTCCTGCCTATTTATGTATCTATATATGCATGCACTCATGCATGTGCCATGCTTGCATGTATGTTTGTATTCTTTTATTCTTGCATGTATGTATGTAATATGTATGTGTGTATGTATATATGTGTGCATGTGTGATGCTTGCCTATATGATGCTTGCATGTGTGTATGTTCGTATTCTTGTATTCTTGCATGTATGCACATAATATGTATGTGTGTATGTATATATGTGTGCATGTGTGATTCTTGCATGTGAGATGCTTGCATGTGTGCATGTTTGTACTTTTGTATTTGTACACTTGTATTCTTGCATGTGTATATGTATGTATATGTGTATGTCTGAAATTTGAATATATGTGTGATGCTTGCATGTATATATTATGTTTCTATTAATGCTTATATTTGTGTATGTATGTGCATACATTCAACAATCCTTTTAGAGGATTTGAAGGCTTGCACATTGAACATATTGGAATTTGGGACCTATCTTTGATAAAAAATTTGGTAATCTAATGTTGTTTCCAGATAGATGTGTGTAGAAGTATGTATGCAAGTGTCTCACGTGTGTATGTGCAAGTGTGTTCAAGGGTTAGGTATGCATTTGCCAAAATAAATTGGGACAATTATGTTTAGGCATGTGTGAACAGGTATGGGCAGGTGTGGGATTGTTATGTCAAGTTGCTCCAGTCTATAGGTCTATTGTCCCCCTTATGACATGTTTAGCTTCTCCATGAACTTTGAGGAAAGTTATGCTTTGAACATGTTAATCCCTATCCTTGAATTGTTGTGTATGCTCTATTCTGTGTACATATTAAGATTTATTTGTTGTCTACAATGTACATGACATAAGAAAGATTTTTGAAAGTATAGCTCATGATAATGTACAAAGCTTAGACCATCATTTTGAATTTCCAAGATGGTTGTACAATGTTTCATGGTCCATGTGCCAATGATGAGAGCAGAGTGTGAACCTTCATAAGGACTCTTTGTATATGCAATCATTTGGTAGGCAAATTTTGTATATGCTAATTTTGTGCTAAGCTTCATTATGGTTGAGTTTTCTTATCATTCTTGGGAGTGATAGATACTCACTTCAAAGAGCTTCTTGTGAGTTCATTTTGGCTTCTTATGTCCTTGTACTATGTATATACACTAGTACACATCTTTATCCAAAGCACTTTGTCATTTTTTTTCTCTTTTTTGTCTATGTGAAGGTTGGATCTTACGTTTTAATTATGGCCCTTATGTATGAAGGCATTTACAGTAGTAGCAATTGAAAGTTTCAAGTTTTTGGAACACTTGGGTCTTGTTCATGTGTGTTTGCATGTTTATTTGATTCTTGGCCTAAGATTTTGGTATTAGTGCAGGTTCAAAGGAGTGTATTAAGCTCGAGTAAATTGCAATATAATAGAGCAAGTATGAAGGCTATTTTGCTATAGGTTTTATAAGGTATAAATTTTCAAATCTTTGTCCAACCTTATGTTTGGCAACCATGTATGTCTAGCTATTGCAATCTATCCAAGTTTTGCCAGTCAGTCCTGTGTGTGTAGGTAACTTGTGTCAAGTTTCTTCAACAAATCCACCTAGCAGCTTGCATCCAACACATAAGCTCCTTGTGCATTTAGTGTTGTGTTACTTTGTAACTCTCTGTTCAAACCTTCATGTCAGTGTAGATTACGTACATTGGGCATTATAGGTGGTTCCAATAGCATAGATGTTTCTAGATGTGGTAATGCTAGTATATCTATATATTTGTACTAGCAGATATATACAATATATGTATACACATAGATATATATATATGTTAAATATATATTTCCATACACACACATATGTTATGCTAGTATGTCTATATATATGTACCAACAAATATATATACAATATATTTATACACATGGATATATATATTCCATACACACACACATAGATGTGGTAGTGTTGATATATCTATATATCTTTACCAGTAGATATATAGAGTATATGTACACACACATATATATATATACATACATACATACATACATACATACACACACACACACACACACACACATATATATATATATATATATATATATATATATATATATATATATATATATATATATATATATATATATATATATATATATATATATATATATATATATATATATATATATATATATATATATATATATATTGTTTGTCATACACACACATATACATACACTAGAGAGTAGATATATATTGTGTTCATGCTTAGAAATTTTGGGTCTATTTGTGTTTCAAGAAGATGAAATCTCTAAGTACTATGGAAATCCTTCTTGGCTATTGTAATAACATGGATGTACACATCTAGAATATATGGAGAAGCCATGCACTTTGGAATAACTAGTGGGACAGAAATCATGAGGTCTTCAAATTTGATAAACGAACTTATTCATGCTCTCAAAATGGTGTTGTAATGAGAAGGGATTTAGATTCTTCTTCACATTAGGGATGTCCTTGATACTACTTTTAGCTTAAACCATGTCTTAAGCAAGCACCATCATAATAGGTGGAGATATATTTTATTGTCCTTGTACTGTGTGGATAGATTTACTATGGTGTTCATGCTTTAAGTTTTCTTTGTTATAATCATGTCCCCTTCACTCTCTAGTACATATGGAGAACCCACATATTGTCTATTACTTGGGGCAGAAAAAATCAAGAGGTCTTCAAATCCGGCAAAAGGGATTTTATTCCTTTGATTTTCTTTCCTCAATAATGATTGCGTGTTTGACGCTATGTAGGATTTTTAAGTGTGCAAAGATAAGAAAAAAACTCAAAATTCAAGAGTGGGTGGAGTCTTGTGATGTCCAAAAGTATTTGAAGCCCATGGTGCTGCTTAATTTTGTCCTCATAGATAGATAGATAGATAGATAGATAGATAGATAGATAAATAGTTATATGGATGGCTGATTGGATTGATGGATGGATGGTTGGTTGAATAGATAGATGGTAGGATGGATGAACCGAAATGACATGTGAGATCAAACAGTTACATCATGGATCTCATACAATATTCAAGTAAAGCAATAGAAATAAAATGAAGTGAAAGTGTTGGAACAATGGGAAACACAATAGAAATCTAATGGAGATGCTGAGATCAATAAACCAAGTCTACATTAGAAGCATGTATGACCACAACATTGTGTAGGTTATTAATAACACATCTCAATAATATCCTCTAAAATATCATGACTAGGTGCCTCACATGATGAGCAAATATGACCTGAAAGTTGAGTTGGAGCCTTCATATGTAGATTGAGAACTCATAGTCAAGGGCACCTATATCATCATAGTTATGTCACATGATCAAAGTGATTTTATGCCTTTGGTGTGGGTGACTTGCTCTTATGGTTGTCCATCTGACCATCTAGTGGTCATGGTCTAAATAAATTTGACCATCGGGTGATGGATGGCCTTAAGAAATATGTGACTTGCGTATGAACATGTTTCTTTTAATAAAAAAACACATGTTTGCCAAAGAGAACTTCAAGATGTCCATGCTTTTGTGTAGTAACGCTATCCTCCCTTGATTTACCATCATTTGAGATCAATTCACTATCACGTGCATGTATTGTAACAAATGAGATGGGAGGTGCATGTTTGTTTGCAAGATAAGACCTCAAAAAAAACTCCCTTCATATATTTTGTGATGATACACTAGGCTCTCGACTTCTTGCAAGCTCCCATAAATCTTAAAACATCCTTGTTTATGAGACTCACTAACACAAATACTTCTTGTGTAAACTCTTGCTCCAATAGTAATACTCTTTCATTGCCATTGTGTGGATGCCCCTCAAACTTTTTGAACAAAAATCAATGGTTTCATGATACATTGTAGGAAATGAAAAGTGTTAAAGAAATCAAATACATAAAAAATTTTATAGTTTCAAAGAAGGTTATCACAAAGTATTTTGCTAGACATTTATATTTCAAATGGGATTCATCATCTAAATTTTCCAAAAATTTTATATTGCAAATAAAAATTATCATCAAAATTTGCCAAAATATTTACAATTATAGTATGATATACTTAGATAATTTTGCCCATTTTTATGTACTTTTGAGTGAGGGGGTGGTCTTATTTTTTTCCTTGGATGCCACTTAAATAAGGTGATAAGAGTGTTCCTCATGAGCCATTGACCTTCTATGATAACTTGCATTGCACCATTGACATTATTGAAGAAGAACAAAAAGTAATTATTAGACAAAAATTGAACATTAACAAATAATCCACAAATCTTTGAGCTCAATTTGATCCATCATTTTAGCGTTTCTTTTGTTGGGTGAGGCCCATGACGTAATCCTATTACAATTTATCATCTAACTATTCATTCCCGTTATTGAGTGAACCACAATCAATGATTAGGGTTCTATCATCGTTGTCTTCAAAGTTAGAGTCTAGGTTAATCATATTGTTGTCATCATCCACCTTTTGCGAGCCTTTATCTATCTGTATAGGGCTAGGGAAAGAGATGTTACCTTCATTGTTGAATAGTGGGTTGCTTGATACAGTGAGCTTAGGTGCAACATCTCCAAAGAAGAAACTTAAAGTCTTACCTTGGGATGTATCACCATCTTCTTGTTGATACTGCATAACTTGAGAGAACCCATTCTTAAGTGCATCCTGAAGTGTCATGCGTACCTCTCTCGAGGGAGGTGACATATAGTGAGTATATGGTTAGGAGCAAAGTAGTGTTACACATAACGATTCTCAAGGAGTTCTAGGCAAAGACATAGAGGGTCATCCATGAAAATACCGAGAGTTTTCCCCTCCTTCCCATTTACCTCCATGAGCAACAGTTATTCATTGAAATCATGTACAAAATTCCTTTTATTGATTGAATTATCCCTCCAAGATTTATAAAAAAGCATGTCTTGAGTATGTTGCTCTATTAACATGTCCTTCACAATGGTTTTATATTATAGCACAATAAAATAATGAATTGAGAACTGCATAAACAATCTAAAGCATGCTTACTTTTTATTTCTGATATATTTTTTGCATTGTTCTATGCTTCGTGTTGTCATAATGGTCAATATTAGCAGTTGGCATGAGTTCTTTGATTTTTTTGAAGTAAGCCATTAAGCAGCAGAGGCAAAATGTTATGTTTTGCCAGCAAGACAAAATGCTCTTCGAATTTGTATACATATGCTCATGTTCACCACATAAGGATTACATCATACATGTATGCTTTACCATGGACTAGATGCTCTACCATGGAGTGTGCTCCAAGCATGTTTGCAGTTCAAATTTGACACCTGTTTGCTCAGTGTTTATAACCTACTGGCTTTCCAAATTAAACATGAAAAATTAGTGAAAAATATTTCACTTAAGGCTTGAACTTGTCTTCCTTAAAAAATGTTCATTTGATAGGGAGCTTTTATAAAAAAAACAGTCATACGTTTAGCCCGTCAATTTTAGGCCCTGCGTGGGACGAGGTGATGGAGTTGTTGGTGCTCAAAGCAAAAGGGACGAGGTGAAGGAGGAAATAAAGTAATGAGAGTCAAAGAGTGAGATGAAACGAGAGCCGCATCTGGCATGGCTTGGATTTCTTGAAGAGTTTAAATAGCAATGGGTGTCACAACTTGTATTTCTATCCAGCCCTTTTCAGTGCTTGGGGTATGCCCTGTGGTGCCAAATTGCACGCAAAAATGGAAACATGTACGTGCTCCAATTTTCTCCATCTTCCGGAGGATTCATGGAATCTTTGAAGGCGAAAATTGCTTTGACATACGGATGTAGATGCAAGTTTGGCCTTACGTCCTTCTATCATCCACTCACGCGTGGCGACATAACAATGACTGAACTCATCGTTTTTCGACGTATCTCAAATTGGTCTATCATCACGTATTCCCATGACAACAAACATAATTGTTCAAACAATGTTGGCGTTGTTCAAGAATGCATAGCATAGCGCTTGATGCTTTGAATTTTTAGGAGAAAGTTTTGGGTTCAAATCTTGGTTGGACATATTCACGAGTTCCCAAAGATGGGTGTCTATGAGTTCCCCTGAGTGTGTGTCTTTCTAATTCATTGTACTCTAAATAAAAATAACCTCTTTCCATCCTTTCCTCGGAAAAATTACTTCCCATCAATGATGTTGAAATACATCCTGGTCTTCATCAGGTCTATTCGGATTGACATTTATCTATAGAACATATGTGTATGGCTAGCTTTCATCATCAATATCGTTACCCCCATTTCATTGCAAATTCAATTTCCACCTTCATCAGTTATTAAAACTTTGATGAACCGACTTGTCTCGCTTCCAACCATTTACTTGCACGTCTTGAAATGATAGGCCACATCTGATTTGTGATTGATGCGATTTATCTAAAGAAATAAAAATTTACGTTTATAGAATGTATTACAAAAGCTGAAAATATTTAGAAGTTTATTATGTGGGAAGGCTTTTCCATTGTAGAGGGAAGGACATTGAAAACTTCAATGAAGTATGATGTCAGATCGGAATTTATGGACGGAGAACTGAAACAGAATGTGTCAATCTACATATCAATAATAGGGTCTCATTGTAGTAGGGTTCACATTGTCGGCATCGACTGTAACATGGTGGAAATGCCCTTGAATAAGTGAAAGAAGAAGGATTTGAAAAAGACAATTAGATTTGAGGATATCGATCTAGAAATTAGAGTGAACTTCAAAGAATGGATGCTCTTGTAGTAATATCATGAAAAAATTTCCTAGAATCAAGGAGAATTTGGACCTTCATCTCACACTTAACAAGATGTGGTGTCTTACATGGACGGCCTTGCATTGGGATCTGAAGTTCATGTCTCTCTGGCATCCCCTCATTGAGATAAAAAAGTTGGTGCTTAGGTAGCAAATCTTCCACGGGGGAATCTGAACCAATATAAAAGCTAACAAAACTTGTGGGGCTCCACCATGGTGTTGGTGCAATTAATCCCGAGCCTACACACTTGATCACTTCACATACGATTGATGTACTAGCATATCATTCGGAAAGTTTCATATGTACAATCTCTTGTAACCTTGAGCTACAATTACTCATTGTAAAAGTAAAGTAAACCCACGAGGAGTTAGGAAGAATAGAATCTCGTAATTTTTGGTAGTTGAGTCAAGAGAGAATCAATCCTATACTTAAGGATGCACTTTATTGGTAGAGATTTGAATTTCAATTCACATCCTTGCTTCCAACAAAAAGGTATAAAAGATGAGAAGAAAAGCTCGCGTGTATCTCGAGGTTCAGAGATCATTTCCATGTACTTTCATTTTGAAGAGGAGCGCATCTCATAGCTCACTCATTCCACACTCATTGCGCAATGCCTTATTGCCAATGACTTTGTAATTTTACATGATTTAATCAATACATGTTCATTACTTCCTACTCTCATATCTCTATCACACTCTATCAGAATAGTGATTTTGTTTGAGCTGGTTCTCACTATATACTCCATCATTTTGCATGATTTGAAGGATGACATCTTCAGCATACTGTCTACTTTAATTATACAAAGTTTCATTGATATTGGTTCTCGTGATCGTTAGATATCATTCAATTAGTGCTCACTGGTCTATGACTATCAAGGCCCATAAAAGTCGGGATGGATGTCTAACTTGCTAAACATATTTCTCTGCATATAATTTATCATTTTAGATGATTCCACTCATGATTGGTAGCCTGTTAAGCTAATTGAAGTTCCCCAAAAGGAATTTTATTAATTTCTATTGTACTCATAGAATTGTGTAAAACTCTAAGCAGGTTTCTCAACGAGATTAGCAAGTTTTGTGCATTGAATCATATGCCTATCTATATGTTTTGATCCTATCACTTGTGCATCATCTTCCAAGCAAAATATGTGATCATTTATGCTTATTAGCTAGATAAATAGGCCCAAAACACTCTCCAGCCAGCACTTATAGCAAGTGTGAAGCAGGTTTTAGCTAAACCAACTCATCTCTTGTGATTATCCACCATCTCCTCAAACAGTGGTATTGGAGCAAGCAAAATCAAGATGGGAGATGGTTTTCCATCCTTCATTGAAAAATTGGATAGGAACAACTACTCACCATGGTCCCTAAGGATGCAAGCATACCTTCAAGGGAGAAGCTTATATGGATACATCTCAAGAGATGAAGATATGCAAATCTTCAGGAGCAAGAATCAATCAACAAGGGAAGAGCAAGAGAGGCTAACCACATGGTGTGCAAAGGATGCTCTTGCAAGGTCATGTTTACTAAACTCAATCTTTGATTTCTTGTTACCACATGTTAGAAACTGTAAAACCTCCCAACAGACTTGGGAAGTACTTTCATCATACTTCACCTCCAACACAAGAGCAAGGAAGAATCACTTGTTGATGGAATTCACAACTCTCAAAAAGCAATCAAAGCAAGGAGTGGCCGACTATGTAACCAAAATGAAAGATGTTACATAACAACTTGCAAGCATTCGAGAAGAGATAGAGGAAGAGCACATAGTGAGGCCGATCATCAATGGAATTAAAACTGACGACAAGTGGGAATCCTTCACCGCTGCAATGGATCTCTACATGGATACGCAGATACCTGATCTCAACACCTTGATTGGAAAACTCTTCACCCATGAAGCAAAGCTCAACAGAAACGGTGACAACTCAGGAGGTAACCAATCTTCTCCCTTTACATAGATAAGAATAAAGTTAAGGATAATGGTAAAAGCAAGAAACAAGATAAAGAGGCTAGTACCTCTCAAGCTAATTATGTAGAAAGAGGAAGAGGTGCTAGAGGTAGGGGCAAAGGAGGTAAGTAAGGTAGCAGGAGACCCTACAGCAACTCACCATGCAACATATGTGGTCTCAACAACCACACCACTAAAGAATGCTACAAAAATACAAGGAACCAAGGGGAAGAGGCTTCCATAGAGGAAGTTATGGACAAACTAGATGCATGTACAACAATGGTGGAGGCAACTACAACCATAAATTCAATCAAGGCTACAACAACAACAACTATAAAGGAGGCTTTAGAGGAAGAAGGGACTTCAACAATTACATTGAAGATCAAGAAGACTCTCTGCTCATCATGAACATGACATCCAAGCCAGGTAAATATGATGAGCATCTTTTCTACATTGACTCAGGTTGTTCCAATCATGTGGCAGGGAATGTAGCACTATTGTCTGATCTTGAAGAACCAAAGCGAAAGCATGAGGTACAAAAAGGTGATGAAACTAAACATTCAGTCAAACAAATTGGAAATGTCAAGTCATCTGATGGTAGTATGAACCTTTTGAGCAAAGTTCTATATGTGCCTACCATAACAAAAAATCTAATTAGTGTTGGGAAGATTGTAGAGAAAGTTCTACAGGTCAGGTTCACAAAGCATGGAGCATATGTGGAAGACCCCAACAACGATTCAAAAGGATTTCCAAAGGTGAGAAGGGAGTTGGAAATATGGCACAAGAGGCTAGGGCATATAGGAGAGAGAACTCTAAAGCAAATTTGCAGGGAGCAAAGTGTGCTTGGCATTCCCAATGTGACCAAGCAGCACATGATTTACAAATGTGGAGCTTGCCAAGTTGGCAAAGCTCATAAGCAACCATTCAACAAGAAAGGATGCATCCATGAAGATTATTTGGAGCTTGTACACACTGATGTGTGGGGTCCTAGAAAAGATCCATCCATTTAGGTTCAAGGTACTATGTCTCTTTTATTTATGATTATAGTAGGTGGAAAATTCTCTATTTCATGAAGCATAAGGATGAGGTATTTTCATGTTTCAAGAAGTATTTGGCACTAGTTGAAAACCAAACAGGAAGGAGCTTGAAGAGAATCAAGCCTGATGCAGGAGGTGAGTATTTTTCACATGAGTTTGATCTATTTCTACAGGATAGATGCATAAAGAGGGAAGTAACAACCAAGTATACTCGTGAATTGAATGGAGTGGCAAAGAGAAGGAAGAGGTTAATCATTGAGGTAGCTAGATCTATGTTAAATGAGAAAAAATTACCTAATTATTTATGGGCAGAGGCTGTTTCTGCAACCACCTATTTGGTTAGTGAGCTTCCATCCAAGTCATTGGATGTTATGACACCATATGAAGATTGGAATGGTAGAAGACCCTCATTGGATCATTGCAAAATATTTGGGTGCATTTCCTATGCACACATTCCATCACAAATCAGAGGGAAACTTGACCCTAAGGCTGAGAAATGTATATTTATTAGGTATGATCAGAATCAAAAGGGATATAGACTATACAAGCCCACTAACAAGGCATTCATATTTAGTAGCGATGTAGTATTTGATGAGAATAAATCATGGTTTGAAGATGATTGTAGGAAAGTCAAATTACCATATGATTTGGAAAATGATTTTCCAACCCTAAATCAAGAATACCAACACCAAGTAGAGGACATCCACTCAGAAGATGAGGAGCATATTAACTTCAAAGCTTGGAAGTCAAGAGGCAAGTTCAAATACAAGCAATTAGAGGATCTAACCAAGTCTTTCAATCAAGCTTTAAGGAGATCAAAAAGAGAAAGTAAGAAGCCTATCAGGTAAAGGATATGATACATCCTTAGTCACAAAGCACTCCGTGTACATCATTAAAGATTCAATAGCAGAGGAGCCTTCTTCATTTGAAGAGGCTAAAAAGAAGAAAGAGTGGAGAGAAGCCATGCAGGAGGAAGTGGAAGCATTGCAGGAAAATCACACTTGGGACCTAATTCGCAGGAAACCACATATGAAGGTAATTGGTTCAAGGCGGATATATAAAGTTAAAAAGAACTCTGATGGTTCTATAAATAGGTACAAGGCAAGACTAGTGGCAAAGGTATTTGCCCAAACACATGGAGTAGAATATGAAGAAACATTTTCACATGTGGCAAAGATGCCAACAATTAGGGTATTGGTAAGTCTTGCTACATCCAAAAATTGGAATTGATATTAGTTAGATGTCAAGAATGCATTTTTAAATGGTTGAATATTAGAAAAAGTATATATGGCACAACCACCATGTTTTGAAAATGAAGAAAAATTAGGGTATATATGCAAGCTTACAAAAGCACTCTATGGTCTCAAGCAAGCTCCTAGACCTTGGAACCATAGAATGGTTACCTATTTACAGGATCAAGGCTTTGTGGCAAGCAAGGCAGACACTTCTTTATTTGTGAAGAAGAATAAATCATAGATCATCTACTTGTGTGTTTATGTAGATGATATCATTATTACACGTAATGATTCTGATGGTATCAACCAGTTCAAGGCTTAATTGATGAAGGAATTCAAAATCAGTGATCTAGGGTTGTTAACCTATTTCCTTGGCTTACAACTTGTGTATATAGATTCAAGTATATTCATCACACAAAGGAAGTATACATGATATGTTGGTAAAGTTCAAGTCGGAGAACACTAAAATTGCAGGTATTCCTATGGAGATTAATCATAAATTAGTATCACATGAAGGTGAACTACTTGAAGATATTACAAGGTATCAACAACTTGTGGGTAGTCTTAATTATGCTACTTTGACAAGAGTGGATATTGCATATGTTGTGAGCACATTGAGTCAATTCATGCATTTACCAAGGAAGCCACACATGGAAGCTGCAAAGAGGGTGCTTAAGTATCTAAAAGGTACAATGAATCAGGGGTTATTCTATCCCTTTACTTCTCAAATAGATATAAAGTTATATTTTGATGCAGATTGGGCTAGATCCAAGGATGATAGGAGAAGCGCTTCAGGGTACCTATCTTTTTCAGGTTCAAAGCTCCTATCATGGTCATCCAAGAAGCAACCAACTCTGGCCTTATCCTACACCAAAGCAAAATATAGAGGTTTGGCAAATGCAACTCAGGAAGCTATGTCCTAAGCAATTGTACACAGACTTGGAGATACACTCCTACACTCCAATTATTTTTGGTGATAACACTAGCTCACTTCATTTGGCTACTAATCCTGTGTACCATGCCAGGACTAAGAACATTGAAGTGCACTATCATTATATCATTGCTTAGCAAGGATATCCAACTATCCTATGTATCAACTCATTTGCAATGTGCAGATTTACTTACCAAAGCATTGGATGGAACAAAGATGAACAGGTTCAAACTAATGATTTGACTGCAAGAGATCAAGGAGCAATGAAGATCAAGCATGTTAGGCTTGAGGGGGAGCTGTTGGTGCAATTAATCCCAAGCCTACACACTTGATCACTTCACACAATATTGATGTATTAGCATATCATTTGGAAAGATTCATATGTACAATCTCTTGTAACCTTGAGCTATAATTACTCATTGTAAAAGTAAAGTAAACCCACGAGGAGTTAGGAAGATTAGAATCTCATAATTTTGGTAGTTGAGTCAATGGAGAATCAATCCTATATTTTAGGATGCATTTTATTTGTAGAGATTTGAATTTGAATTCAGATCCTTGGCTCCAACAAAAAGTTATAAAAGATGAGAAGAAAAGCTCACGTGTATCTCGAGGTTCAGAGATCATTTCCATGTAACTTCATTGCAAAGAGGAGCTCATCTCATAGATGACTCATTCCACACTCATTGGGCAATGCCTTATTGCCAATGACTTTGTAATACTACATGATTTAATCAATACATGTTCATTACTCCCTACTCTCATATCTCTATCACACTCTATCAGAACAGTGAGTTTGTCTGAGTTGATTCTCACTATATGCTCCATCATTTTACATGGTTTAAATCATGAAATCTTCAACATATTTTCTACTTTAATCCTCCAAAGTTTCATTGAGATTTGTTCTCGCAATCGTTAGATATCATTCAATTAGTGCTCACTAGTCTGTGACTGTCAAGGCCCGTAAAATTCAAGATGGATGCCTAACTTGCTAAACATATTTCTCTGCATATAGTTTATCATTTTAGATGATTCAACTCAATATTGGTAGCTTGTTAAGCTAATTGTAGTTCCCCAAAAGTAATTTTACTGATTGCTATTGTACTCAGAGAATTGTGTAAAACTCGAAGCGGGTGTCTCAACCAAAATAGCACATTTTGTGCATTTAATCATATGTTTGTCTATCTGTTTTAATCCTATCACTTGTGCATCATCTTCCAAGCAACATATATGATCATTTATGCTTATTAGCTAGCTAAAGAGGCCCACAACACTCTCCAGCTAGCACTTATAGTAGGTGTGAAGCAGGTTTTAGCTACACCAACTCATCTCTTATGATTATCCACCATCTCCTCCAACACGTAGTGTAAGAGGTGCCATCATAGCATTGAGGACTTGGGACACATTTTCTTCTCATGCCCCAAATCTGCTTTGATTAGGTGGACTCTTGGAAAAATCTTTCTGCTACAGGAGCTGATCAATTGGAAGCAAGTGCTTTTGGGTGAGGCAATTGGTTGTTCCTCATCTCTATGGAATGCTATAACAGGTTAGACCCTCTAGAAGATCTGAAAGGACAGATGCACTTCCAATTTTGGAAACCCTACTAAAGAATGGTCTATTGAGAAATCTCTTTTCCTTCTAGGCAAAAGAATTTCCAATTGTAAGAAGTCCCCACCTTTTAGACACCATAGAGTGTTTTTCCTCGAGAGCAACAAGATTAAAGCCAAGTGGGCCCCACATGAGGGGGGGGAAGGGGTAATAAGCCTCCTTTGTAGAACCCTCTAGCTCTATTGAACCCTCCAACTCTGTATGTTCCTTGCTTTGTGGGATTCAAGGGGTCCCATGGGTGCTAAGCCCCTTCTTCTGTACTTTTGTTTTTTTTTATGTCAATTAAAGCACGGGAGAGTAGGCTAAAGCCAAACTTCCTTTTATTGAAAGAAAGGGAATTATAATATTTTAAAGATTCATTCTGATTCCATTGAAGTTAAGGACTCGAGTGCATTTTCTTGGTTGAATCTTGAGATTCACACAAATCTTCTCAAGGCAAAACTTGGCAGATCCCACATGTCTTAGAACTTCATTGATCACATTGCTCTCCTCTCCCTCTCTCAAAGCATGATATTGCAATTTTGGATAACTACCGGATTGTTTTGTCTTTGAAGCCCTTTGTGGCATGTAGGAAAGCTTTGTGGTTTCATGCCATCCAGTCTATCAATGTTCTCGCTACCCTCATTCAAAGAGAAATTTTTTATCACCTAAGGGCAAGCCTTCCAAATTGCTAGTCCCCTACTAGGAGTTCAACTATTGCTACCAATTAGACCTATGCTATTTTTTGCAAGTCTCAGAAAGAGATCCAAAGAACTCGTATGGAAAGAAGGGAGAGAAAGCCAAAAGAAATAGGCTTCAATTGCTCTTGAAAGAGTGTTAGAAAGACAAGACAAGGCAAACGAACATTCAGAAGAGATGTGCATACTCCTAAAGAAGAAATAAAGTAAATAAGTCCTTCCGAAAATTATTGATAATAATAGCATTGAATCTAATTCAAAAGGGGATAACTACACATTGGTTGTTAACGACTTCACCCATCATTTTGGGGTTTCTAAGCTACTTTCACCATGGAGGCATGAATCCATGGTCCTTATCTCAAACGTCTAAAATCTTATCTAATCTAATCCCAATTCAAACAATACTTATTTTTTTAAAGTCTAATGAGGGTCTATATTTTTTTCTATTTTTTAAGATAGAAAGACGTGGGTCTTCAAGTAGTACTCCCAAATAGTTATTATGTGTCTTAAGAAGCACTAGTTTTCAAAGTCAACTTTGTGATTCCTAAAAACTGATCGAGTGTCTTTTTTCTTGATTCTAGAGGTCCACATGCAAAAACCTTTGTTCTAGAGCCTCTTGGATCTCTAAATATTCTCATTCTTCACTCTCATGATAAAATTAATTTGGAGCCAAATCAAAACGTGTTGTCTAATGCCCATAGGCCACTTCTAGGCATTACAAATGGAACAAAAGTGTTTCATCTTTTCCATCCTTTCCACATGTACGACACTAGATCCAAAACCTTGGGGACAACCAAGGAAGGAAAGAAAAAGAGCATAATTAGATCAAGATCTTTCCATCTATGGATCGTATTGAGAGAGAATATGTTAACATTTTCGAAAATAAGTTTGGCCCAAGAAGCTTCTTTGTTATGCAAAAATCTAACCATTTGGCCACAAGATTAATAGCCAAGGCATCCACATGCAATATTCCAAGCCCAACCAAGTCCTTCAAGCTAAAGTATATTTCCCACTTGATCTTCGAAACACCCCTTTTGTTGGGATCCCCATCCATAGAAAATTTCTACAATTCTTTTCCATCTTCTACATCTCCTTGTTATTCAATCTTCAAAAAGCCAAGAAGTAGATGATAGACTAGATAGGAATGTATTGACCACCTTCCCATATGCATTCCCTTCCAAAATTGAAGCTTGTCATCAAGATTGCCACCAAATCCCACCAGTAGCTCATAGAAACCCCAAAATCCATTAGGATGCCCAACAATCAAAAGGCTTAGCCACAAAGGAGTTCTTGACATCGTTGAGCACTTAGAAATTACAGGCGAAGACCTAAAACTTCTTGAATGGCATTAATCAATAGGTTGATTCTAGATCCGAAGCCTCACAAAAAAATTCAAGGTAGTGCTAAAAGCACAACACATAGCTAGTATCATTCTACAAAAACAAATTGGTGTGATTGGAGAAGAGCCTTAAAACCATCTAAACATGGCCATGGGGAAGTGAAAGACCCTGAATATGCCCTAGTTACATTTGATTTGAAACAAGCAAGCTAAGACAATCAAGATCAATGGAAAAGACCAAAGCTGCAAGTGGGCAATGATATCTCATAGATCACTTAAGATAAATATCCAAGGACAATTGGTTGTTGATGTTGATCCAAGTAGATGCATTTCCCAAAAGTGCTGAAACCATTATTGATTAATAAATGGAGATTCTCTTCAAGAGCTAGTCTTGAGCATGGTGATATGTTTCCATTGTTCAATTCTATTCTTGTTGTCATTCTTCTGGGTGAGCTTTGTTAAACCTTCATTTAAGCATCTCGGTAGAGCACCAAAGCTAACAACATGTCATCAAACCATGCAAACTGGTGTTTAAACAGCGCAGCTATGGTGCTACCAATACACACACAAATTTGTAGAGAGACGATGACATAGAGACCACCTCCGGATAAGGCCACACGCTATGGCAGTGCTCATGCGCATATAGTTTTTCATATTTCTTAGTATTTTTACTTTTACAATAGGCAATGCCACATGATGAATTCTCTCCCTTAAGCTCAGAATGAGCTTGAATACAAAATAAAATAAATACAAATGTCCATACAAAATGAAATAAACATGAAATGAAATCTAAATAAAGAGGAAAGTTTTCTAACTCTTAGAGCTTCTCTTAAGTAGATAAATTTGTCTTTGGGAAAAGGTTTGGTGAAGATATATGCCACTTGTTCTCTAGTGCTGATGTGAATAAGCTCCACTTCTCCTTCAATGACCTTCTCACAAACAAAGTGATAATGAACTTTGATGTGCTTTGATCTCACATGATAAAATAGATTCTCTGATAACATAATGCTACTCACATTATCACAATAGATGATCATCTTTCCATCGATCTAGACTCCCATGTCTTCAAGTAGGTACTTAATCAATGTTGCTTCACAAACGGCTTGTGTAATGCCTCTATATTCCACTTCAATACTTGACAAGGTGACTATTAGTTGCTTCTTGCTAGTCCATGAAATGGTTGCACTTCCAAGTGAGAATCAAAATCCACTTATTGACCTTCCATCCATGACATTTTCTACCGAATTTGCATGTGTTTATGCATATACATATGGATAAACGTTTCTTCTCATAGAACAAGCAAATTACATGTTCCTTTCACATATCGCAATCTACATCTCACTACATCCAAGTGCACTCTACATGGTTTATGAATAAACTGACTCACCAATCCAACTGCAAAACTCAAATTGAATCTTGTCTTTGTTATATAAATCAAACTTCCAACCATCTTCCTATACACATTTGAGTCATGCAAGTACTTACCATCTTCCATAAGCCTAACATTAGCATGAAGTGGCATATCAATAGGTTTGCAAGCACTCATACCGAATCTCTCAAGCATTTCGAGCATATATTTATGTTGTATAATCCAAATTACCTCTTGCATTGCAATTACTTCAATCCTCAAAAACTATTTTATCTCTCCCAAATCCAACATCAAAAATTCAGATTTCAACAACTTTTTCAAATCATCAATCCTCTTCTCATCATTGCCAATAATGATCAAATCATCGGCATAGATCACTCATAGAATCCTTTTGCTTCCTTGATTCCATAAACATAGTGAGTATTAAACCTTTGATTGCAGAAATTTGAGATCCAATAACTTCTTAGTGAATTTTTCATGACATGCTCTTTGTGCTGGTTTCAATTAAACGAAGTTGGAGAAGCTTGGAGAGGCTTGAAAAGTTGAGTTGTCAAGTGGTGAAGTTCATCCAGCAAACAAGTATACAACCAACCCTAGCTCTTTGGATATGAAATGTACACCTTCTAGGCTTTTTGTTAGTGCAAAAAAACCCAAGAGGTACTTTGGATCATCAACAGGAACAAGTTGATGCAAAATAGATAACTTGCACCTTGACTAGCTCACAAAAACCTTCTAAAAATGGATAAAAGTTATAACTTCAAACACTAAGAGTAGATAGCACGTTTACAATTGCAAGCATTCCTCTTATGGGAGTGTCATATATAGATTTGGCTTGCTAAAATGCATAAAATACTATATCAACCAATGAAGGAAAAATCTCCTTAACACAGATTAGATGTCATCCCGAATTTTCAAGGATGTGCAGACAATTACCCCAAGACTATAAAACTCATATTTCTCTGAAATTACTAAATCCAATTACTTGAAAATTGGTACACATCAAGTAGATCATAATATCTTTTGAGCGAATGCTAAAACACTAGATTTGAAGCTCTATAGAGAGAGCAGCAATCTCTGCAAGTTGATTGATTCTGAGGAAGAAGGAACATAGACTAGAAGTGGCACCAAGCAATGATCAAAGAGTATATGTATTGCTTCAAATTAACACTCTAGCTAATCTAAAAATGTTTTTCAGTCTTTATATATAATCTTTGGGATATGAAACACACCTTTTCTTCATGAATTTAAATTTGAAATTAGGCAAGTTCGGTAGTTTAGATTGTTTGGAATATTTTCCTACAATCTAGGAAAGGAGAAAGTTGAAGTCATATCTACTTCTTGATTGATTGATTGATTGAGAATCAATCTCAACCACTTCTAACTCGTGGCTTTTATGCCTTTTAATCTTCTTTTACAAAGATAAACATCTTGAACCTTACAAGAAATGATCATAAGTGATCAATCTTATGATCAACCAATTAATACAAAGAAATAATGTGCACATAAGTGCTATTCTTTAAGGTACATATATGGATAGATGGTGCCATACCATCCAAATGATGGATTTGATGTAGGGCATATCCACATCAAGCATAATGGAAGCTTCATGTTCCAAGAGCTCCAAGCTTCATGTTCCAAGAGCTCCCCCTCAAGCTAAAGTATGCTTGCATCTTCACTCTCTAATAGGTTGAATACCTACCATAGCTTTGAATCTACAAAGCTTTATCCCATCAAGTGCCTTTGTCATCATGTCTACTATTTGCTTCTCAGTAGGAAAAAATGAAACGTCAATTTCCTTTGCCACAAGCTTCTCTCTTACAAAGTGTTAATCGACTTCTATGTGCTTTGTCTTTGCATGCAAAATTGGATTTGCAACTAGATGCATGGAACTTACATTATCTCTAAGTAAGTGAGGTTTCGAACTTACAAATCCCAGATTTAAGTAAAAATCCTTTAGCAATATTTCTTCTTGAGTTTAATAGTTAGAAGTGTATATTTTGTTTCGATTGAAGATAAAGCAACTATTGGTTTCTTCTTGGAATCCATGACACCAATTTTGAACCTACAAGTGCTAAGTATCCAAAGGTACTTCTTCTATCATCCTTTGCTCCTCTTCAATCTACATTTGAATAGATTTTGATATCCAAATATGAAGGGTAAGGATAACAGATACCTTCATTAAGTGTTCCTTTGAGGTACTTGAGTACTCCCTTTGTAGCATCCATGTGTGGCTTTCTAGGTGAGTGCATGAATTGACTAAGCACTCCCACACTATATGATATTTGTGGTCTTGTGTGAGTAGCATATATCAAGCTACCAACTAAGCTTTGATACTCTTTAGGATCATCAATTTTCTCACCTTCATAAGCACTTAGTTTATGGTTCAATTCCAAAGATGCCTGCCTCATTCCGATCCCTTTTGATGAATAAAGAAGTATCTGAGTTGCTAGCTTTGAACCCTTGATCTTGAAGGTATGTAACCAACCTATAATGCCAAGCTCTAGGAGCTTGTTTCAATCCATACAATGCTTTCTTAAGTATACAAACATAAGATATATGATTAGGGTTTTCAAAACTTGGTGGTTGTGACACATATACCTCTTCACTTATCCAACTATTAAGGAATGGATTTTTCATATCAAAATGGAGGAGTCTCCAATTTCTTGCACTAGCTACACTTATCAATGTTCTACTTGTTGTCATTTTTGCAACTGGTGAGAATTTGTTGGAAGTGAGGTAGGCCCTTAGGCTCATGTCACAGGTCCATGGTTCCATAGTTCCAATCATGTACAACATTAATTCCAGCAATCTTCCATATTGACAAAACATGAACATACCACAACTTAATCATACAGATGATGAGACAAAGATAGAGAAAGAATAGACGACATGTGTAAGGTGTTACGTAAGCCATCGCTTACTCATAGTATCATATATACCAATGTTCATTGTACAATGTGGGAGCCAAACTCTCAACCACTCTATGTGATGAGAAATAGATGAATGAGTGAATGTACATATGTAACAAACATATTCAGATGTATGGGCAATAATCTGAATATACATGAGATGTGTGACCTTATAGGTTATAGAAGAGTGAATATGAGTGACTAAAAGAGGAAAGATCAGTGTGAAACTGATAATAAACAAACCCTCATCTAACCTTAGGCTATGGAAGACCCTAAGTTAGATACGTGTGTGAAAAGATCACATACTTATAAAGTAGCATAGAATGCTAACAAGTTTGCTGCTAGAAATCCTCAAACTCATGTGAACACACCTTCTCAAACACCTCATCAAAATATGCATAAAGCATGTACGTACTGTTTCTCTTGTACCTATGCCAAATAGGACTCCTCCTGATATGAGCGCCACGGCCTCCATAAACTTCAAGTAGTACCTATGTGCATAAAGAGAATATGTACCTGAATACTTAACATAAGATGTAAATCTTATGTTAACCACCATCCAATGTCTTTGAAGTAGCCTGACATCTTCTTGTAGAAGACAATCTTCAACCTGATATCTTCTTGTAGAAGATAATCTTCAAATACACCATGTAGATGGCCGATCCTCACCATCAAGCTGCTAATGACCAAGTCTTCTTGCCATGAACAAGAGATTACCTCCTCTCCATGAGCTAGAGTGTGAGCACACCCTTCATCTTCTCCAAGAAGAATCATTAAGAAGAACTCCATAGCTGCTCCTCAACATGCTTCAAGTTAGCACCATGGCTGCCCCATGTGCTAGAAGAAACACTACCTCTATTGAGGCCCAAGCTCAAGGCTTGTGTTGAAAACTAGGTGAAGGATGAATAGAAGTGACCCCAAGCACTTCTTATATAGTAGATTGTATTCTCTGAAAAGCACTCCTCCAAAATCAAATACGATCGTAAAACTCCATTGCGGATTTTATCCGAAAAGCAAAACTCCATTGCAATCGTTGTCCGTTAGTGTATCTTTGAGATAATTAAAATCAAAAGCATGAAGAAAACTTTCGCGCGTCGCTATCGCCAGGGGGAATCAAACTCACATCATCGACTAGGGAATTTGATGTGTTATCCATGCTGCCAGCGTCTTTCGGCTGTACAAGCCTTAGAGAAAACTGCTATACATGCTTAGTTAACCAACGCATCCGCGCTCATCGCTGTAGAAGGACTCATAAAAGGAGTACTTTATGTTGTACAGTCTGGAAAGAAATGGACCAATTGCACATTGTTTGCCAACAATCCCCCCTGCAATGTCATATTGGTACAACCTGGACTGAATCTGCAATGTGTCACAAACTGCAGACTATTACAAGCTTTAAGCTTTTCCTCCCGAACTTCAGAACTTGTTCTTCAAAAGTCTTCTTCAAAACTGAATTTGACTTTTCTTCAAAAAACTTGAACTTGCTGAATATGAACCATAATACCTGAGAAAATATGCAAACTAGATATCCAATAGTGTTCTCATCAAGCAATCACTGCTTGACAACAAATATAGCATGAATTGTTTTTGAACCTGCTATCTCTTATCTTCAAAAACTTGAAAACATACACTGGGACCCATATATTTGCATTTATCTTCTAAAAAGGTTTCTCAACGTACTTCTGCTGTGTCATGTAAATACACTAAAAATCAAGAATTGAATCCTGGAACCTGTGACTGAAACTCACAACTTAGTGTATTATGAACACTGTTGGTTCATCTTTGACTGTACTCAAGTCAAATCAACTCAACTCAATTGAAATCAACTGAAATATGAGTAAAAATCTATGATGTCATCATGTCTTCATCCTTTAAATCCTTCATACCTCTTTCCTTCAGAACTTGGTATAAACATATATGTGCGCACTTCTGAAATATACCTTTGTGAAACATCAAGCTTCTCTTCAATAGAACTCTGGAACCTTCTCCTGAACAGGAACATCCTAACAGGAACTTTCTCCAAACATTCTTCTTCTTCCTTCTTCTTTCAAAGCTGGAACATAAAGAGAACCTGACAAAGGAAATATAGGAATACCTGAAATAGGAATACTTGTAGGTATGACTCTGCATTCTTTTACATATGGCTTGAAAATAAGTCTTCATGTTTCATCACCCCCCTGGATGATTTAACACTAGTATCCAGTATTCTTCAAATATATCAGACTTTATGAAATTTGGAACGTCTTCCTTCATAAATCTGATGTTCAATGATCAATACCTGTATCTGGAACAAAAATAATGAATCCTTTTTATTAGCATTGATCAGATGCCAATAGCTTTCCATGTCATTTCTCAGCTTTCCAAAATCTAGAATAAGGTTAGCTGATCCTAACATAACAAAACCTTGCGGAAAGCTTTATAGGATTCATAAGCTTTAGTAACATAACAAGTATCTTCTATCTCTTTGCAACACAAATCTGATAGAATCTGAATCTTTGACTTACTTTTTCCAATGCAACGAATCTTATCAAACAAAGGATAGACAACTGAATCATAAATACTCAAGATCATACAAGATCTATCCAAGATCAATGATCTCAGAATCTGTTCTTCATCAAATCTTCATGACTGAATGTTTGATTTGGTTACCTGAATGTCTCTAAGTGTCCATGCTTCTCAAAACAAATCCTTCCTAAGAATTTGTGACTCCTACTTGAAACATAAGTGGACAAACTTCTCACCTTGAGAACTCCAAAAGCTGCAAGTTGATACTTCATAACTTTCATATTTTACCCGGGTGAAATGTGATAGTACCTGCTTGACTTTCTTTTGGCTAACTCCACTTCTTAATCAAGTGATAGGATATGATGGAACACCTTTTGAATACAAACATGTATCCAAAAGTCTAGACAATCATAGAAAGTAGATTCTTCATTAACTTGTATATCAACAAGATTTTGAATTTTCTGAAGTTTTCTAAAAATATTGAATATGAGGTAACCTTTTCCAAACATAAAACCTCAACCCAAGTCTCCAACATCTGCTACAAAAAACTCTTTTACCTTAAGAGTTAGATAAAGAAGAAATAAACTTCTCTGCAACTTGTCATATACCAAGTAGCTCTGTATTGACACTCCAAGAATTCTTTGAGGGAACATATAAGCTGCCCGCTTAAAAAGCTTCAACATAACTCATACAGATATGAGTGATTTTGTTTCTCTTAATGCAATTCTTTGTCAAATCTACTAAATCATGACCAAGTGTAATGCAAAACAAGAAACAGCTTCTTCTTTAAACAAGATGTTCTCGTAGACTTGTCTTTGGATGTAGAGGATAAAATAGGAAAAGTATATAGAAAATATATGAGAAAAGGAAGCCTTACTTTTCTTTTGGAAATAATGGACTTTCTTTTTGTGCATCTTTCTTCCACCTGATGATGTCAACATTTTCAAACTTCTCTTCCATACCTTTTGTTCTCTTCATCTTGAAGTAGCAAACACTCTTGACTTCTTCAACTGAACTTTTCTCTTCCTCTAATGCTAAGAGTAAGAGATAAAACAAACATGGTATATAAATGGAAGTTGAATATACAAACATGTTTTATCATCTCCTCATATCTCTGAATCAAAATTCTGCTTCAAATGTCTGAAATGACTAATTTCACCAATCGTTGTCTGAATGATGAACTACCCTTCTAGAGTTACCTTCTCTAGATACGTTTGTACCTTGATATCCAACCAACTTACAATAGAAAATTGGCTGAAAATCTCATCCCATCTTCAAATTTGTCTTCTTAGATGAACTTTCTTGCCATGAAAGAGATCTCTCAAAACTCTCTAGAAAAACCTCTAGATACCTGTTTTGATGTAGTTAGTGCTTTAACTTTCAAAAGATGAAAGTGTATAAAAGCACTCCTTGAATTTCTTCAAATCGCTTCATAACTGCTCTTCTAAGATATGACTAGCAAATAATAATCTGATAGTAGAAACTGATACCTGTGATTTGATGTTGATCTGATTCCTTCATCTTCTCTAAACCATTGTCCTTCCTTGAATTTGAAGTAGTCTTCTCTTCATCAAGTCTGGGTCTTCAAACAATACTTTTGTAAAGTATTTGCATACTCTTCCAAAAATATTCGGCTGCTAACAGATCATCAATCTTCATACTCCACACTGATGAATACACATGTAACTGAATTGTCTAATTCTCAAATCTCTACTCATCTAGATTAAGTGTGTATGTCAAATGTCAAATATTAGAAGATGCTTTCAAATCATATGTTGTAAATCTAGAATTCTGGGAACCTGGGATTATGAATGAGCCTTAATGCATTGATGCCAAATAACTAAAGTTCTGTAACCAAAACCTTAGTGCTCTGATACCAAATGTTGGAAGTGAGGTAGGCCCTTAGGCTCATGTCACAGGTCCATGGTTCTATAGTTCCAATCATGTACAACATTAATTCCAACAATCTTCCATATTGACAAAACATGAACATACCACAATTTAATCATACAGATGATGAGACAAAGATAGAGAAAGAATAGAAGACATGTGTAAGGTGTTACATAAGCCATCGCTTACTCATAGTATCATATATACCAATGTTAATGTGGGAGAAAAACTCTCAACCACTCTATGTGATGAGAAATAGAGGAATGAGTGAATGTACAAATGTAACAAATATATTCAGATGTATGGGCAGTAATCTGAATATACATGAGATGTGTGACCTTATAGGTTATAGAAGAGTGAATATGAGTGACTGAAAGAGGAAGGATCAGTGTGAAACTGATAATCAACAAACCCTCATCTAACCTTAGGCTATGGAAGACCCTAAGTTAGATACGTGTGTGAAAAGATCACATACTTATAAAGTAGCATAGAATGCTAACAAGTTTGCTGCTAGAAATCCTAAAACTCATGTGAACACACCTTCTCAAACACCTCATCAAAATATGCATAAAGCATATACGTACTGTTTCTCTTGTACCTATGCCGAATAGGACTCCTCCTGATATGAACACCACGACCTCCATAAACTTCAAGTAGTACCTATGTGCATAAAGAGAATATGTACCTGAATACTTAACATAAGATGTAAATATTATGTTAACCACCATCCAATGTCTTTGAAGTAGCCCGACATCTTCTTGTAGAAGACAATCTTCAACCTGATATCTTCTTGTAGAAGATAATCTTCAAATACACCATGTAGATGGCCGATCCTCACCATCAAGCTGCTAATGACGAAGTCTTCTTGCCATGAACAAGAGATTACCTCGTCTCCATGAGCTAGAGTGTGAGCACACCCTTCATCTTCTCCAAGAAGAATCATTAAGAAGAACTCCATAGCTGCTCCTCAACATGCTTCAAGTTAGCACCATGGCTGCCCCATGTGCTAGAAGAAACACTACCTCAATTGAGGTTCAAGCTCAAGGCTTGTGTTGAAAACTAGGTGACGGATGAATAGAAGTGACCCCAAGCACTTCTTATATAGTAGATTGTATTCTCTGAAAAGCACTCCTCCAAAATCAAATACGATCGTAAAACTCCATCGCTGATTTTATCCGAAAAGCAAAACTCCATTGCGATCGCTGTCCGTTCGTGTATCTTTGAGTTAATTAAAATCAAAAGCATGAAGAAAACTTTCATGTGTCACTGCCGCCAGGGGGAATAGAACTCAGGTCATCGACTAGGGAATTTGTTGTGCTATCCACGCTGCCAGCGTGTTTCAGCTGTACAAGCCTTAGAGAAAACTGCTATACATGCTCAGTTAACCAACACGTCCGCGTTGATCGTTGTAAAAGGACTCATAAAAGGAGTAATTTATGTTGTACAGTGTGGAAAGAAATGGACCAATTGCACATTGTTTGCCAACATAATTTTTCCTCATCATCTATACCATGAGTTTGTGAGCATCCTTTGGCCTTTTATCTTGCCTTGTACCTACAAAATGATCCATCTAAGTTTCTTTTAACTTTAGATACCCATCCACAACCAATTACCTTTTGATTGGGTGACATTGGAACCAAATTCCAAGTGTCCATATCCTTCAATGCACATATTTCTTCTCTTCGAGCCTTTTCCCAAATAGGGTTTCCCTTTGCCTCTTCATAGGTTGAGGGTTCCTCTAAAAAAGAGTCCTTTGCCAAGTAGATTGAATGCTTTGTAGCAAATATGGAATCATATCCATACCTTTTAGGTTGTCTTTTCTCCCTTTTTGACCTTCCAAGAGCTTGCTTGGAGCATTCTCCACACTCTTGCATATTTTCTTTGCCTCTTGACTTCCATAGCTTGTAATCCTTTTCCTTTTCATCTTGTTCATCATATCACTTCTTGGATCTTGGACCTGTGTATCATGCTTGCTTCTTAATTGATGAGAATTAGAATTAATATCATATGGTAGAGTTAAATTTTGTTTGTCTTCATCATACCAAGACCTGTGTTCTTCAAACACAACATCTCTACTTGTAGTGAATCACTTGGTTGACGGAATAGAGAACCCATAACCCATCTGAGTTGAATCATACCTAATAAAAACTTTCTTTGTTGCACTTTCATCTTTCAGGAACACTTTGATCCGTGTGTATATCCTTTAAGGCTCTCTCATTCACATGAGCTAGCCTCTTATGCAACACTTCAAGCTAACTTACTGTTTGAGACTCAAAGTTAAATAGATCTATGTTTTTGGTTTCTCCTACTTCAAAGTAAAGAGCCTACCATGCTTTTGACCTTTGGCTATTTTTTGTAATAGTGAGAACATAGACTACGTTGCTCAAATTACTTATCGTGCCATTGGAAGCTTTGACATTGCCAATTGTCTGCACAATAATCCTTGTGTCATCACCTATTTGGACTTCATGTCTATGCTTTGGACTTTCCAAATCAAGAAAGAGAGCTATGTTTCCTACAACATGATTTGAACATCGTGAATCTGAGTCTTCATGTTTTTATCTTCAAAATAATTATTGTAGTCCATTGTATTATGGTCTCTATTCTTACTTTGACGTCCTATCCACCTCTCCCTCTATTGCTACCATATCCACCTCTTCCACTTCCTTTTTAAGTCTTCCCATTGAACCAACAATTTTGAGTGGTGTGATTGGTCTTATGAGAGATGGCACAAGGTTGAACATTTTGGCCTTTGGCCTTGTCATGCTTTGGTTCTTTCTTCTTCCCTTTGCACTTGCTCTTGCCTTCAAGGTTGGCTTGGGAAGTCTCCTCTTCATCTTCTTCCTTCTTGCCTTTTAGCTTCTTGTCCTTATTATCTTTTATAGAGCACTAGTTGAACTACTATGATAGGCATTTCCTTCATTTATGCTATTGTTGGACTCTTGATTGAAGATTTGTCCAAGAAAGATGTTGAAGTCTAGAGTTTCCACATCCGTGATGAGATCATAGACTATGGTGAAAGATTGCCATTGCATGTCACCTCTATTCCCATTAAACTCATTCCAAAGATTGATCTTCCTTGCTTTTTTACTAGTAGAAAAGAAATTATGTAGGGCATCCCAAGTCTCTTGAAATGTCTTGCATCCTCTATTATGTGGTAATATAAAATCAGAGATAGAGTTGAGTATGTAAGACCTTGCTTGAGCATCCCTTGCACACCAAAGTATGAGCTTATCGGTTTCCTTATGAGAAGGTCCTCCTTTACATAATTACAATTGGAAAAATTCCTCTTAAGGTAGTGTCATACATAGGTCTGGCTTGCTGGGATGCATAAAAGCCCTAATTTATATCAACCAATGAAGAAGCAATCACCTTGACACTGATTCGATGTCACACCGATTTTTTAGGGATGTGTAGACAATGACCTTGAGACTGTAAAACTCAGATTTCTCTAAAACTATTGAACCAAATGAATTGAAAATGTTTACACATAAATTAGACAATCATAACTTTTGAATGAAGATTAAACAGTGGATTTGCAACTTTGTAGGGAGAGCAGCAATCTCTGTAAGTTGATTAAGTCTGAGGAAGGAGGAGAGAATAGAAGTGGCACCAAGCAATGATCAAAGAGTATATGTATTGCCTCACATCAACACTCTAATTAACATAAAAATTTTTGGACTCTTTATATAGATTCTTCAGGATGTGAGTATGCCTTTTCTTTTTGAATTTGAATTCAAAGTTAGGCCATTTTAGTTTTTTAGATTGATGGGAAAGTTTTCCTACAATCTAGGAAAATCGAAAGTTGAAGTCATGTATACTTCTTGATTGATTGATTGAGAATCAATCTGAACCACTTCTAACTCATGTCTTCCTTTTACAAATTTAAATACCTTGAACCTTACAAGAAATGATCATAAGTGATCAACCAATTAATACCAAGAAATAATGAGCACATAAGTGCTATTCTTCAAGATACAGTGTAGATGGTGCCATACCATCCAAATGATGGATTTGATGTAGAGCGTATCCACTTCAAGCATAAGGAAAGCTTGATGTTCCAACAACAGTCCATAAAGCGATTTCTTTAACTTGCATACATAATTAGGATACTTTGTATTCACATAATCTTCTAGTTGTTGCATGTAGACTTCCTCATGCAATTTCCATTCAAGAATGCATTCTTAACATCCATTTGATACAATTTCTAATTGTTCATAGCAGCCCATGCAATCAAGCTTCTCACCGTTTTCATTTTCACCATTGGACTAAATGCTTCATCATAATACAATCCATATAATTGTGCATACCCTTTAGCAACTAGACCTATTTTTTATCTCTCCACTCAACCTTATTTTGCAGTTCACTTTGTACACCCATTTGCATCCAATAGCTTTCTTATTCGGTGGTAATTTCACCAATTCGAATGTATCATTCTTCTTCAATGCATTCATCTCATCATCCATTACTTTGCACCGATCTTCACTTTGTGTTGCATCATGAAAATGCTTTGATTCATCATGCTTGATTCTTTCTGACATGTAAGCACAATAAAGCCTCATACACTTATTGTATAGACTCATTCTATCCATAGGAATTCTTACTCTTGTAGATCGTCTCGGAGGTATTTCTTCACTACAACACCATTTTGTTGTGGTGTATATCTACAAGACAATTTACTTTGGATTCCATGATCACTAATTGATCAAATTCCTTTGAGATATATTCTCCCCTTGAGTTCAATCATAAGCATTTTATGTATGTGCCCAATTGCTTCTCAACCATGTTCTTGAATTTGACAAAGCATTCAAAAACTTGGCTCTTATTCTTCAAAAAATGTATCCACATGTATTTGCTATAGTCGTCAATGAATATCAAAAAATAGGGTGAGCCACCAAGTGATTTTGTTCTAGGAAGTTCAACTACATGACTATGAATTAGCTCGAAAGGTCTCTTTCTATGCATTTCTCTTCTTGGGAACTTCATATCTTGATGTTTGCCAAATGCACATGCTTCACATATCCTCTCAAAATTTAAATGACCGAATCTTGGTAGTCCATGCACTAACATGTGCTTCTCCATAGACATTAATTTCCTCAAGTTGATATGACCAATTCTTTTATGCCACAATTCAGCTATATAAGAGTGCCTATTGTTCTTGGCATACATATTCTCATAAAGAGGTGATGTCAAATGTGAACAATCTACACATTTTCTTTCCATGACCAATCAATTTCCCTTTTTTCTCCATGCTTGATATCATGTATGAAACAACCATGCTTATTAAAGATCACTTGCATATCTTGATCTACAAGTTGACCAACTAAAACTAAGTTCTTCTAGGAATGTGTAAAACATCACTCAGGGTGTTTTTGACTCCATTCTTTTGTACTAGTGGTACATTTTCAACATCATTAGTCAACTCTAAAGTATCATCGCAAGTTTTCACATACTCGCTAGTCTTCAAAGGCTCTATAGATTCAAAACAATCTCCTATGCTTGTCATATGATGTGTGCAACAAGAGTCTATGTACCAATTTCTTTCATTTACAGGCTTAAACATGTTATTTAACACATGCTCCATTGCAAACATATCCATAATCTCTATATGAAATTTTAGCACAAACTTTCCATGTGATGCATAACAGCCTCTACTTCTTCCTCTTTGGCTATTCTACTTATGATAGAAATCCTTTTCAAAATGTCCATACTTGTTCCAATGGTAATAGTTTCCACATGCTTGTGATCTCCTCTACCTCTTGAGTTTGATCTTCCTCTACTTCTTGCCATATCCATTGTGTTTACATTTATGGAGCTTGAACAACCACGGCTAGAACCTCTTCCTCTATGATGAAAGAATACATGATATCTTGAGTTCCCACTTCCTGATGCATTCAAACCAAGCTTCACTTCTTCTGTCATACAATGTGCCACTAGCTCATCAAAATCAGGCATAGTGAAGATAGTCCATAGACCTCATGTGTTGATCATGGGATGGAGAGAATACCCCAGTTAAAAACCTCATGTATCGATCATGGGATGGAAAGAATACCCTAGTTAAAAACCTCATGTATCGATCATGGGATGGAGAGAATTTTGAGGTATCTCTAGGAGAGGAGAATACCCCAGTTAAAAACCTCACCATGTCACTCAAGTTTCTTTTAATTCAAGGTTTTCAACAGGGTAAATGTAACCTCACAAGTTGCATGAGTTGTCCAGACTAAGGACCTACAAATCCATACATTCATCTCACAACGTGTGAGTAATGTCCATTCAAGGACCCACAAGTGCGTATATAACATCACCTTCCACATGCACTTGAAATGAAAAACAAATCAAATGTGTACTTGGTCTTATACTCCAACAAAAAATGACTCTACTCTTCTCTTGCAAGGTAGATATGTGTGTATGTATTTTACTTGCTATAGATAAAATGTAGAGTAGCATTCTTCTTCTCCTTTGTCCGCATCAAGATTACAACCTTTTTTCTATTGCATTTCGGACGTAAAATCTACACATATTTCTTGTTGGATTGCCTTGGTTGATCATGTTCTTATCGTGCCGGCCCAAAGAAGAGCAAGAAGACATGCTCAAGCAATTGTCCAAAGTGAAAGTCGAGTTTAACACCCTTGATGCAAGGTCTGCTTTGGGAGTTGAGTTCTTAGCATAATAGAATTCGAAGAAATCCAAGGCAAACAATCCCAAATGCCATATTTTGGTCAAGTCTCACATCAACAAAACTTACCATTAATATCTTTCACCTACACTAATGGAAGAAGAAGGCAATACTGCCAATGGATCCGTCATGCTCCATGGATCTACGAATACTTCACCACTGGATAGCGAGTAGCATGGTCGATGCCACACTTAGGGCCGCTTTGCTTATACGCTTCGTAGAAAGGACAAGTGAACTTTGTTCATCACTCTCGGCTTTCCCTCCTAGCATCTCTCATGCTCTTCGTGGGGCTACCTACAATTTCCACCAATAACATCATGGAGATCTTGGCAACTTCTCTACATTCAGCTCGCTCTTATACCACTTGTTTAAACTGTGCAGCTATGGTGCTACCAATACACAAAGAAATTGACACATACACGATGACACAGAGACCACCTTTTTTGGATAAGGCTACGTGCTATGGTCGTGGTCACGTACATATGCTTTTTCATATTGCTTAGTATTTTTATTTTTATAATAGGAAATGCCACATCATCACGTGGCACTAGTAGAATATCTTTTATTGTTTGGAAAAGGCTCATTGATAAGGCCATCAACACCCAATATTTTACCTCTAGAGAGAGTGTGGGTAGTTCTCAGATTTGGAAACCAAATAATGGAGAATCAACAAAGTATGTAATTTCTTGAGATAACGTCCATGCATTCATCTCTAACCTTTGAGATAAAGGCCATGCATTCATGCTTGCTTGGAGAAATCATTTTAGAAACCCCAAAAAGTTGAGAGACGGTGCAATTTTCCTCGTTTGAATTGCATTCAAAACCATTATTTTCAATCATAAGGAAGGAGTTATCTACTTTTCTTCTTCTTTAGGAGTCTGCATCTTTCATTTCAAGTTTTTTCTCTAAAGAACAATGGAAGCTTCTTTCTTATGACTTCTTCTTTGTATTTGAGAAGGCTTATGATCTTAAGAAGGATTTACTTTCCTTAAATTCAATCTCAAGAAAAAGACCCTTCTATAAAGGTTCTTCTTGTGCATATATTTAGGTAGTCATGTGTGTGAACACAGTAGGACCGCTGGGGCACTTTTTTCCCTCTTTACGAGGCTTTCTCCCCCCGACTTGTATATACACCTATAACCCTAATAGGTCACTTATCTGTATACATTCTAGTGGTAATGCAGTCAATATTGTGTGTTGTGCTCCAAGCTTCTTCTTCTTCCTTATGTTGTTTGCATGCTTCTGCAGATGGGTTGCTCACACACATGTTTTTGGTTGTTTGGCATATGCATTAGTGCTTGAACAACGACCTAGGAAATTGGATGATAAAGCACAAAAATGTATTTTTGTTGGGTACAGCTCTAAAATCAAAGGCTATCATCTGTATCATCCACAAACTAAAACCATTTTCGTTAGTCATGATGTTGTTTTTGTGGAAGATGATATTTGGCCATTACTTTCATGTACTAAGAAGACATCTATTAGCTCCAAAGGTATGTATGATACTTTGCCGCCTCTTTTTATAGGTGGATAGTCTAGTGCTGGTCTGAAAGAGGCAATTTCTTAGCCTTTACATGTTTCATATGATGATGTAGATCATTCCATTTTTTATTTAGATCTACATGATGAACTTGTTGATGAGAGAATCGATATAGAGGAGGCAAAAACCATGCCTAAATGGATGGTGTAGATTTTGTGAGATAGCAAATTAGATGCATCTCTATCATATCGTACTTGTTTAGGATCACAAAGTGCTTCTTTTGCATCAGATTGTTATGCTATGGCTACCTCTAGTCTTTGTGATGAAAATGAGCATGTTTCATTTGATGAAGCAAAAAATTCTGAAAAATTTATGCAATTAGAATATGATGATATTATGAGAAATGGTACTTGGTCTTTTTGTGATTTACCTCCCGACAAATAAGCCATTGGCACTAATTGTGTATACAAGCTCAAGTGTAAGCCTGATGGAACAATTGACATGTATAATGCTAGGCTTGTTGCAAAGGGTTATGCTCAAGAAAGAGGCATTGATTTTGATGAGACCTTTGCTCCTACATGCCAAATGACTATTGTTCATAGCATCTGTGCACTGGCAACTCATCATGGTTGGAATGTACATCAATTGGACAATAAAACTGAATTTTGGATGGTGATTTGCATGAAGAAGTGTATGTTTTTCAACCCCATGGCTTTCTGCAAAAAGGGCATGAAAACCAAGTGTGGAGGTTGAAAAAGGCATTATATGCACACTTATGATTGTGTATGCACGACTATGCATGTGTTGTAATGTTTGCCATGAGTGTTTATATACTCGCATAATGAGTGCATCTAACATGTGCATGTGCACATGTGCACACATATGAGTATGTATGTATATGTATGCATGTGTGTTTGCATCATTCAATAGAAATATGCATCAATCTTTGAGTAGAATTATCATTTATAAAGGCTTCATTAGATTTATGTAGAGAAAATAATATACACGAGGGATTGTCTTGTTTATAAATGATGGTCCATTGATTTGTGACTTGAGAGTACATGAAACACATTTTTGACAGCTTTCTTGCTTAGGCCAAGTTCAAATAGAATGTAAAAGAAAATGTTCCATAAAAAGACCTTCCAATTACTGAGGGAAAGTAATTACAAGGTATGAGGATCATCCGTTTCACATATATGTTTCATAAAGAAGAACCCATAGGAAATAACATACGTTTCATACATGCTTTAGAATGATCTCAATGAGTTTGTAAATAGCTTAGTAGCTATTCACTATGCTCGGCTTGAAACACCTAAAGTTTAATGAGTTGAGAAATGTTAGCTACCCTAGGATCCAATATGACTGACGTTCATTATTGATTTTACATAGAAAAAGAGCAATATTTGAATTGTTTGCGAGCTACCATATCTATGAAGGTACTCTCTCTCTCAAGTGCACACACAGACACTGCTTAGAATTACCTATGTATATGATGTATGCATATCACCTTGAGCCCCAACCTCTCCTAGCAAGTTGCAAACTTGAAGGCAGTCTAGAAACCTCTACTCAACACGGACTGTTGGTGCATGACAATCATCAATTGAAGAATTATGGAGAAATGAAGTCAAGGAGTCAAGAAGAGAACAAATTCAGATGGTTGAAGGAAGGGCATATTCAGAAAATCCAAAGATATGTACACATATGTACATTAGCTGACTTATACCTTTGTCTAGTCATACACTTGTATATATTCATCTATAAATATGTTGGAAAATGTCGGGCAAATAGAGCAGAAGAAAATTAGAGAATAGGGAGAGAGAAGTTAGTGTCATTAGACACATTGAAAGTGAGTGAATCATCCATCCTCACTTGTATGTAAATTTTTCTGAAGAAATCGAGAAACTTGCGCCCGATGTTTAGCAGTCTGCTCCTTCTGTGTTTAATCTTTTGAGAAATCCTTTTGCACGTGTTTAAGTCCATAGCTAATCTATCTATGGCTAGAATTTGAGAGGTTAATTGTAATCAGGCTGAGAGAATTTTGATTAGGAACATTCATATGTAAGAATGTTCTAAGAGTCGTAAAATCTGGCGCACATTTCATCTTCAATGAAATGATCATTGCTCAGTCCACAGTGTAAAGTTTTACACAAATGAGGGCTTAAAATCTAAGTTGGAAGGTAAGCCATCTATGGCTAAAAGATCTTGATCAAACGGGTTCAGAGTTGGGAGAACTAGTGCTAAGAAATTGCAGGTGTCAAAGTCCCCATTGCAGAGAAGCTCTTTCAGACATAGGTAAAGTGTTTCACACATTTCTCAGTATATACTCAATCTTTTTGAGAGATTTAACTTGGTAAAGTTGTGCAACCTTAAGGCAAAGTGTTGTGCAAAGTTTTATCAAAAACTTTATAGGATTGATTAGTCAATGAGTGATTAATCTGCAGCAGACTTTTCTGAAGAAGCTGAATTTTTCAGAATAATCAATTTTCTGATAAATTGGTGAATGATCTCTAAGTTTGGTGGAGTCTAAGGTTAATCTTGATATAGAGGTGATCTAAATTCAAGGTTAACTTGTTCTTTTGGAGATTAACACTCTCCATCAGTGGTATCAGAGCAGGTTGTGTCAAAATTGAAGTGAAGGAGACTCCAACTACTGCAGAAATACAAAACTTTACATTTCGAAGGTGCAAAAGGTTAAAGTGTGAAGAAAGATTGAAGGAAGACATACAAAGAGTATCAAAAGGATCAGAAGGAGCAACATTCGAAGTAAAGGTACATTCATTATCTGTAAAGGTTAAAGATTTGAAGCTACAGGTGAAGTAAAGATGGGAGATAGTCTCCAAATTGAAAAGTTGGATAGAGAGAACTATCCTGCATGGTCTATGAGGATGGAAGCTCATCTTATGAGCAAAGATCTGATAGGATACATCACAGGAGATGAAGAAAAGCCAGAATTCAGAGATCCTAGTGTTCCAACTAGGGAGGAGCTTGCAGATTTGAAGAATTGGATGAAGAAGGATGCTCAAGCAAGAAGCATCATCTACATGGCAGTCAATGACTATTTGCTTCCTCACATTAGAGGACTTGAAAGTGCATGTGACATTTGGAATGCTTTGGAGGAGCATTTCCAAAACACAACCAAATCAAGGAAGGCTTCACTATGGGCAGAGTTTACTACCTTCAAGAAGAAGGCCTCACAATCAATCTCTGATTATGTGACAAAGATGAAGGACATTGCAGATTCTTTAGGTGCAGTGGATGAAGACATTGAAGAAGACAAATTGGTAAGACAAATACTCACAGGGCTAAGAGGAGATGAGAAGTGGAAGCCTTTCATTTTATCTACAGAACTTTCATTAGATCACTTTACTCCTGATTTGAATCAATTGTTAGGTCATATGCTAACTTTTGAGAATGATGTCAAAGGAGATGTTGATAAGAGTGCAGGTCATGCAATGTATTCTAAAGACAAGAAGAAAGCCAACAAAGGGAAGCAACAATCAGGTGAAGAAGAAGGTACTTCAAACCAAGCAAACTTCATAAGAGGAAGAGGAAATGGCAGAAGTAGAGGAAGAGGCAGAAACAACAAAGATAATGCAAGAGCTTGTTGGATATGTGGTAAGACCAATCATCTATCTCATGATTGTTGGCATAATAATCAAAACAATGGTAATTATCAGAACTTTAATCAAAGAGCAAGAGGTGGTAGATTTCAGAGAGGAAACTTCAGAGGTAGAGGTGGTAGGAATTCTTTTGGAAGAGGTGGTGGAAGAAACTTCCAAAGTCAATCCTATAATAACACCTACTACAACTATGCATCAGATCAAAAGGAGGACTCGACTCTCATTATGAATACATGTGAAACTTCACATGAGGACATGAGAGTGTTTTATATTGATTCAGGATGTAGTAATCATTTGAGTGGAAATATTGCTTTGATGACTGATCTAGATCATAATGCAATTAATCATACAGTTCAGACAGGTGATAATACAAAGCATAAGGTAAAATCAATTGGTTCAGTCAAAGCTAAGGATGGGAGCACTCTTCTGAGTAAGGTACTTTATGTTCCCACAATTCCAAAGAATTTGATCAGTGTAGGTCAAATTGTGGAAAAAGGTTATGAGGTAAGGTTTACCAATGATGGAGTTTATGTGGAAGACCCTAGTCAAGGGTATAAACAAGTTATTGCAGGAAAGAAAGAAGGAAGGCTCTTCACATTGAAGGTACAAGGAAATGTTGGACATGCTATGTTCACATATGGAGAGCAGAAGGTGTCAGAATTGGATCTTTGGCACAAAAGACTTGGACATTTTAATGAAAGAGGTATCAAAGAAATGATTAACAATGATTCAGTGCTTGGAATGCCTAACATTGCAGGTCAACACATGACATACAGATGTGAGGCATGTCAATTAGGTAAGGCTCATAAGCAATCCTATTCCAAGCATGGGTTTATGTATTCAGAAAGACTTGAATTGGTGCATACAGATGTGTGGGGTCCTTCAAAGGACTTTAGTATAAATGGTTCAAGATATTATGTCATATATGTTGATGATGCTACCAGGTGGATCATAATTTATGTGATTAAAGAAAAGTCAGAAGTGTTTAATACATTTAAACACTATCATGCATATGCAGAAAGGATTACAGGTCAAAAATTGAAGAGACTAAGGACAGATGGAGGGGGAGAGTATTTTTCAAATGAGTTCAATGATTATTTGTGGAATGCAGGTATAAAGAGAGAAGTCACTTGCAGGTACTCTCCTCAACAAAATGGGGTAGCAGAAAGAAGAAACAGGACACTTGTTGAATTTGCAAGGTCCATGATGAAAGAGAAGAATTGCCCAAATTATTTGTGGGCAGAGGCTGTAAACACAGCTACTTATTTGGTTAATAGATTTCCTTGTAAAGCTTTGCAGGGCATGACACCATATGAAGCTTGGTGGGGTAAGAAACCTACCTTGGATCATTGCAAGATATTTGGATGCTTGGCATATGCATATGTGCCATCTCAATTGAGGCATAAGTTGGAGCCTAAGGCAGAAAAGTATGTATTCATTGGCTATGATGATAAGCAAATGGGATACAGGTTGTGGAGTCCATCCACAAAGCAATTTATTGTATCCAAGGATGTTACATTTGATGAGCAAGGTACTTGGTATGCAGGTAAATATAATGTACATGCAGATGATGAAGAAGTAGTGGATCAAAGAAAAGGTAAACCAAAGATTCAATTACTTGATGAAAGTGAGAACAATGAAGTGCAGGTTGAAGTTGAAGAGAGGCCAAGGTTTGATCCAGAATGTGATGAACCAGAAACTTCAAGAAGTGCAGAAGTTAGGAGGTCATCTAGGCACAAATGGCAACCTACAAGGTATAGCTATGACACTTCATTCTTAACTACTAAAGATTATGCTTATTTGGTAAAAGCAGATGAAGACCCTTCTACATATGAAGAGGCCAAAGGAAAGAAGAATTGGGAATATGCTATGCAAGAGGAATATGATGCATTGATAGAGAATCAAACATGGGATTTGGTTCCTAAACCTAATAGTCAGAAGATCATTGGATGTAAGTGGGTTTACAAAACAAAGATATTTGCAGATGGAAGTGTGTCTAGGTACAAAGCTAGACTTGTTGTGAAAGGGTATGCACAGACATATGGAGTGGACTATGATGAGACTTATAGTCCTGTGGCAAAGATGACAACCATCAGGACACTCATAGCAATTGCTGCTTGCAAAGGTTGGAAGTTATCTCAATTAGATGTAAAAAATGCTTTCTTGAATGGTTACATTTCAGATGAAGTCTACATGGAGCAACCAGATGGGTTCAAAGATCAAGTGAGTCCAAATTATGTGTGTAAGCTCAAGAGAGCTTTGTATGGGTTAAAGCAAGCCCCAAGGGCTTGGAATTATAGGCTTGTAAAATTCTTGAATGATCTTGGATTTCAAGCATCAAAGGCAGATAGTAGCTTGCTAGTCAAGGCAAGTGAAGATGGGTTCATTTATGTTTGTATTTATGTTGATGACATAATACTTACAGGAACAGATGATAAGGGAATACAAATGATCAAGAAGCAGATGGAGAAAGAGTTTAAAATCAGTGATTTGGGGAATCTATCATTCTTCTTGGGAATGGAGATTTCTTATACTCAACATGGAGTATATGTGACCCAAGAAAGGTATCTTAAAAATTTGCTAACCAAATTTAAAATGGAAGATTGCAGGGTTGCACCTACACCTTTGGAAGTGAACCATAAATTGTCTAGGTTTGGAGGAGAAGAGTTCAGAGATATGAAACTCTATCAAAGTTTGGTTGGTAGCTTGATTTATGCTACATTAACAAGGCCTGATTTGTCATATGCAGTTGGTGTGCTTTCACAATTTATGCATTGTCCTAGAAAGGAACATTGGATTGCAGGACAAAGAGTACTTAGGTACATCAAGGGTACACTCAAAGAAGGGTTGTACTATGGATTTACTTCTGATACAAGAATGAAGATATATAGTGATGCAGATTGGGCAGGTAATGTGGATGATAGAAGATCAACACATGGATACTTGTGCTATGTAGGAGACAAATTGATTTCATGGTGTTCCAAGAAGCAACATACAGTTGCTTCGTCATCTACAGAAGCAGAATATAAAGGTATGGTGGAAGCTGCAAAAGAGGTAATATGGCTAAAGACACTTTTGAAAGTTTTTGATGTGATTCAGAGTACTCCTATTATTTCTGGAGACAATATGAGTTCATTATACTTGGCAGCTAATCCTGTATTTCATGCTAGAACTAAGCATATTGAAATACAGTATCATTTTCTGAGAGAGAAGGTCATTGAGAAGGAGATTGAAGTCATACACACTCCCACAAAAGATCAAGTTGCAGATATGATGACAAAAAGTCTAGATGGACCAAAACTACAAAGATTCAAGGACATGGCTGGAGTAAAGAAGATAGAGAAGAACCTCAATTAATGATTGAGGGGGAGCTGTTGGTGCATGACAATCATCAATTGAAGAATTATGGAGAAATGAAGTCAAGGAGTCAAGAAGAGAACAAATTCAGATGGTTGAAGGAAGGGCATATTCAGAAAATCCAAAGATATGTACACATATGTACATTAGCTGACTTATACCTTTGTCTAGTCATACACTTGTATATATTCATCTATAAATATGTTGGAAAATGTCGGGCAAATAGAGCAGAAGAAAATTAGAGAATAGGGAGAGAGAAGTTAGTGTCATTAGACACATTGAAAGTGAGTGAATCATCCATCCTCACTTGTATGTAAATTTTTCTGAAGAAATCGAGAAACTTGCGCCCGATGTTTAGCAGTCTGCTCCTTCTGTGTTTAATCTTTTGAGAAATCCTTTTGCACGTGTTTAAGTCCATAGCTAATCTATCTATGGCTAGAATTTGAGAGGTTAATTGTAATCAGGCTGAGAGAATTTTGATTAGGAACATTCATATGTAAGAATGTTCTAAGAGTCGTAAAATCTGGCGCACATTTCATCTTCAATGAAATGATCATTGCTCAGTCCACAGTGTAAAGTTTTACACAAATGAGGGCTTAAAATCTAAGTTGGAAGGTAAGCCATCTATGGCTAAAAGATCTTGATCAAACGAGTTCAGAGTTGGGAGAACCAGTGCTAAGAAATTGCAGGTGTCAAAGTCGCCATTGCAGAGAAGCTCTTTCAGACATAGGTAAAGTGTTTCACACATTTCTCAGTATATACTCAGTCTTTTTGAGAGATTTAACTTGGTAAAGTTGCGCAACCTTAAGGCGAAGTGTTGTGCAAAGTTCTATCAAAAACTTTACAGGATTGGTTAGTCAATGAGTGATTAATCTGCAGCAGACTTTTCTGAAGAAGCTGAATTTTTCAGAATAATCAATTTTCTGATAAATTGGTGAATGATCTCTAAGTTTGGTGGAGTCTAAGGTTAATCTTGATATAGAGGTGATCTAAATTCAAGGTTAACTTGTTCTTTTGGAGATTAACACTCTCCATCACGGACCTCATAGAACTTCTAGTAAAATGAAGCATGTATGTCGACCAAAGACTATAGGAGAATGGAAAAATGAAGCTCCATAGTAATGCAAGAAAAAGCATTCTCTAGGTGAAAATGGACAAGAACAATTTAGGGTTTGATGTATTTTGGGCTATTTTTATTTATCTAGAATTAACTAAATATAGAAAAAAATATCCATTTAAATTTGCCTTTGGGCTAGTTTTGGCCCCTAAAAATTTCCTTGGTGGCATCCAAGGTTTAGTCCTAGAGGTCCTAAATCCAGTAAGGTTCTTGTTTGGATAGCCTATCCTGACCTCCCAATGGAGTTTTACCAATGGGTAGATAAGTTGAGGAAAACTAATTGGTAAGGTTCTTAGACAAAACCTAGAAATGGTATTAACCCAAAATGGGATCTGTAAATAATGATGGAAGTAGATCTAGGAGAAGAAACTAAAACCTCTCTCACCATTAAGGATAAAAATGGTTGTAAGCTTCATGAACAAGAAATAATATATAAAAACCATCCCAATGCCTACTTTAATTGTTATAAGCAAGGCCGTCTTATCAGGGAATGCTCTCTTTTGAAACAAAAAGAGCAGGAAAGTAGACAACTAGCTATGTAGTCATTAAGGGAAACTTGGGTAATACTTCCAAGGAATTAAAAAAAATCCCAAAAACCCTAACAAGAAGGGATCTCAAAAAGTTCCTTAAAAAAAAAGAATACAAAATCGAACCACAACTCTGATGTTCTTCTCGAAAATGTCTTTAGTCCTTTACTTGAGATAAATTATTCTGCTAATGAAATCCTTTCAAAGAAACAGAAGGAAAATGTAGCAGCATATTGAACTCACGTGACCAAGGAAAGAAAGATTCATGCTTCAAGTGTAGAGAGTACATGCACGGAAGCAAAATGAAAAGAAGAGTTCACTCACAAAAGAAAGAGTGTGAGAGACTCAAAGTGAGTAGACCAAGAAATGGGTAAACTCAGATGGATTAGAAATGAGGTTGCTAAGGGCATAGAGTAGGCTCCTCAAGCTTCTAAACAAGTAAAAATGGGGGGAAATGCCCTCCTTATATAGATTTGGGAGCGCCTCTCCAAAGTACATCTCATGCTCTCTCTCTCTCACTCAGAGAGATGGTGCAACCTGGCAAACAAAGACTATCACTAACAAAATTTACACATGAAGTTTGCCTTCTCTTGCCATCTATACCACCCTGCTCATGTACCACTTATAGTTTGTCCGTCAGAGTATTGTCCAGCGTCTTTTGCAATCAATGGATATCTTGCTGGTAGGGGAACCCTTGAATGATCTATCTTCAATTGTTGTGATGGCATTAAGAGAGATGTTCTCTCTCTGTCTATCTCTCTCTCTCTATGTCAGATCACATCCAACGTGTATGGGTTGTGTTCATGTACTACTCTGTAGATCTCTTTGTGAGGCTGTAGGAAGGACATGAGCATTGTGATGCCAGGAGTAGAGGGATGCACACATCTCTCTATCAAAGTGTTGATGATAAAGGGATCATAAAAATATAGCAAGTGGATGCAAGTTTTCTCTCACTCTATGCAAAAGTGAAAGCTTAGCAGTACTAGAGAAATTGCAAAGAGTACGTTGCTCTTTGATCTACTTAGCTACACTACACCAAGTTCTACCTATACTTTGACTAAGGAAAGCCCGAGTGCACGTCTCCAAGTATGGATAGCTTGAGCAATTCTATTGGTAAAATGATCCACTCACAAGTGATAGAGAAATACGTCATCAACACTATAAGATTCAAGCTTGTAGCTCAGTCCAAAAACTTTGATAGTATACTATCTGTATTATCGAATGTCTGCACTTGTGTCTTTCATGAGCTTTGTTGCAGAGACTCACTTCGTCAAATTTGAGGTGTTGTAGTCACAACATGTGTAGGTTCTCGAGTGGTGAATAACAGAAGACAAGCCTTCCTCACAATGTGTCGCTCGTTAGAGCTGTTGCTTCTATCTTAGCGATTCGTGTTCCTCCCAAAAAAATGTAGTGTTGCTTTGAAGAGTTTACATGCAAGTGGCATGGCCCATAGGAAGAAGACCACTCACAAATCTAGAGCAGAAGAAATCCTTTTACTCCTCATGAACTGATGTGAGTGCAGGTCTGAGCAATACTCACATCCTCTCTTTGAATAGAGATGTCAAAATGCACTCATGAAATTTGCTTTTCAAAAAAAAAAGAGTCTAATGACTACCAATACAATTAATGAAATGATTGGGAACTATCAGAATAGTGTTTATAAACACTCCAATGAATCAGAATGATTATTATCTCCAGAACATGAACAAAATTGAAGTAGACCAGCAAAGACCTCTACAAAAGAGCATGGGAGGGAGGGAAAATGGGGATAAAGAGAGTGGTAAAGGGATGAAAAGAAGGGATGGGAGGGTGGGCAAAGGGAAAAATTAAACCCCAAAGAGTGTAAAAATGATGGATAAAGAGGCTACTCTCAATGAGGAGAAGGCCACACCACCAACACTCATGCAGTAGCACCACCAAAATGACCACCAAACACACCACCAAGACCTCCACCTAGTGCTCTAATACCATGTAGAGAGTATACATGCAGAAGAAAAATGAAAAGAAGGGTGTACTCACAAAAGAAAGAGTGTGAGAGACTCAAAGTAAGTAGACCAAGAAATGAATAAACTCACATGGACTTGAAATGAGCTTGCCAAGAGCATGGAGTAGGCTCCTCAAACTTCTAACCACGTACAAATGGGGGGGGGGGGAGGCCCTCCTTATATAGATTTGGGAGGGTGTCTCCAAAGTACATGGCATGTGGGATAATTCCCCTTAAAGGAGAATGAATACAATGGTAGAAGCAAATAGCAAGGTACCCAAATACAAAATAGATACAACATAAAATGGAGATAAACTAGAAATGGAGAGCCTCCTGGATACAAAATGCAGTTGCACTCATGAAAATACAAATGAAAATGATGTAGGAGCAATCATGTCATCAACATCAAGTTCTATGGCTCAATAGAGTTCATCCTCTCAGTCCTCTAATGAACAAGAGGAAGTTCAACCTAAAACTAAGGAATCCAACTTTGATGAACATCTTAACCAAAACTATCAAGAGAAAATGCAAGAATATCATTCCTCTAATGAGGATGACCTAATATGAGGATTCCGAGCCACAAATATAAAAGAATCTAAGACCTAAAAGAAAAGATACTATTAGAATATCTAGATCCTTGCTTAAGCCTGTAGAATATCATAAAAAATGATGGTCTTGAAAAAGTTATATCATTTTATAATGTTGTGTTGTTTAGTCATTTTTAGATTGCATTGTGCTAACAACTGATTACTTCCTCTCTTAGAGGTAGTTGATTCTTTAGTTAACAAGGCTCACAATATTTCTTTTATTATGAATATAATAAACCTTGTTTCTTTCAACATTAAAGGTATGATAGACCCTATCAAAGCAAAAGTCTTGAATAATTCTCTCAAAGATTTGTCACTATTCCTTGATTTAGTATGTCTTCAAGAAGTTGAAGTTAGTGGATTCAAACTACATGCTAATGTTTAGATAGTGTCCTCCAAGCACAGTTGGCACAAAACTCAGAATCTTGATGGTAGAGGAGGGCCTTCGATTGGTATCTCCACTAGTATTGATCACCTTGTTATTGATATTATTGCTAGTACTTCTAAATAGTGAATTTCTTTGACGTGTAAATGGCCTCTCAATTTTACTTTTCTTAGTCTATAAGCTTCCAATAATTATGTGAATATAGCTTAATCCTAGTCTGAATTATCTCTTCTTAATGGTGATTTGATCATTTTGGGTGATTTTAACATGGTTACCTTCCCTAATGATAGAAATGGGAACAAAGATAATATTATTCAAGACAATGAGAAGATGGCTTGGTTTGATATGATTATAAGAAGTGACCTTGTTGACCTAGCATCTAGTACTAGCCATACCTAGGACAATAGATGGAGGATGCCATGCACCTGTAGAATTCTTAAACTCATGCCATGCACCTGTAGATTAAAAGTCAGAAGCATAAGTGGGAATCATTTCTTGAAATGAATGAATTTGGATGTTCAAAATATTATGGAGAAAAATAGAATGTAATTGAGATGAGGGGAAAAGACAAAAAGCATTTGCTACAACATTAGCTTTTCTTGGTTGATACTCAATCATAGGCTAAAAATTCTAAAAACTTTCTTTTTCCACTCTTCAGTTCTTCAATCCGTCTTCAATAGAAAAATAACATGAGTTCCTGAATACGACACCCTTCTATATATATATATATATATATATATATATATATATATATATATATATATATATATATATATATATATATATATATATATATATATATATATATATATATATATATATATATATATATATATATATATATATATATATATATATATATAAATCACATTTTCCCGAAGTTAACTCAATCATGCAGCCTACAATTACTCCACATTCACTCAACTCATCTCAACCAAAAAAAGGCGTGGATTTTTTTCTTCCATTTATTTTCTCAAATTCACAATAACCACTTATAAATGAATATCCACTTGACCCTTTATTTATTTTTTTATCATTCTTTTAGAATAAATTCAACCTTTCAAGTTTTCAATTATTTATTTACTTTAGAATTAAATTTAACCAATCAATTATTAAATATATTTTCCTTAATATTATTTAAATAATGTCAATTATTAATTAACATATTTAATTATTCATTTTCATTTAAATATTTTCTAAGATTTCAGTTTAATACATTTTTTTCCTATTCATTAATTCCATAAAAAAAAAACAAAAACCTACTTAATTAACCTCTTAACTATAGGTTTACTTTATACTACTCTTAAACCATAGTTTTTAACCAATCTAAACCTTTTCTTTTAGCTTAAATTTTATCCAAACCCACAACTAACCCATAAATTAAAGTTCTACCCTATCAAAACCCTTTAGATTTCTTATTTAAGCCCTTAATTATCCTTGAATCTAAGCTTTTACCCTATAAAACATATTCAAACCCTATATTAAACCCTTAAATACCCTTGGAATTACTTTCAAAGCTTAAATAAACCCTTAATTAACCCTTTATTTTTAATCAAATACCCATAAATACATATGAAAACACCTTTTAAATACTTCCCATCTTTATCCTGATCATCAAAACTTCTTGTCCTGCAAAATTTAAAATCAAACATAAGTTAGAAATCTCATACATTATTCAAACTTAATGTAATCAATTAATCTTTTAATTTTTAATAATATTGTAAGAAGAATAAAACCTTTCCGACATCTGTCCCCACTAAACGTGCACATCGTCCCAATGGGCCAACCTGCAGATTCAAGTGAAACATATCAAATTCTTTATAAATAAGTTTTAAATTATCAAAGTTTTATTTTATCATGTGTTCATACTTTGTGCAATTAAAAAGATTAGTACAAATCTTCTTAAAATCAAAGTAGATATAAGTCATATAAATATCATGATATATCTCTGAATCCATATTTAAACAAGCATTTATAGGAATAAATCATAAGTGTCATAGTCCTTCTATTCATGTAACTTGCTTGGAATAAGTAACTTATCCTGCATAGCAGCATATACCAAAACTCTTTCATCAGCTAATAGAATTATTTAACTCCTACTTTTATTTCCTATGGTCTAAATCTCCATTCATTTCTTTTTCATTTTTCATTTCATTTTCTTCTTGCTTTATTACTTCATCCCAACTCAGCTCTTTATTTATTTATTTATTTATTTAACAAATCGGCCTATACCAAAATTGGGTGCGACTCTTGGACTTATCCACCTGGCCAAGTTTATTCCACTTGTCTGCCAACCCAGCATAGCACACGACAAAACTACTTCAGCCCTACATGAAATTGACATCGGCTCATGGCTCTGGCCACCCAATTAGAGTGACTTCACTTGCCTACCGACTCATGCAGGCACATGACAATATAAAGGTTAGGCCTATGATGAAACTAGCGTCAATTCGTGGCCTTGATCACCCGACCAAGGTTATTCCACCCACCTACTAGCCCAAAGTAGCACACCAACTACAAACACATACATATAGGCTAAATTGGGTATGAATTTTTATCTTTTAATTCATTTAGAGGTGAGATCTCATAAGGAATAAATAGTAAGATACAAAAATTTCACTTACTAATGGATAAAATTTTTAGCATATACATGTATTCATAATAAGGCTATCATTTCTTCCACAAGCTTCCAATTCCAAAAGTTTCTATTTGACTATATGATTTAATTCATATAAATACAAGTTCTTCATGCATCAATCATAAATATATCAGATATTTAATATCTTAAATTCTACTTGATTTTTTTTAAAAAAAAATTGAACATATCCTTTTAACTCATTCAGTAATGCATTGCATATACACAAAAAATAAAACAAATCTTTAATTAAAACCTTTTCACCTGATTTTAAAACAGATCTTTAATCTTCATCAGCATCTTCTTCAATCTCCTCAATCTCATAATCTTCATTATTTCTTTTCTTGAATAGTTTAACCCTTTTCCTTGCAATCAAATTTCTCAACAAAGAACCATCAAATTCCCTAAGTTTAAATGTACCATTATAAAAAACAGTTACTAGTACATATGGACCGAACCATCTTTTGATTAACTTCTTCCTAACATCACACTATGTATCAAAAGTAGTATCGTAAACTAATACCCAATCATCTACTTCTATAGTACGAGGCCTAAGTCTATGTTTTTTATCAAAATAAATTTTATTTTTAAGTCGTGATTCTCTAACTTTTTGCACAGCTTCTTCAATCATTTTATTTCCTAGATCTAACTGCATAATCCTAACAGAAATCAGATCTTCACGAGTCATCTCATTATTCCACGGAAGCATCCTCCATGAAATAATATGGGTCTGGGTAGGAAAAATTGGCTTCTTACAGTACATTAGTTTTGCAAGCATAAATCCTATAGACCTAACCTTAAAATAATATATCCACCTTAACATTGCTATATTTGGAGAAGAACAATTAGTAATCATCCCTATTAATGGTAAACAATCTATTTCTATTACTACATTAGCTCCTATAAAATATTCCTTGTTAGTTTTTAACGCAGTAACTAATCCCCATAATTCACGTTTTATTTGTGGATAATGTTTTTGAGTTTCATGTAAAATTTTAGCCCCAAATCTAATAGCGTATCTATTTCCCTCACTATCATCTTGATCTATTACCCATCCTATACCTATAGGACTAGTATCTACAATTAAAATAATTGGTTTATTATTTGAGTAATTTACACATTTTAAAACAGGTGCATTAGGAAGTAAGAACTTTTTAATTTCTTCATTGCTTTAATATGAGTTTCAATCCATTTAAATTTCCTATTTTTCTTAAGTAGATCATTTAACGGATTAGCTACATGGGCATAATGCGGTATCCAAATAGCATAAAAAACACATGCTCCTAAGAAACGTCTAACCTCACTAATGTTCCTACAAGTTTCAAATAATTTATTTATAGCATCCACTTTTGGTGGATAAGGTCTACGACCATAGTAACCACATAAATGTCCTACAATAAGAACTTCCTTAACTCCAAATACTGATTTTTCTATGGAAAATGTTAATCCTACTTCTTAAAATCTTTTAAGTATTTTCTCACAATTTGAAATATGATTAGATACAAACTTCCTACATCCTAAAGAATCTAATATTTCATCTTTTTCTTTTTCTTCACACCCTTTAATCAGAATATCATCTATAAATGGCATGGTCACATTAGGAATAAAATCATGAAGAACCATATTCATTGCATTCAAATTATCTTCCTAGGAATACCTTTACTATTTAAAATTTATAATTTTGAGGATGTAAAATATACAGAAAAACTTTCTAATTTATGTCCCACTCAACAATGGTCTCTAATAAAAATTTTGATCAAAATAAGTCCGAGATTCACAAAGGTAGATGACTCTCGTGCAACTTCTCTTGTGATCGGATTGGTGTTTTCCAATTTGTTCTCAATTTCTAGTGTGGTTTGGATTAACAATCATAACTTGTAATGATCACAAATCATCTTTTGACCTAATTTTAACATATGCAGAGCCATCTTCCATTACTTTTGTTTCCATTCATGTTTCACAAATTAATGGTTTTCCTAAAATGATTTCATAAGAACAATTATCTTGAATAAAAAATGAAATGTTTCAGTTATTCCTCCTATTAAAATTGGAATGTTTGCACAAGCTCCTAAAAGTGCACCACATCCATTATCTGCCGTTCTCATTATCTACCCATGTTGTTTATCTATCAGCCATCTAAATTTATCATACAATTCTTTTGAGATTACATTAATTTCAGAACCTGAATCTAATAAAGCTAAAGCTATACATGACTTTTTTCTATCTCCTAAGTTTACTTTTATTTCAGGTATTCCTCTAGCCCAAAAACTCTTTTTATAATTACTTTCAGATTGTTCATTTACATTACCTGGAAGAATCAGACCTAAAATATTTTTATTGATATAACCTTCAATTTCTTCCTCATCATCATAGTCAGAAGAAAGGAGATCTTTTGAAATATGAGACACATCTACATTTTCTTGCATTTCAATATCAGTATTAAGTGGAAATCTTTTCCTCTTAATCATTTTTATAAAGTTATCTTTAAATTCAAGTTTAGCTATAGAAAATAATTGTTCAAGTGACATAGTCACTTGGCTTTTCAAAAGTATGTCATAAAGTATTTCCTCCTTTGCATCATTTTTCTGTTCTAATTCTGAGGTTAAAATGGCTTTAGGAATTCGTTTAGGTTTCTTTGTTTTTTCCTCATTTTGTTATGTTTGTTCACTAGGCTTTGAATCTAAAGGTTTGTTTGATATTTCAGGTGGTTTCCCCTCCCTTATTTCTCTTCTTTTCTGTTCACTTGAGTCTAAATTTGTGTTTTCCTTAAATTGAACATTTTTAGGGTCTTCCCTTAACTGTTTTCTAGTTACCCTTCGATTGGCTTCATCTATATCCTGAGTTTCATTCCGTTTTCTCTTCTCTTCCACATTTGCTATTTGTTAAAAGATTGAGAAATGATCGACAGGTGAGTCCCATGCTGTTTTATGCATTATATCATCTCTGGCTTTTATTAGTGCTTCAATTGAATAATTTTTAGTTTCATTAGAGTTTTCATCTTTTAAATCACTCTCATCACATTCTAACCTAATCGCGGAAGAGCTTTTTTGTGCTTCAGATATATTTTCATATAGTTTTTGCATAACCCCTTTTCCCCAATTTACAGCTAATGGAAGGTGGGTGCGGTAATCACATAATTTTTAATCTATATCTATTACTAGTTTCCTTTCCTTTGCTTCTTTTAAAGCTTCACCAGCATAGGACATGTGTTCTATAGAAATACACCAAACACATCGTCGGGTGGGTGCGCCTCTCCGTTCATTAATTTGAGTTATTGGTTGAGTCTTAAAAGGTGATACAGGCATTGGATTTATTTGAGGGGCATTAGTAAATTGAGGTCCTAAAATTGTCCTATCTTGAGTAGTTAATGAATAGAGTTTATTTTGAAGTGTAGCTACCTCTTTAGACATATTTGTATGCATCTGCATCATATTATCTAATTTACTAAATAATATTTCAAATTATAGTTCACTAGGAATTTTTGATGTAGAGGCTTGTTCAGTGGTACTAGAATTAACTTTAGGAATTGGAGTAGTGGGACATATTGGTGGGAAACTTAGATTGTTATCATAAAGTAATATTTGCCTTTGCTTCATCTGAGCTACTGCCTCTACTACTTGTTTCAATGCTCCCCAGCCATCCGTAAGGCCATATCTTTTCCCGGGTTCCTCAAGTCTCCTTTCAACTTCACTTCTAATATCAGAAGGTAATACCTTTAGAAAATATAGAACCATGTCAGGTTTGAGTGGAGTCCTATCCTATTCTCGCAACTGTGAAAACCTTAAACTCAGCGTGCAATTGTGTAAGGGAAATCTGAGTCTTAGGAGTGCTAAGCCATTTCATAAACCCTTCCCTACTATGCTTACTATATTCTTCAAGGTAAAACTCTTTATGCATTTGTTTCCTAAAGTCATCCCATTCAAGCTCACTATGAGGTTCAATTGCACTTATAGCTGACCCTATAGCAAGCCTTACCAAATAAGCTACCCACTTAGATAGAAACAAACCATGTAATTTTGCTATATCTTCAAATGTATCTAGATAATTAGTTGCATTTACCCCTGTGAACTTTGCTTTTTCCTTAAACATTGCCTCTAATACTTTCTGCCCTTGCGTTTCAGACATCATATCTCGAAATAATTCATCCATTTTATTTTGTATATTAGAATTAGACTTAAGTTTTTTAACAAAATCTTTAATTTCCTCTTGTACTCTTGTTTTTTGGTCTCTTATCAAGCTAATTAAATTGTTTGATTCCAGTTTTGCTAAAATTAAAAAACCTTTTAACAATTCTCGTAAAGTAACTAATAGCTTCCAAATGAAAGTTCTTTTGAAATTTCAAACTAAAGTCGTACTATTCTAAAATGGCATTAAAATCCCTAATATTTTAAGTTCTTTCTCCTAAAGTCCTACTAAAATAGCAACAAATAGATTTAAGTTTAGTAAATATACCTAACACTTGATGATGAAGCTAAAGTGCACGTGATAAATCCAAATATACATTGTTGAGTAAGAAAATATATAATACAAAAAAAACTAAATGTTGTGTGTGCAAACGTAATTCTTCAAGTTCTTGATGGTAGGGGTGGCGAGATGAAGCTGAACTACTAGCCTATTCCCGTGGAGGCGCTGAGAGCCTAAGCCCAACCCTCAACACCCAAGGAATTACAAGGTTTGTGAATTCTGCCTCTTCAAGGTGAACCACCACAAATACTGCAACCCCGTAACCTAAACAAAACTATTGCATATGCAAGAAGGAAAAGAAATTATACCTATCCTCTCGTGCCATTGTTCACGTCGGGTTCAAATTTGGGAGCGAGTTATGACGGCTAGTGGATCAAGTCAACCATCTCGCTAACGGTGCACGCGGGGTGTCTATGGCAGAACACGTATTTTTACTAAGGACCGTATGGCAAAGCATTTCTATATTTATAGACTGCATCTATATAAGATGGAAGGATCAATTCTTCACTAGTTACTTTATCTTTAGTAATTTTTGTTTCGTTTAATTCTATTTGAGAACTATCAATTTTTCTATTTACGGAAAGAGGGAATAGAATTTCACTATTTTCAGGGCTAGGTAAAACAATGGAAATTAAAGGTAATACTCTAGAAAATCTATGATCATACTCTAACAAACACAAAGTTTCCTCTACGATATTATCCTTAATTAACTCTTCAATTTCCGTATTTTGTGTAACATTAACTTCTAATGGACTAGGAAAAAGTAATTCAAACAAGGATGAAGGTAAAGAAGTACTACTAGATGATGCTTTGTCAGACATAAAAGATAAAATGCAAATAGTTTAACATATATATATATTTTTTAATTATATAAATAGTTTATATGAATGATATCCTATACAAAAGCTAAACAATAGAATTCCAGCTTAGTAAATTTTCTTTTTCCACTCTTCAGTTCTTCAATCCGTCTTCAACAGAAGCTGCATATCATCTGAAAAATAACATGAGTTCCTTAATACGACTCCCCTTCTTTTATAGAAGTGAGTAGCCCACCATAGCCCACATTTTTCCTAAGTTAACTCAATCATGCAGCCTACAATTACTCCACATTCACTCAACTCATCTCAACCAAAAAAAGGCGTGGATTTTTTTCTTCCATTTATTTTCCCAAATTCACAATAACCAATTATAAATGAATATCCACTTGTCCCTTTATTTATTTTTTTATCATCCTTTTAGAATAAATTCAACCTTTCAAGTTTTCAATTATTTATTTACTTTAGAATTAAATTTAACCTATCAATTATTAAATATATTTTCCATAACCTTAATATTATTTAAATAATATCAATTATTAATTTACATATTTAATTATTCATTTACATTTAAATATTTTCTAAGGTTTCAATTTAATACATTTTTTGCCTATTCATTAATTCCCTCAAAAAAAACAAAAACCTACTTAATTAACCTCTTAACCATAGGTTTACTTTATACTACTCTTAAACCATAGTTTTTAACCAATCTAAACCTTTTCTTTTAGCATAAATTTCATCCAAACCCACAACTAACCCATAAACTAAACTTCTACCTTATCAAAGCCCTTTAGATTTCTTATTTAAACCCTTAATTATCCTTAAAATTCAGCTTTTACCCTATAAAATATATTCAAACCCTACATTAGACCCTTAAATACCCTTGGAATTACTTTCAAACCTTAAATAAACCCTTAATTAACCCTTTATTTTTAATCAAATACCCACAACTACATATGAAAACACCTTTTAAATACTTCCCATCTTTATACTGATCATCAAAACTTCTTGTCCTGCAAAATTTCATAAATTATTCAAACTTAATTTAATCAATTAATCTTTTAATCTTTAATAATATTTTAAGAAGAATAAAACCTTTCCGACACTCGACACTTAGATCATAGACTAAATTTATTATACACACCTAGCAATAATATTTATTGTTTCATTAGCTAACATATTTAAGGGAAAAAAGGTTGATTGCCAGACCCAATTAGAGTATTGTAGCTAGAATGTTGGATGAGTTAGCAAGATAATGTTTATTTCTTAGTTACCTAACACATACAAGTGAGTAAAATGATAATTTCTATAATACGCTAATGAAAACTTACACATATTAGCAAAATAATGCTTCTTAATTTTTTAGCTAACATATCTAAATAAATAATGTTAATTGTAGGTATCTGCCTCTTAAGATCTTCCTCAAGCTCTCAAGCTCTCTCTAGCCCGCAATCTCTCCATTTTGGGAATTATGAGTGAGTGTTTTATGTGTTTATTGAATGTCTTAAGTTTAACTAAATGTGTATGCAGAAATATCTTTTCTAAGTTTAACTAATGTGTATGCATGTGATATTGTTTGAGGAATCTCCTCTTTCTAATTTTTTTTGGATTATGAGCTTTATTTAGAGGGAACTTAGTAACTTTATACAATCTTAAAGTTTTAGTTCCTAAGATTTTTTTCACTATGAACCCTTGAACTTTCATAAGGAGCCAAAAACATATTATGGGTAAAATTTTTGGTTGGCCTAAAAAATTATATCATCAAGTGAGTGAAAAATAGAGGAATGGAATTTTAATTAGTCAAGGAAACCATTTCTTAAAAATCCACAAGTAATTAAGGAAAAACCGTTTGGAAATAGTCCTTAGGTTGTGACTTCATAAAGTTGAAACTTCATGAATAGTCGTTGTCAGTTTTTGCTTTTAAGGAGTGAGTCTCTTGATTTGTGCACAAAGTATGTGTGATTTTGAATGTTCTCTTATCTATTACGACAATTTGATTTTTGAATTTAGATTTCATATAGAAAAAAAATACTTGTGTAATTTCCCTCAAACATTGCTTAGGCAAAATTTCTCCTATCCACAATGTGTTGGTTTTCAATTTCTAAATTTTTAGGAACTTTTAAGAAAGCGAACTCCAAAGTTCTAGGCTTTTAATCATTTGGTAACTAGATCAATTTTGGATTTTTCTCTTGTTTGGTATTCTTTGTTTTGATCATACGCGCATTGTTTTTTTTTTTTGTGTATGACTTTCTACATCCAAGATTGAAAACATATTAGTATACCTTAGAGGTAATCACTATGACATGTGGAGGATTTCCACACAATGCAACTTTATCTTCCAAATCGCCTAGTTATGGGGAAACTCTACAAAAGAAATACCACTAACACAAAAACTAGTAAACACAATATTAAAAATAGGCTATTCTATGTGATATTGGCACAGTAAAAAACAAGTATTTTTCTAGTCCGAATTTGAGGGTATTCAAGTTGTAGCTATTCAATTCTTAATTAAATCTTAAATGAAAAAAATGTGATACTTTAGAAAAGGAATTAAGAGTTATATGAGCTCTTAGTGATGAATAAAATAGCAAAACATGTGAGAGATTAACTTAGTAAATAATTAGACTACTGTATTAGCCATTTTTGCACTGGAATAATTCTATAGGAGCAACTAGTATTGAATTTGAAGTGGAGTGGGAAAACATGACTGCAACAAAGGACATTCAAGAATGTTGGACATCTAAAAATGAGTCCATGATGATCGTAAAATATTAGAAATAAAATCCTTATATATAGTTCATACCCTAATGATTTGAATAGAAAGATATTAAAACTCAAGAAACTATATGTGATTGTAGTTGCTACACATCCTGTAGTGGAATGTTGTGTGTGATACAACGAGCTTAAGGAAGGGACAATCTACTCATTGATAGGAGATGTGGAGCATACAAATGACATATGAGAAATTGTACTCAATAACGAAGATGAGGATAAAGATTAAAAAGGTCAAAGTACTGGTTACAACCAAGATAAATACAACGTTGACTAAGATAATTAGACTAATGTTACTCCCATTAGAGAAAACATGGAAATAATAGTATATAGGCATGATTTATAAACACATTTTTTGGAAAGTAAAAACTCTAGATCCCCACCTGTTCAATGGATAAATATCTATAAATAGAAGATCACAATCTATTATAAAATATTTTTTGGAGGATAAACACTCCTTTATGCAAAATGAAAGCAAATGATCCCCCCTAGGATCCTGATTTTTTAAGACAGAGGCGCTATGTCTTTTGAGTTTCTCTGAGTACATACAAGCATTGTAAATGAGACTTTGCACACTCAGGGTAGACTTAGAGAGTTTTCAATATTTGGATAGTCAGTGATGCCTCAACCAACTGCATCAAAACACATTACTTGATCTCTTCACATAGTATTAGCTAACTACACAGACACCATTCTGAGCATTAATCTGATCTTGTGCAAGCAATGATCCTGATACTTATACCATTGAAAGTAGAGCTTATAAGCTTTTTAAAAACAAATAACCCACTAGAAATGGATTCAGAATGAAGGATAAACAAAAATCACACTAACAGGGTTTTGCCAAGTTTGTCTATAAGGATAGAGTTATAAAATGAAATCTCTACAAAATATGCAAAGAATAACTAGTAGGGGGTGTGCTTAAGCAATGGCGCAGCTTGAGGAAACTTTTCCATGACTCTTAGACATAATACAACTCAGTAGAGGTTTTAAAGTCACATATTAACCTCTTTAACCAATCCAAAACATAAACATCTCAAAAAATGAGCTCCAATCACATCAAAAGGTGACCTATTTGATCTCTCATAAATTTATTTCCATTATAAGCATGATTTGATCTTGCCAGCTGGTGCAAATCATCCTCCTTTGATTGTGGATGATGTGAAAGTGAACCTTGGGGCATGTTCCCACACTCTTGAGGTTGAAATTCTTCTTAACTTCCAACAATCCCCCTCAAGCTCAAGTCATTTTCCCTTACTACTTCAACCTGTATCTCTTATATTGATTGCTTCCTTGAAGCCTCCAAGGTTTGTACTTTAATAAACTGTTTCATCATGTTTGCAACCTGCACTTTAGTTTCCACATAACTTATATCTAGCTCCTTTTCCATCACCTTTTCTCTATGAGGTGATAATGAACTTCTACGTGATTGCTCCTTGCATGAAACATTGGATTGTTAGCTAGGTAAATGCTTGAAATGTTGTCTCCATAAAGAGGAAACTCCTCCACTTCCACTTCTAGGTCCTTAGGTAGTTTCTTCAGTGATAATAGCTCACATGTAGCCAATGCTAATCCTTTGTACTCAGCTATTGTAGATGAAAGAGAAATAGTGGGTTGCTTCTTAAAACTCCATGGGATCCCTTTTCTACCTATCATGAAAATATAACCTAATGTACTCCTTCTATGGTCCTTGTTACCAGATTCTTAGCAAAAGCAATGGCACTCTGACTATCACTAAGAAAATGAGGTACATGTTAAAGTATACCCATATCACAAGCAAGAGGAGAAAGCCACAATGCTTCCCTACATGCCTCACTTGCTACATCATACTCTGCTTCTATGGTGGAAATAGTTGTACATTCTTGAAGATGAGATCTCCAAGAGATAGCAGCTCTAGCAAAATGAAAAATGTACCCTGATATAGACTTATGATTGTCTACACAACTCGCATAGTCAGAATCTATGTAACCAATAATGGATGGTATCCCTCTACCTAAGCATAGACGCTTGTCCTTAGTGCCGCTCAGATATCTCAAAATCATCTTGACCACTTCCCAATGTTTCTTGCCACGATTAGACATATATCTTCTCACAATTCCCACTACAAATGCAATGTCTGGTCTTGTAGCTACCATAACATACATGAGACTACCAAGAGTAGACTGATTGGGAATTTTGGTCATGGATTCCTTTTTCTCATTTGATTTTGGGCAATCATCCTTGCTCAATTTCACATATGTGTGTAAAGGTGTAATCAATGCCTTTCCACCCTACATATTGAACCTGTGAAGTACTTTGGATATGTACTAACTTTGAGACAAGTATATGCATCTTTTACTCTTATCACGAGTAATGCGCATGCCAATAATATGTTTGGCATCCCCTGAATCCTTCATATCAAATGTCTGACTCAACTTCTTTTTGAGAGTTGACAAGTCATAAGAGGACTTCCCAATAATCAACATATCATCGACATAAAGTATCATGCATATCAAGCGGCCATCAAAGCATCTCTTTGTGCAGAGACAATGATGCTCGTTGCTTCGAGAATAGCCTTGACACTTCGTAAAAGCATCAAACTTTTGGTACCATTGTCTAGGGGACCGTTTAAGTCCATACGAGCTCTTCTTGAGCTTATAAACTAGAGGAGCTACATAACCCTCTAGTTGTTCCATATAGATCTCATCTGTAAGATCTCCATGCAAGAAAGCAATTTTCACATCCATTTGGACTAGCCCTAGGTCCTCCATTGCAACGAATCCAAGCAACATGCACAGGCTAGTCATCTTGACCACTAGAGAGAAGATTTCCTCAAAATCAACACCATGCTGTTGCTTAAAACCCTTTGCAATAAGTCATGCTTTATACTTGGAGAAGCACTATCTGATGTGAATTTAAGCTTATATACCCATTTACATGGTAAAGCTTTCATGCACTTTGGCAAAGATACTAAATCCCAAGCACCATTCTTGTGAATAGAATCCAACTCACTCTTCATGGCACACTCCCACTTGACATGACCTTCTCTCTGCATAGCCTCTTTGTAGCAAGAAGGCTCACTGGCATCTGTTAGCATAACAAAATCTAAACCTAGAACATATCTATCAGGTGGATATGAGACACGTGTAGAGCATCTCAATGGTTACTGAACAGGAATATGTGTAGACTGATGTGATCGTACATTCTCTTCAACATCCCTATGTGTAGCATTTTTGCATGCTAACTGGAGGACTAGTATCCTCAAACACCACTCTTCTCACTTCAACCTCCTTAATGGGTTTTCTATGCATCTTAGGCTCATTGAAAATGACATCACTACTTCTGATCACTGACCATGTTTCAAGATCCCATAAACAATATCCAAATTGTCCTTCTTGACCATATCCAAGAAAAATGCATATTTTTTACTTATGGTCCAACTTTTGTCTAAGATTCTTGGGCATATGAACATATGCTTCACACCCAAAAACTCCAAGATGATCATAATATGGTGGCTTCCCTATCCATAACTCTTGTGCCACTTTCATACCTTTGGTAGTACTAGGTGAAAGGTTAATCACATGAACTGTAATCAATACCACTTCTACCCAAATGCCTTGTGAGAGGTTTGCATGATGCAACGTAGAAACTAATCTATCTTGAATAGCTCTATTTCATCCTTTCAGCTACACCATTCTATATTGGGGTATAAGGAGCTCTAAACTCTCTACAAATCCCTCTAGACTGACAAAAAAGGCTGAATTCATGTGAGGTATACTTATCCCCATTATCTGAACGTAAAGCCTTAAGCTTAGTTCCTTTTTCAATCTCAACTGAAGCAAGCCATTTTCTGAAATTAGGGAATACCTCATCCTTCAATTTGATAGGATATACCCAAACTTTTCTAGTAGCATCATTAATGAAAGTGACTAAGTAAAGAGAACCACCTAAGGTCCTAGTAGGCATAGGACCACACACATCTGTATGATTGAGATCTAAAGGCTGCTTTGAAGAGTCAATGTGCGTTCTATGGTAGCGAGAACAAGAAAGATTTTCCATTCCACTACAAGATATATGGCCCAAATGACCATGCCAAATACAAGACATAGGCTGTACAGTAACAACTAACAAGCGTTCTTTATGTGATACAAATAAAGGATAAAGTGAGCCAACTTTGTTTCCTTTTGCAATAACCATATTGCCCTTTGATATACAAAAGGACTGAGCATAGAAGAAAACCTTGTAACCAAGGTCATCAAGTTGACCAATTGACATCAAATTGCGTGATAACTTAGGTACATGACCTACATTATGCATAGTAAATTTGGAACCATCAATGAGCTACACAATCATATCTTAAATCCCCATAATGTCACACTAGTAAGAGTCACCAAGTCTCACGCTACCAAGAGACTTTGCTACATAATTGGAGAACCATTCTCTATGTGGTGTCACATGGAAAGAAGCACCAGTATTTAGCAGCCATGTGTGGGAAAGAGAATCAGCCATAAGAGCCTCAATTGGCATAGTACTATCAAGTGTCAACACATCAACATCATCAAAATAAGCATTAATTTCTTCAATCTTCACAGTCGAAGTAGATGGTTCAGGTAACTATTTAACATGCCCATCAACATTTTGTCCTTTACTTTTAGCATTCTTTAATGCATAACGGTCTTTCTTCATGTGTTCTTTCTTATGACAATAATGACATTAGATATCCCTCTTCCTTGATTTACTTCTACTCTTATTTCGTTGACCATTCTTTTCCTTGTTCTTGCTCATACCAGGTTGCTAATTCTTTCCTTGATAAGAATCACGAACATTATATGCATCTCCACTCTGAGTGCCAACCATAGATTTTCTACAAATCTCTCCACATATGTCATCATAGACGAGTTTACCACTAGGTGCACTATTGCTAATAGATGTGCAAAACATATCTAGATGTGCAAGACATATCCCATAATGATGGCAAGGTGCATAATAGCAATACTGCCTTCATTTCATTATCCATATCCATTTTTTGAGCCTATAATTGGGAGAATATAGCATCAAACTCATTGAGATGAGTAGCAACATTATCTCTGTCCTTCATGCAAAGTTCATATAATTTTCTCATCAGATATACTTTATTTGATGCCGTCTCTTTTTCATATGTATTGCATACATTCTTCCAAAGCTCCTCTACACTTTCATAGTCTAATACTATAAAGTAAACATTATCTGCCAAGTGCAAGCGAATGGTAGACCTAGCCATTTCATCTAACTCATCCCAATCATCTTCATCCATGTCACTAGGCTTCTTTGAGATCCCATTTACCAATATATGCAGTAAAATGACACTAAAAGGCTGAATGCACAATCCAAAAACTAACCAACAACACATGCAAGTTTCTGTCAACTCTGATGTTTTAGGCTCAAAAACCTAGATAAATTTGCAACTGTTGCTGCCACCAAAACTGAAAACCTTTTGAGAAAGCTGTAGTTTTATGAGTGTGGTTGAAAACACAGCCCCAAAGGTTGATATTTATTCTCAGAGAAGTACAAAGAACACTCTTCTTGATGTTCTTGGACTTGTGTGAAGAGAACTATGTTTGAAAGTACTCCAAAATGGCTCCAAAAGACACCCCAAAAATGCTTCAAAAATAGGCTTTGAGAGCAAAGAATGAAGCTTTGAGAGACCAAAACATGTTCAAGGTAATGTTAACGTTAGTCTTTCCCCTTCTTCAGACACCACAAGAGTGTAGCTTAGTGGCAAGAGATTTCCACGGTTAAGCGAGCTCTAGGGGAATTAATCTTGGGATGGGTGACCTCCCAAGAAGTACCAAGAACCTCTATCTTCCTTAATCGTTGAGGTCCTCCCTCACGCATAGCCAATGGTGGCAATGGTGACTTCGGTGACTCAGATGACAAGGTATGTGTGAGACTTTCCTAAAAAAAACATGCAAATGATGTGTGTGCCACTCTCCTCCCATCCATTTATATCCTCTTGTATCTAAAATAGTAGAGATCTGGAATGATCTAGTGTCGCCAAGTGGCCAGCATGCAATGCTCATCCCCACTAACCATCAAATACCTTAGGATATACCCCCAAGCTTAGGACCTTGGCTAACTAGCCCTCGTCCCACACAAACATGGAATGGTCTCTGCAAACCAATGTCTAACACTCTCTCCCCCTTCTAAAGATCATTGTCCTCAATGATCAATGAGGGAAAGTACTTGCAAATGAGAGCTGCTGATTCCCAAGTGGAGTCAGTAAATGGTAATCCTCTCCATGCTACAGATACTCTTGGATGAAACGATTCCTTAACCGTTTCTGTCTTCTATCTAGTATTCTGTCTAGAGACTGATCTTCTCTATCGGTTTCCTGCAAAGAAATAATACCATCTATTAGGTTATCCTCCCTAGATATATACTTTCTTAGTTTATTGACATGAAACACTAGATGGACTCTGCAATCTGTAGGAAGCTCTAATCGGTATGCAACATCAATCAACTTCTTTACTATCTTCCAAGGTCCACAATACCTTGGTGATAGCTTACTATAATTCCCTGTGGATAATGAAGTAGATCTAGCTGGTACCTGAAGAAAGACTCGGTCTCCTTCCTCAAAGGATCTAGGAGATTTTTTCCTATCAGCATACTCTTTTACTCTATCAGCTGCTTCTTGCATCTTAGCTTTAGCTATTTCAAGGTTTGCTTGGAGATTCTCTAAGAACTCGGAAGCACTAGGACATTTCTTAGGCATTCCTATGGTACTGGGAGCAATGGGATTCATGCCATAATTCATCTCAAAGGGAGACATCCCAATCACCTTGTGAGGCCTATTGTTATAAGCAAACTCTACTAGTGGCAAATAACTATCCCAATCTATCTGTCTCTGAGACACATATGCCCGCAACATATCCTCTAGAATTTGGTTGACCCTCTCGGTCTGACCATCTGTCTGTGGATGATCAGCACTACTCATTTTTAGTGATACTTTCAATTTGTCAAATACGAACTTCCAAAAGTGTCCTGTAAATCTGACATCCCTATCTGAGACTACGGATGTAGGTAACCCATGCAATCTGAAGACATACTGGATAAACAACTCTGCTACCTGTGGAGCTTCTATCGTCTCCTGCGTAGGTATAAAATGAGCCATCTTGCTCACTCTATCTTCCACAACTAGGATTGTATCCTGCTTCCTTTTGGTCCACGGTAACCCCACTCTATAGTCCATGGATATACTATCCCAATTATGATCTGGAACTTGTAAAGGATGTAAAAGACCTGGTGTCTTTATCCTTTCTACTTTGTTGACCTGGCACATAAAGCATTGTTGAACATAAGTATGGATATCTCTAGCTAATCCAGGCCACCAAAATGTTCTTCTAACAAGCTGTATTGTCTTGTCAACATCTGGATGTCGTGCACAAGGCACATCATAACTATCATGCATAACTTTTCTTCTCAAATCCCGGGAATTTGGTGTGCAAACCTTTCCTTTCGGTCTAACTATTCCATTGTCCTGTGAGAAAGTGGAATATAGAATGGACTTGTTCGCTCTGCTAGGGGAAGAAAGAGCCAAAACTGTCCCATCTCCTATAATAGAGTCATCACTGATGGCTCGAGTGTGGATCTTCCACTTGTGCTTCCTATATCTCTTGAAGCAATGAGCTTTCTAAAACTATAAAGCTCATTTTGATACATTATTCGTGATAGTGCATCAAAAACTATATTCTGTTTGCTCTTCTATACAGGATTTCCATGTGAAACTCCTGCATGAGCGCAGCCCAACGAGCTTGACTACCTCGGAGATATGGCTGACTACAAAAAATACTTAAGTGTATGGTGATATGGGTATACCTTAAAGTCTATACCATAAAGATAGTGTTTCTAGACTTTAAGTGCATACACCATTGCATACAACTCCTGTTCATGCAGTGGCCTAACATCTTGGCTCAAAACTGTCCCTATGGCTTATGCCACTAGCATTTATCTTTAACTCAAAGATTTTCTATGGATAACCACTTAAAGTCCTAGAAATGACCATAGCTGCCTCTCATCTTGAGGAGTAGGCCAAACTAAGATAACTCAAACCTTCTTGGGATCCATCAGAACCCAATCAATAGATACTCTATCCTCGTATGAAACAACTAAGTCTTCTCTGGATTAACTAAGTCTTATCATGATCTCTTACTCTAATATGATGGTAGCCACTTATGAAATCTATTTTACTAAATACAATGGCTCCACCTAGAGTGTCTAAAAGATCATTAATCATGGGCATAGGATATCTGTGTCTGATAGCAATCTTATAGAGTGCTCGATAGTCGATGCACATCCTATAAGATTTGTCTCTCTTCTTCACTAGAAGAACTGATACTACAAAGGGTGAATAGCTGGATCTAATCAACCCTTTCTGTAATTCTTTCAAGTACAACTCTTGGAATTCTGTTCCCACTTTCGCTAAAAGTGCTGAAGCACTCCAACTAGAGTCTCCATGACTATATGAATCCATCTCAACATACAATAAATACATGAAATAAAGAAAATAGATATACTTACAATCAATTAGCAGTCACCAATCGCGTCTCTTGGAGATCTGGTTCTCCACGGATTAGTAATCTCCTTCCCTCATGCTCAAACTAATACACATGTGAAGCAAAATCAATGATTGATTTCTTCCTCGCATGCCACTTCTTACTAAGAACTATGTCGAATCGAGCTAATCTCGCTATCTCAAAGTCCAATCTGTCCTCATAGGACTAGATCTGAATAGGAACAACTACTCATCTATCCCAAGTTTCAGTTCCCTTTCCCGTCGGCTAGCTCTATGGTATAAGTATAATCTGACTGTACCGTGTCTAAGCGTAATCTCTTGACTAATCGAGAACTAATAACATTATGAGTCAAACCTGTGTCAAAGAGTACCTTGACAAGTTGTCCTGCCACGACTCCTCTCATGACAATAAGCTCAGTATCTAGGAACCGGTATCCTTTCTATGCCACTGGCAAAAGCACAACATCTGGCAGAGTCGAAACCTTTTTAGTGACCGTCATGGCCACTATGGGAGATGATAATGGAGATGGGGAACCCCCAAACTCATCCTCACTCCCACCCCCTGCCTGAGTCAGATTTATGACTATGGTGGCTGCTACTTTTTTTCTTTTTAGGACAATCCTTATACAAGTGCTGCCCTAAGGAACCATAGCACAAACCTTCTTTCATTGCCTTCTCTTTTTGCTGAGGGGTAAGAATAGATCAGTTATATGCCCTCTCAGCCAGAGCAAACACTTTTCTCTTTCCTCTAAGACTATCAGAATCATGTGCACTTGCTTAGCCTCCCTAGAAGGCTGTGCACTGACTGAACCTAGAGTCGATGAATAGAAAGGTCAGCTAACCCTAGTCCATGGGGATCTCTGGCCCTAGGGACCTGTGATCCTGCCAAGGCCATCTATGTGGCCTCTGCCAAAGACTGACATTGCTCCTTCCTCACTAAAAATCGGATAGTTTCTCTGAGTCCCAAAACAAACTTGTGGTCTTGAAGATATTCTAGAATGGTATCAGGTACTTTAAAAAGCACCTCTCTATACCTATCTGCATATTCCTGAATTGATTGATTCTTTTGTCTGATGAAGAACCAGGTGTCCAATGCTCTAGACCTTTCATCAGGTGGTACAACATTGTTATAATATAGGATTTCAAATTGATCCCATGTCGTGGGCTCCTTCTTGTCCTGCTCTATCTTACGCCGCCACCTATGTGCGACATCCATAAGGTTATAAGTAGCCTGCTGTATCTTGTGCCTATCATTAGTGATGTGACACAGACAGAAGCACTGTTCCCACTTGTTGAGCCACTGCTCAACCGCGTCAGCAGTCCTAGTGCTAGTTGAGCCATGGTATCTTGGCAGCTGAAAATCCTTAAGCTTCCATCTGGCTTCTCTAACTAAGACGCTATCTCTAGGGGCTTCTGAAGTTTGATGCTCATCTGGAGCATCTACCTCCATCTCTGGAAAAACAGAATCGAGCGGCTCTTCTTCTTTCTTGGAACCACGCACATGTTCCAAGATATTATGAAGAGAACTCTCTAAGAATGAAATTCTATTATTCATAGCTTGAATTGGATCAACTGGATGTTCTGGCATAAGGGTATCTATCCTAGTAGGTGATGATGGTTCAGATTCCATGCTAGGACTAAAGGCAAGTAACTTTTTCTTTTGGTTTTCTCTCTTTTTTTTTTAAAATATACTAATCAATCATATATACTAGTGGCAAGCGGAAAAAGAACCAATGAAAGCTTTTGCTTAACAAAAAAAGATAAAAGAAAGAAACTTTAATATGTTTCCTAAACTTCAATGCACATGCATGCTAATATTTTAGAAATTTCGGCAGCCTAACGGCGTCACTTTAAAATCCGAAATAATTTCGAAAAGCGTCAAGCATTCAACAAAACCAAATCATCAGTGCCGGTAGGCATGATTTATTTTGTCTTCTCAACGAACACCTGCAATTGAAAACTTTTCCATGTTGTTGGGCTCTACAAGTCCTCAATCAATATATATATATATATATATATATATATATATATATATATATATATATATATATATATATATATATATATATATATATATATATATATATATATATATATATATATATATATATATTTTTTTTTTTTTTTTTTTTTTTTTTTAATTTTTTTTTTCTTTTCGATACCTGCCGATACTTACCACTTGCAAGACGAGCTCAAGCACCAAACATACATCTCTACTAATGCTCTACTTACATCATCCTACACGTAATGCAAGAATACTTCTAACGTGCCCAACCAATAGAATAATCAATCAAATATTGACAAAATACTTATCTCAAATTCTTTTGGTATTTGTGAAGCATCCAATTGAAGAACTAAGAGTAGAGTATCGACTCACTTTGGTTCGTGGATCGCATATGCCTTCAAAAAGTGCTTCGTTGATGATGCTTGATGAAGAACATTCCACTTTCACCCTGTGTTTTCAATTGTCTCATGAAGCTGGAAAAGTTGTTGTGCTTGAAATATTGAGGAAGAAGATCTTTTGTAAAGTCTGCGACATTCCACACCACAAAGCTGCTGTAATTCTCACTCCATGAAACGATGTCGTTCGTGGCGGGATCATCGACCATTTCATACGTCTTCATAAGGAACGGAGCAAGGACATTGCTGTTGTGGGAGCCATCAACACCCATGTACGAACATCGAAGTTCCTCTTCCTGGCGAGCTTAACCCTCCCCAACAAACACCCAAACGCTCTAATGAATGCCCAAAATTCTTCCTAATTTTTGCTTCGATAAGACGAGCTTTTTCAGATGGCTCGCGATTTTGTAGTTCCTTCCGTGTTTCTACCTTATCAATCAGTGCTTGTAAAAAAGAACAATTATCGCTCGCTTTCTCAAACCTTGGAGCGCATGACATTGAATTTCAATTATGCGCAGTACAACAAAGAGAGGACAATAGGTGAGTCAAATTACCCACAGACAGTGACTGCGGACATCATAAGCACCGATACAACCATCGAATGAAGAGGAGAACATAAGATAAACACACTGCAGTTTGATGCAACTGTAGGAAAGAGAAGAAGACGGGGCGAGAAGGTAGATGAGGTTCATGTTCTCAAACACACGGGGTTCTCCTCTAAAATTAGCTAAAAACCAGGCTCTGATACCAAATGTGAGACTTTTCTCAAAAAAAAACATGCGAATGATGTGTGTGCCACTCTCCTCCCATCCATTTATATCCTCTTGTATCTAAAATAGCAGAGATCTGGAATGATCTAGTGTCGCCATGTGGCTAGCATGCAACACTCATCCCCACTAACCATGAAATACCTTAGGATATACCCCCGAGCTTAGGACCTTGGCTAACTAGCCCTCGTCCCGCACACACATGGAATGGTCTCTGTAGACCAATGTCTGACAGTATACCAAGGTCTATGCCTTGGTTGCCACCTTAGTCATAAGCCTTGGAGAAAGCCTTGGGTGGATGGTTGGGTGCTCGCTTCATTTGCACAAAAGGAACAAATATTTTGTGTCGAAATGCTCTAATACTAGTGAAGTATTTCAATGGTGATGCACCACAGTGCACTCTCTTACTCGAGAGCTCCACGACGATGTCCTTGGAGTAGAAAATTGAGCTCCAAGCACCACACATAATACTCATCAGAGATGCTGCAAAATACACAGAAAGACAATACATAGGGAGCACGAACACAAACTTCTTAGGTGTTACAAATGCGGTCGAACTTACAAAGTTCAGTCTCTGACTGACCAGACCACTATATGTTTTATTAAAGAACATATACAAAGAAGTGTCTAGTGGCCATTTGGCCTTTCACATGGACACTAACAGTAATAGCCATGAGAGTGATTAGTTGACCAAAATTAGGAATAGAGTCCCTTACATACACTGAAGTTGTGAAGGACCTCCATTCCTTAACATCCCTAAGTCCATGTAGGGTGTGATTTGTTATATTCCAGAGATGTACATGCTTGGAGGAACGAGAAGTTCCTTGCTCGAGGGATAGCCAAGGCCAAAAGCCAGAGAGTTCATACAAGTTACCTACTCATGATGGCCAGATGGGTAGAGGGACCTTAGAGAGAGCTCTAGATGGTGACTAGGCGAGGGCTATAAATAGGCTGGGAGGTGAGTCCTAGGCATGTCATTCTCCACTTCTCACATTTGGTATCAGAGCATAGAGAGAGGTTTTGGGGAAATCTCTCAACTCTCTTTTCTGAGGCATTTTTCTTCCTTCCCTTGGCTCTATGGGCATGGATATGGTGAGTAATGAGTGTCCTAAGGGGGTATGTAGACATTGAGAGCATTTTTCCATGTATCAATGGCTTCATACGTGCATGGTGAGCTCGGGTGTGAGGTAAGTATGTTTCCACCAAACTTTCGAATTCTATTTTCTCTTTGTTTCTTGTTGTTTTTGCAGATCTGTCTATGCTACCATGTAGAATGTTCCATTCTGCACATTTTGATATGCGACAGGGGAGGGTGGGTGATCTTTGACGGTTAAAGAGATACTACTTCCAGAAATTTTGTAGTACATTCAACTTTGAATTTAAAGAAAGAAAGAGGAAAGTTTCTTAAACTCAAGCATACATACATAGAATTGCATATGTTTACACACACATACACACTCATGTTTGCTCACATAACAACACACATAGGTAATCTAATTAAGAATGTACTTATGCATTTGATTATGCATCTACACATACCTAAGATATAAATAAATAAAGAGAGAGTTAGAGAGGAAGAAGAGAAAGAGAAAGGATGAAAGAAGAGAAAGAGAGAAGGAGGAGATCGTAAGTGAGATAAAGTGAAGAATAGAGAGAGAATGAAAAGATTAGAAAGAGAGAGAAGAGTAAAGAAAGAGAAAAAAAAGAAAGATTGGAAGTAAGAGAAAAAGCAAGATTAGCATACCTACATTGACTAAATTGGACATAACTCTCTCGTATGAAATCCAAATTGGACGATTCCACTTAGTATAGAAAGTATACTCCAAGAGCTTTCTAATGAGTGTTGGAACCTATGATTGGATAATTAAAAACCACTTGTACAGAGTATTTAATTCTCTGCATACTTCCTCAAGGAGGTATGCTGCCCACTCACCTAATTTCATTGTTTTGGCCATAACGTCCTAACGGAGGTTCCAAATCAAGAAATTCAACTTGGTATAGATTATACACTTCAAGATCTTTCTTTTGACTAATGATAATCCATATTTGGACCATTGGAATCCATCTCTACACAAGCTTTTAGATGGATATTGACTAGCGAGAAACTCTTTTTGAGTTAATTGAGTGTTTGATTATGATAATTAGGAGACTTTAATCATATTTTGAACCATTTTGGATAGGAATGGACTAATTTTCATACATTTTCATCATATTTTTGCTCTTAAATATATTCATTTGAATACTTCTTGCATCAAAGTTTACAATTTTGCATTGTATTCTCTTCCAGTTTTATGAAATCAACATTGGAATGTACATGAAAGCTAGTTTTTTACATGAATTTATTTATGCACATGAAGTTACACTAACTTATGTTGATTCATAAAAGCATGTACAGATCTTGTTTGTGTGTTTTAGAATCTTTTGTAGGTATTGAAGGCAGAAAAAGACATTGTAATGAGGGCGTGTAGTGCCCAACAACACATTGTTGAAAAAGTTTTTTTTATCTGCACATTTCTAGAGTAAATAAAGTGGTTTGCCAACCACTAGGCTGATACCTATCATTGTAATGATTATTATTATTTTTTTTCAGGCTCCATTTTCCTGGCAAAATTCTATCGGAAATTTTATAGCCACATGGTGTTATATGCCATGTGAGAACTAGAGTGATGTTGTGTTGTGAGAGAGAGGAAGGCTTCTATCTGCATAGCCAAAAGAATATAAATTGATTGAAGTAGAAAAGAAGATGCATGAGTGGATGCATGCATACATAGACGATATGATTCTTAGAAAGTTGACATGCATGATGTACTTTTTGTTTATAGAAGATCACTTTTATGTATCACCATGATGAGTTAGGGTGAGCATGAGGTATGTGATAGAGGTATCATGCATAGGCTAATTTTGCATTAATGAGTAAAGGACACGGTATATACATCAAGAACAACTAAGACTTGTTTTCTTTTAGTAGCGCATGAGCACATAAATTGTTTTTCATGCAAGTCTATGTACTTGATATAGATGTTTATCTCAAGTCCGCACAAGGGTGCCATGATTATGATAATCAATACAAGTATTAAGTGCTTGTATATGATTTTTTGCGATGAGGTTAATTGTTGAAGATACAACATATATTTCTTGGATACACTCTATTTTCATCATCATTTGTACCTTTTTCTACCTTTCATTCAGTTAATAAAGCACTCTTGTATAGGGTTTATGGAATGAAAGAGACTCTAGAGAATAAGTGTGATTCATTCTCCTTTCAGTTTAGAAATCCCACATAGCATGATTTTTTGCCATTTTGTATATAAAGAGGTCTCCACCTCTTCTTTTGGGAGAGTTTTTCTAGAAGTAATGAGATAATGATAGTTTGTAGTTAGACTCTAACTCTCTTGTCATCATGATGTGCATGCGTACTTGTTCTCTTCTTGTCTAACGCTTGTGACATGTTAATGTGCGATTACGTCATGATTATGCTTGTGATTATGATTATGTGCATCATTAGCGATGCTTATGTCGTGTCTTCTTGTTAATTAGGTTGTTAATCGTGTGTTGACGAAGCGCCATTACGTCTGCTGAGTGCTTCTACACAAACATTTGGGTCTCATGAGATGCTTCTTGGATTGACAAGTATGAGTTGTGATGCTACAACATCAACAACTTTTGGCACCATTGCCAAGGAGCGTTCTCTTGTCACTTATGTGATGGTTTATGGAATGAAAGAGATGTGTATGCAAGCTTTTCATGATGATTTTTTGAGTTCTTTATTTCATTACGCTCTTGTGAGCATTTGCGGCTTGCAATATTTACAATAACTTGTTGAGATGATCCATTTTTTGGTATGATTAAAATCCCCTTTAGGGTGATTAATCGACCATGTGTGGTGATTCTTTAAGTTTACGGGTAGAATAGGAGTAGTAGAAATCCTTTAGTTTATTATGTTGATTTTTTTCTAATAACATTGTTGATATTTCTCTAATCATGTGTAACTAATTTTTTTTTGGGGTTCTTCTACAAATATCAAGGGAGTTTTGGCTCATCAACTTCATCAACAAACTATTATAGATGGAAACAAGCTCGATGACTTTACAAAACTCAAAAAAAATAAGAACGTATATTGCTTATTTTCTCATGTCACTTTTAGCACTCTCTCGGGAATCACATGGGTAGAAAGTAATCAAAGACGTGGAAGAGAATGAGCTTTTGTTTTTGAGATAGTAATAGAAGGAATGAGAAAGTGTTTGAAGTCTTGGTTTGAATGGAATAGTATGATGGTTCTTAGCTCTTGCAAGAAAGAAAAGTGAGGATATGTCGATTGTAGGCCAAAAGCCTTCCTAGAAAAGAGAACGCATCTACTTTCAAGGTGCAGAATTTGATATACTTAGGCTCAGGGGGTATAGGATTAATGAAAGTCTAAGATTTCTTCAGGAAGAGATTCCTCAATTCATCTAAATATTATCCACTGGCACATCATCTTACCTTGGAGACACGCCTCCTGCTCCTTCGTTCAGACATTAGGAAACATAGAAATTATCTTACCCTTAACCTGATGGTTGTTAATCGTGAGACAATTCGGCAGGATGGGATTGTACAGTGCACTACACACGGTGCATAAGTGCCATTTTTTATTAATGTACCTAGGAGGAACATATGTCTATAGCATGGACCTTCAGATCATGGAGAAAACATGAAGCTTGCAGAATTTGTGATTTGCATGCACATGCTTTTGCTCGTTATTTTTGGAGGTCTACTTGGACTTGAGGAACGTGGAATGGAACAAAAACTTGAAGGAAATCTAAATTAAGAAAATATTTGAGCGAAGGATGCATGTAATTAGCTACCATGGGGATTTCGATCATCATAATATTACCATTAGCATCATCGTGAGGATAAATGAAGTATGGTATGTTCTGGTTGTAGTGGGTTGAGGAACACGTAGAAATCTGCAGAGAAGCAAATCTATAAGGCTTCATATTGGCAAGATCTATCCATGAGCATAGATCAAAGAAATTCATAGATAATATGCGCTCCAAACGTTTGATGAAGGAAATCTTAAGCTATGTTTAGAAATGGATTTGGATATGCATGCAAGCTTAGAATGCTAGCCATAAAAATCACTAATCAGTGAGGGGAGAGTTTGTCAGAGTCAAGGAGTTATGCATAGAGAGTAACATCGATGATTGCCATCTGTTGTTGATGAGACAACACCATCCAACACATGGATGATCTCTATGTCTAGCTAGTCTCTCTGATGTTGGGCTTATCGCCTTTATGTGACCTCCTCTATCTGCAAGCATAATGCTAAGGAAGTAGTCATTACTTTGAGTGTCACAGGTAGAGAAGACAAACATTGCTATGGAATGGAGGATTATGAGGACGAATTGAAGGCAACATTACTGGAAGGTATTGCAGCCTTCTACTATCGAAAAGCATCAACCTCGATAAAGGAGGATTCATGCCCTGATTACTTGCTAAAGGCAGAGGAATGTTTGAGGCAAGAGGAAGAGAGGATTGGACACTACTTACAATAGAAGATGCACTTCTGGATCAGGCATGGGTACTTGGTTGCACGAATACAGTTTGAATGGTCCATTGGTTGTTTATGGAGAAATAGCTTAAAAGTAGACACAGTAGTTGCTTTGTTACTCTCACCATTTTTGTGCTTCGGGGAGTTATGTGTCTGAGAAATATGTCACAAGGGGGGGTGAAGCAGGAAATGTGGGTCAAGGAAGGGAAAATGAGCGCCGAAGAGAAGTTTAAACTTGTCTCTGAGAGCCATCAAATTGAAGGAACCATCAAAGTTATCTCAGCTTCAACCTTCCCTCCACTCTTGAGCAGTATTTGTGGTCTAATCTGAAGAATCTTTCTTTGGAGAATAGGTAAGATTGGAAAGGAAAACCTCACTGAGCACATCAAGGTAATAATGAAGGATAGATATACCATTTGAAAATCCCTCTCAGGCACTTACATAACAGCACATAGGCTCACTCACAAGGATGCCTTCGCTGGAATGGCCAAATAATCATTGGGAGGAATGATCAATCCGAAGTTGTCCAGCAAGTGCACTGAGGAACTCAGAATTAGGAAGATGATAAGGTTGGAAAGCGGAAGTCCATTTTTGGGGCTTCATTAAAAGAGATGGATTGTATATGGCTACTAACAAATATTGGAACAAAGCAATCATAAATTTATGATTACAAAGAGCTTGAAGCAAGTCAATGATCAGGTTGAAGTTCAAGAAGTCATTTGAGAAAGTGAAGGGATCTCAGAAGTGAAACTTGTATACATATGTACATTACAGATGGGAATTCTTGTATTATGAGTGTAGATGATCCTTAGAATGGTAAGGAGTAATGTAATAGACGTGGGATAAGTCTAGAATCATATGTATATAAGTCAATGATGTAAAGAAATACATATGAGAGTCATTAGAAGACAAGTGTCATAGAGATAGATGTGAAGAGAGTCATCTTCAGAAAATAGGGACAAGTATTTTGTAGATTTCTCTCAATCTGATCATGTGGATCAGTAATCCTTTTGTACACATCTAATCTAGAAGCTAATGAAGTTGGGCTCAAAGTTTCATGGTTTAATTTCTTTCATGCGGTGAGTATGATCAATAGGAAGATGTGTATGTAAAGTCTGTAGATAGACCTCTCAGAGTCACGCACTTTTTTGTGTCAATGTTTTGCTTAGATCTCAATGCACAGTGTAATTTTTTTGATGAATAAGCATTCAAAATCTAAGTTAGAAGGTAAGGAAGCTATGGCTAAAAGCATTTAGGAAAACGGGATCTGTGCTATGAGAAATCAACCTTAGAAGTTACCTATGTCAAAGTCGCTTGTTCAGGAAGACAGTTTCTGACATACTTTTGATCTTAAGGATCAAATTAAAGTTTTAATGATTCTTTTGAAGGACTAATGGTTGATATGATTGCGCAAAGGTAGTTTGGAGATATGTTCATCATTGGTTTGAAGAAATCTGAAGATATGTGTAGGTAATGAAGTCAATCATTGAAGCCGACTGTTGAAGAATGAAGATTTTCACTCAGAGAAATGATAGTTGAAAGTTTTGGTAAATGAAGATAACATTTGTGTAAAGTTTGATCCATAACTGATATAGAGGTGATCTTAAATCAGTATAGATCAAATGTTTGGAGATTTAGACGTCTCCAACAGTGGTATCAGAGTTGAAGGTGCAATACAAGTGAAGTAAAGGCATTGGAAGTCCCGGCTATTGCGGACATTGAAGTTTCTTCTCATTGGAGGTAGACAAAGCCAAATTCTTGGAGATAACCTACAGAATTACAAAGCACGAGTTCAAAGGATCAATAAGGATTAAAGCTTCATATCAAAGGTACACTCTATTATCATAAATCATAGTAATTGCAGACACAGAAGATCAAAGATGGGAGAAAGCTTGCAAATTGATAAGCTTGATAGGGAGAACTATCCAGCTTGGTCTATGAGGATGGAGGCACACCTCATGAGCAAAGATTTGATGGCATTTATTACAGGAGAAGAAGAAAAGCCTGAGTTTGAAGATCCTAGTGTTCCAACTAGGGAGGACCTTGCATGTTGAAGAATTGGATGAGAAAGGATGCTCAAGCTAGGAGCATCATTTACATGGCTGTAAATGATTATCTTTTACCTCACATCAGAGGACTAGAAAGTGCAACAAATGTGTGGAATGCTTTGGAAGCGCAATTCCAAAACACAACCAAGTAAAGGAAGTCCTCATTATGGGCATAATTCACAACTTTCAAGAAGAAGAGTTCACAATCAATTTTTGATTATGTGGCAAGGATGAAAGATATTGCAAATAGCTTGAGAGCAGTAGATGAAGACATTGAAGAGGATAAGTTGGTAAGGCAAATACTTACAGGTCTGAGAGGAGATGAGAAGTGGAAGCCTTTCATATTGTCCATAGAATTGTCACTAGATCACTTTACTCCTGATCTTAATCAATTGTTAGGACACATGCTAACTTTTGAGCAGGACATTAAAGGAGACAATGATAGCAGTGCAAGTCAAGCTATGTACTCCAAGGACAAGAAAAAGAATGGCAAAGGGAAGCAGTCAGCTGATGATGAAGGAACTTCAAGTCAAGCTAACTTTACAAAAGGAAAGATGAACTTCAGAGGTAAAGCAAGAGGAGGTAAGAACAAAGATAATACTAAAGCTTGTTGGATTTGTGGTAGAACCAATCATTTGGCAAATGATTGTTGGTATAATAATAAAAATGGTGGAAGTAATAACCAGAGCTTCAATCAAAGAGGTAGAGGAGGTAGAAACCAAAGAGGCAACTTCAGAGGAAGAGGTGGTAGGACATCATATGCTAGAGGAGGTGGAAGAAGTTTTCAATCTCAGTCCTACAACAATAACTATTATAATTATGCATCAAATCAGAAGGATGACATGACTCTTATCTTGGATGCAACTCATGAAGCAGTAGGAGAAGATCAAAGGGTGTTCTATATTGACTCAGGATGTAGCAATCATCTGAGTGGCAATATATCAATGATGACTGATATGGAAGCAAAGGTGAATGGACATACAGTTCAAACAGGTGACAACACCAAGCATAAAGTGGAGAGCATTGGATCAGTGAAGACAAAGAATGGAAGTACACTCTTGAGCAAGGTACTTTATGTTCCTACTATTCCTAAAAACTTGATAAGTGGAGGGCAAATTGTGGAGAAGGGATATGAAGTCAGATTCACAAATGATGGTGTTTATGTGCAAGATCCAAATCAGGGATATAGAAATATCATTGCAGGTGAAAAGGAAGGAAGGCAGTTTACTCTCAAAGTCCAAGGTAATGTGGAACATGCTTTATTTACTTATGGAAGTCAAAAGATGTCTGAATTAGACCTATGGCATAAAAGGCTAGGTCATTTCAATGAGAGAGCCATAAAGGAAATGTCAAGGAATGATGTGGTGCTTGGTTTGCCAAATGTTGAAGGGCAACACATGGTGTACAAGTGTGAAGCTTGTCAATTAGGTAAAGCACACAAAAGTTCATATAATAAATCAGGGTACAAGTATTCAAATATGCTTGAATTGGTTCATATTGATGTGTGGGGTCCTTCAAGGGACTATAGCATAAATGGATCCAGATATTATGTGTTGTTTGTTGATGATGCAACCAGATGGATTACTTTATATGTAATCAAGGACAAATCAGAAGTGTTCAAGACATTTAAGCATTATCATGCTTATGCAGAAAGGATTACAGGACAAAAGCTCAAGAGGTTGAGATCAGATGGAGGGGGAGAGTATTTCTCTAAAGATTTTGATGATTATTTGTGGAATGCAGGTATAAAAAGAGAAGTAACTTGCAGGTACTCCCCTCAACAAAATGGATTTGTAGAAAGAAGAAATAGAACTCTTGTAGAGTTTGCAAGAGCAATGATGAAAGAAAAGAATTCTCCAAATTACTTATGGGCAGAAGCTATCAACACTGCAACATACCTTGTGAATAGGTTACCTTGTAAAGCTTTAAATGAAAGAACACCTTATGAAGCATGGTGGGGTAAGAGACCTACTCTTGATCATTGTAAGGTATTTGGATGTTTAGCATATGCTTATGTTCCTTCACAATTGAGACATAAGCTAGAACCCAAAGCAGAGAAGTATGTGTTTATTGGATATGATGATAGACAAATGGGTTACAGATTGTGGAGTCCATCCACAAAGAAATTTCTTGTTACCAAAGATGTTACATTTGATGAGCAAAGTACATGGTATACAGGGTCAACAAATGATTATGTAGATGTTAAAGAAATACAAAGGAAAGGGAAGACAAAAGTTAGTGTGTATGAAGAAGATATTGATGATGTTGATTATAAAAGTAAATTGTAAGACAATGTTCAAGATGGGCCAAGATTTGATCCAGAATCAAATGTGGCTGAGACTTCAAGAAGTGCAGAGGTCAGAAGATCCTTGAGAGAAAGAAAAGAACCTATCAGGTATAGCTATGATACATCTTTCCTAACAACAAAAGATTATACTTACATTGTGAAGACAGAAGAGGATCCAATCACATATGAAGAAGCTAAAGGTAAACAGAATTGGGAGAAGGCAATGCAAGAAGAGTATGATGCTCTACTTGAAAATGAAACATGGGAGTTAGTGCCAAGACCAAAGAATCAGAAGGTCATTGGATGTAAGTGGGTATATAAAACAAAAAGGTTTGCAGATGGAAAAGTGTCTAGATACAAGGCTAGACTTGTGGTCAAAGGTTATGCCCAAACTTATGGGGTAGATTATGATGAAACCTTTAGTCGTGTTGCTAAGATGTCTACAATTAGATCATTGATTGCTATTGCTGCTTGTAAAGGATGGAAGTTATCACAATTAGATGTGAAGAATGCATTCTTGAATGGATACATTGCAGATGAAGTGTACATGGAGCAACTAGAAGGCTTCATGGATTCAATTGGATCAGATTATGTGTGTAAGCTCAAGAGAGCTTTGTATGGTTTGAAGCAGGCTCCAAGAGCGTGGAATTACAGGCTTGTTAAGTTCTTGAATGAATGTGGATTTCAAGCATCAAAGGCAGATAGTAGCTTGCTAGTGAAGGCAAGTGAAAATGGATACATATATATGTGTATTTATGTTGATGATATTATTGTTATAGGTACAGATGATCAAGGAATCAAGGAGCTTAAGAAACAAATAGAGAAAGAGTTTAAGATAAGTGATTTGGGAAACTTTTCTTATTTTTTAGGAATGCAGATTGTGTATACTCAACATGGAGTATATGTTACACAAGAGAGATACTTGAAGAATCTTCTGATCAAGTTCAACATGGAAGATTGCAAGCCTTCAACCACACCATTAGAGGTAAATCATAAGTTGAGCAGATATGGAGGTGAAGAATTCAATGATATGAAGAAATATCAGAGTTTGGTAGGTAGTCTAATCTATGCTACCTTGACAAGGTCAGATCTATCATATGCAGTAGGTGTGTTATCACAATTTATGCATTGTCCAAAGAAGACTCATTGGATTGCAGCTCAAAGGGTACTCAGATATATCAAAGGAACTCTAAGTGAAGGTTTGTATTATGGATTTACTTCTGATACAAGAATCAAAGTGTTTAGTGATACAGATTGGACAGGTAATTCAGATGATAAAAGGTCTATTCATGGGTATCTCTATTATATTGGAGACAAATTAGTTTCTTGGTGCTCAAAGAAGCATCATACAGTTGCTTTGTCATCCACAGAAGCTGAGTATAAAGGAATGGTAGAGGTTGCAAAATAAGTGATATGGTTAAAGACTTTGTTGAAGAGTTTTGGAACTGATTAGAGTACTCCAATTATTTTTGGAGACAATATGAGTTCATTATATTTGGCAGCTAACCCTGTTTTTCATGCTAGAACTAAGCATATTGAGATTCAGTATCATTTCTTGAGGGAAAAGATACTTGATAAAGAGATTGAAGTGTTGTATACTCCAACAAAAGAACAAGTTGTAGATATGTTGACAAAAAGCTTGGATGGACCTAAGTTATAGAGGTTCAAAGAGATGGCAGGAGTAAAGAAGAATGGAATAATCACAATTAATGATTGAGGGGGAGCTATTGGAACAAAGCAATCATAAATTGATGATTACAAAGAGCTTGAAGCAAGTCAATGATCAGGTTGAAGTTCAAGAAGTCATTTGAGAAAGAGAAGAGATCTCAGAAGTGAAACTTGTATACATATGTACATTACAGATGGGAATTCTTGTATTATGAGTGTAGATGATCCTTAGAATGGTAAGGAGTAATGTAATAGACGTGGGATAAGTCTAGAATCATATGTATATAAGTTAATGATGTAAAGAAATACATATGAGAGTCATTAGAAGACAAGTGTCATAGAGATAGATGTGAAGAGAGTCACCTTCAAAAAATAGTGATGAGTATTTCGTAGATTTCTCTCAGTCTGATCAAGTGGATCAAAAATCCTTTTGTACACATCTAATCTAGAAGCTAATGAAGCTAGGTTCAAAGTTTCGTCGTCTAATTCCTTTCATGTTGTGAGTATGATCAATAGGAACATGTGTATGTAAAGTCTGCAGATAGACCTCTCAGAGTCGTGCACTTTTTCTAGATCCACCATGCCTTATCATCAAGAACGACCACTTCTGACCAAGGGATCCAAAGCAATCAAGCCAACACTCCGAAAAGATCCAAGGAGAAACCTCAAGGCTAAGACCAACAAAGCGAAGACATATTGGCAGCCTAAAACCTCTTCGTGCAGCGTTCATGGGTGTCAGATCCAACCTTCCCCAATGCACAGCATATGTTTAAGATGCACACCAAGTGCACGCGAATAGGGCCTCATCCAAAGGCCAAACATTAGGCACACTAAGTTTAAACTAGGCACAGAGGGCACATGTACATACAATTCAAAAATTTGCTTTTCATTTTTCTTTTTTTAGGTTGGTGGAGAAAGGCATCATCCATTTCAAATGGTTGATGGAAAAGAAGTGGCTCTTGGAGTCGGACATTTGGGGAAAGCCTCATCATCACCTCACCCTTGAGCACTTTGCTCAAGATGCATCCATTTTTTGCACCATTGTTTTTTGTATGCATTTTTTAGAGTATGCATAAGATAGGGTCACATTACAAGACCGTGCATAGACACTTTTTTGTTTTTCGCCCATGCATCCTTAGTCCCCACTTATGCATATGGACTAAGAAGAGATTAATTAATTTCATCTATTTGTATCCATCATCTACATTTTGTCATTTTATTCTCATACATCATCCATCCATTACCCAAAAAAAAAAGAGAAGAAGAGAGAAAGAAAGAAAAGAAAAGAAATACAAAGCATTCTAGCATATTCTTCCCATCTACATGAGGCAAAAGACACAAATTAAAAGACAATCAACTCCAAATAAACATGCAAAAAGCAAGATGAAGAAAAGCAACAAAGCAAAGCACTCCAACGACACAAGGATCATGCAAATCAAAAGGAACTTCTACACATTCTTCCGCAAAAAGCTCCATACTTGCAAAAGCTTTGTCGAGGACGAAAAAGTCAAGGAGGGGGGGGAGTGTTGAAGATACAACATATATTTCTTGGATCCACTCTATTTTCATCATCATTTGTACCTTTTTCTACCTTTTATTCAGTTAATAAAGCACTCTTGTATAGGTGTGTGTGAGTGCCACACTAGAGAATAAGTGGGATTCATTCTCCTTTCAGTTTAGAAATCCCACATAGCATGTTTTTTTGCCATTTTGTATACCAAGAGATCACCACGTCTTCTTCTGGGAGAGCTTTTCTAGAAGTAATGAGCTAATGATAGTTTGTAGTTAGAATCTAGCTCTCTTGTCATCATGATGTGCATGCGTACTTGTTCTCTTCTTGTCTAACGCTTGTGACACGTTAATGTGCGATTACGTCGCGATTATGATTGTGATTACGATTATGTGCATCATTAGTGATGCTTATGTCGTGTCTTCTTGTTAATTACGTTGTTAATCGTGTGTTGACGAAGCACCATTACGTCTGTTGAGTGCTTCTACGCAAACATTTGGGTCTCATGAGATGCTTCCAGGATTGACAAGTATGAGTTGTAATGCTACAATGTCAACATTAATGAATGTGCAAGAAGCACAATAATTAGAATCATATCCATAGATATTCACTTTCACTAAAAGGTGGATACTATGTAAAGAGTTGATCTTTCAACGAGACGATTTGGATTAGTAATTGATTTGCATTAATGTAGACGATCATTATATGCATGGATATATCTCCATGTCATAATCCATCCAAGATAATGAATGAGTTTGTTTAATAATAAGGATTAACATGTCTCGTCATTTTGAAGTTTAGAAAAATAATTGAGGAAATAGTTAGTGAGGTAGTAGCCTCATAGAGATTTGGATGCTACTCTTTGCGAGAATGCCCAAATTTATTGAAATTTGGAGACCTAGTAGCTCCTATTTGTTTCTTTAAGCTGACCAAGTTTCAAGTAATCTGGAGACTTTTAGATAGGTCAAATGACCTCTGCACTAAAAGTGCTACTAGTAGAGGTAGAGGCCTAAAATAAGTGACATAGGCCTGTTACAAAGGGCATTTATCTTACTTGGTAGATCCAAATGGAATGCTTTTTGAGGGAAATGAAAGCTTGATAGATGCACTTTGTGCATACCAATTTGCATTATTTTTGGAGATCATTTGCAGGTCAAATAATCTCTGACATAAAAGTGTAGTGTCTAGAATTTATGAAATGATCAGAGACCATGTCACCTAGACGTGATTGGTTCTCTTAGCTCATTTAGTAAAATTGAATGCTTTTTGTTTCTAACGTTAACCACATACTTGCAAATGCTTTTTATAAAATTGCAAGATGAAATGTTTCTCCATGTAGGAGATATAGAAAAGTATAATTTAACCTCTATAAATGTTTAAACTTTTACAGGTATAGAGGCTTAATATTTTGGTCATTGTGAAAGATTCAAATGTCCAAATACTATGAAACGTATGTCAATACAAGTAGATAGTAGTAGCTATATTATATTAAAATGTGGAAGAAATTTGACATCACTTGGTATGTCAAATGATCTATTCTTCTCAGACCAATATCTCGCAAGGATTTTCCTAAGAGTGGTACATGTGTCTGATGATCACATGATATTTTCATATTGGAAACTCCAATTTCAAATTTTTTTCTTGGAGAAGCTACTCCAGTGTAGACCTATGACATGTCCAAAATTGAAGGATTTTGGAATTTATTATCATAGTTATAAGATATTTTAAAAGTGCAGCCACATTGTTTCTAGGCTCACCTAAGCGTAGGCGTAGTAGAGATAGAATTATACTTTTGAATGAGTATTTGATTTGATTTGGAATTGAAATTTTGCGAGACAAAACTAGGTATCTTGATCTAGATTTGGGCACAAAGAAAATGAAATTTGGAATTTTTTTTATCAGTATAAGGGCTTCAAAAGGTGACCCTATACATTTTTAGAGTTGGTCATCAAGTGTTCGACCCTTCCAGTAAAATGGTCATAAAACTCTGAGCAAATATCCAAATCAAGTGCTTTTTGTGTCTAATGAAAGCTTGAGCATGACTACACAAGATTGGAAAATTTCATATATTTTGCTTAAGTAAAAATTACTTAAAAGTAAGATTTAGTCTGCTACTTTTGGAAATTGTTTATGCAAGAGACATTGCTGAAAGGAAAAGATTTTCCACAGGTTTTTTTTATGAGATTTGTTTTTGATATGGTGTGATCACCATGGGCAAGTCATGCCCTAGATCCTTGTTTATTGAGCATTGGTTTATGGTGACCATTATCAGTAGGACAGAGGAGACTCTCTCAAAATTTTCAAGAATATATATAGTGCCATGAGAGCATGGAACAGGAGAACTTTAGTAGTTGTTCTCATTTCATATAATTGGATTCATACAAGTTGTATAAATTCCAATTTATTGTGAATTAATATTTGATTCAAGTTGCATGCATTGATATTTGATGCAAGCGGCATCCTTCACAACTCTAGTTGAGTTGATCTATTGTATAGTTCATTTCTCAACTTAAGATGAGTTGATGTTACAGATAGTATGAGTGATAGAGTCATAGTAATGACTCTGTTCTTTCCATAGAGGGAAGGAAACACTTCAAGAACACTTCATGATTTCATTTATTATTATTCGTGGTTGTGAGTACTCATCGATCTATTCTTGTATTTTTTTGAGAGAAGTGTTTGACTTTAATCTCATACATGCATCTATGTGAGGTACAAAGTTTGGTGGTATGGGACATCAAACTTTGTATTCTACCTAGGTGTAGGATAGATGGTATGGGAGAGAAGTCTCAAAGATTATATTTTGATAGGATTTGGAGTTCATTTATATGATCTTCTAGTATCATCTTATTATTAGACAACAGAGGGATAGTTGAGATAGTCACTCTGTATGTGATCGCAAACAAGGCAAGTCCACAGGCAAGTAGCCTCTTTATTTGATATGGCTGAGAATAGGCCATGATTCATACATAGTGTGTATGAGGTGAGCTAGATACTTAGCCTAGTGGGCTATGAGTGTGCACACATCTACTTACCATTTTTCAGTGTATTTGGTGGACTCATATTATGGTTCTCATTATATATGGGAGTGCCAGATTATTACAATACTTTACTTGAGACACCTCATTCCTAGTTAGGAACGATTTGATCATAGTGATGATCAGATGGTGGTCATCGATAAAGCAAGTTTCATCCACTTGGAATGTCTTGCATGTTATGATTGAGAAGATGGTGGTAATTCCACTACTTGCGCTACTTTCTTAGCACGTCTTCACTTGGCATGATGGACTTTGTTCCATAGAGTGGATTTGGATTTTTTTATTTATTTTTTTATGGGAAATATTTTGATCCATAGTTTGGATTATATATATGATAGATTGAGATCTTAGTCCATAGTTTGGATGTGACAGATTGAGATCTTAGTCCATAGTTTGGATGTGACAGATTGAGATTTTGGTCCATAGTTTGGATCATTGACATATTGATATCTTGGTTAATAGTCTGGACCGTTGATAAATTGTCATCTTGGATTCATCGTTTGGATCATGCTGAGACTTTCTTGAGTTTCATTTTCATTACAGTGAGTAAATCAAGCAGATTTACTCGAGCTTAAAGATTAAGCAATATTTGAAAAAGATTTCCATTTATTTTTATTACTCTTCCACAGAGAGTTGGGACATAGACAAACTGTTTTGGCTGAGCATAGTATTTTTTTTCATTACTCTAGTGGAGTAAGTGATTTTGCACAATTATACCATATGACAAGCCGTCAATGGGTATTCCAGGGAGACAAGGGCAAGTTGCCAAGGTTTCTACAAGTGACAAGTTGTCACAAGTTAGCGGTCAAGGTCTGGACTCATTGGGCCTCACAAGGATTCCTACAGTATGCCCAAGGCAAGGACTACTATTTGTTGGTGGAAATGCTAGACAAAAAGTAGAGAGACGAGTTGTCTACTTTTTTATTATCTAGTATTTCAGACACCTACCACACTCTAATTTTATTATTTGGAATCACAGATTTTGATTCCCGGGTTTATAGCTCCTTCTATATCATTGAGGACAATGATCTTTAGAAGGGGGAGAGAGTGTTATATTCGAGAGATGTACATGCTTGGAGGAATGAGAAGTTCCTTGCTCGGGGGATAGCCAAGGCCAAAAGCCAGAGAGTTCATATGAGGTACCTAATCATGATGGCCAGATGGGTAGAGGGGCCTTAGAGAGAGCTCTAGATGGTGACTAGGCAAGGGCTATAAATAGGCTGGGAGGCGAGTCCTTGGCATGTCATTCTCCACTTCTCACATGATCTAGAAGATCCTCATCATCTAGGGCACAATTGATTGATCCTAGTGCATCTGCAAGATCTTTAACCTTTAATATGTAGTCATTAATTCCTTGAGAAGGGCCTTTCCTAAGACTATTAAGCTCTTTCTTGGACCAAATTTTCCTAGATTTTTGGAGGTGGAGAACAATCTCTCAAAGTGCTCCTACACCTTCTTTGATGCATCCAAATCCTGAATATGTCATATCATGGAGCTCCTAATGTGTTGAGATAGAATAAAAATGACTCTTTTGCCCCTTTTGTCCCACTCTCTTATTCTTCTTATATGGTCATTAGTTGGATTGAACTCATGTATATCAATCACAAGTCCCCATAGATCTTTCCCCATTAAAAAATTGCTTATTCTAAATCACCATGGTTGGTAGTTTCCCTTTTTAAGCTTCTCAATTTGAGAATTGAGATCAACCATGATGCCTTGTAGATCTTTTGAACCTCCCCCTTGATGCAATGAATTCACTTTAATTAAGAAATGTTAATGGGAAAAGAGGGGTGGAGAGAGTTCTTCACTGACTCATACTTGTGTACACATGTGTTGGTCACTATGGTAGGGATGTTGGAATCTCATCATTTCTATGCATCTATTCTTTTTATGAACTTGTAAGTTCTCTATCATGACATGAATGTGAGTCTCTATCATGGCATAAAAGTTGATACAAAAGATGGCTTAAAGAAAATTGTTAAATAGTAAATTCATTGACCTTAGGATACAAAAGGATGGCTAGGAAGCTATTCATGCTAGGCTATAATTTATACTAGTAAAGTGGTTGGGATAAGTATGAAGGATATTGGTCCCCACCAACACAAGAAACATAACAACAGGGTTGCATGGTGAAGAGGATAGGCCAATTCATCTCACATGTATGCCTACAATGTAGGATCTTGTAGAGCTTCTCTCACGTGGACAATTCAAGAAGGTTGTTCATCTAAAGTGTTGGTTTCAATCTGTGGACTCTAATAGTGTGCTATACATAGGCTATGGTTCTAGTAAAACCAAGATTTCACATTCATCCTCTTCTCAATCCATCCTTTCTTATTATTGTCTTTGCTTTCTACTTTGACTTGCTCAACTTCATGTGCTAGATGGGATTCTAAGTTTGGAGTGTCTAGGAATCATAACACAAACAAATGGTAGCCCTCCTCATCACAACATAGTGTTAGCTATTTCTCATTTGGGATCAAATTCCTCTTCCCTTAGGTTTGAAGAATGTATATATTGTGGAGAATGAGTTCTCTTATGCACCATGGAAATGTGTAGTGAAACCTTGTATGTCCAGCATTGGGACAAACAACTGCACCTTAGATAGCTTGCTGCTCTCAATAAAAACCTCAAATGGACTTGTGCCTTTAGTCAATCAAAGTAGACAAAACAAGCTTTCCAACAAGCTATAAATAACTTAATTTGGACAAGTTTTTGATTAGGAAACACAACTGACAAAGATGAACTACCTATCCACACAACTATGCTCAAGAACTGAACTTCACTCTTGGACTGATAAATCTTTGAATATATACCCTTTGAGAAAGATACATTTCGTAAAGATAAATTAGACACCAATAGCTTTCCAACAAGCTAAAAAACAAGTAATTTGGATGAGTTTTGGTTAGGCAACTCAACTCACCAAAACAGAAAACCTACACACATAAGTACACTATAAAACTAGACTTCACTCTCTAACAGATAGCTCATAGAATATAAATCTTCTGAATAAGATACTTGGGACAGAGAAAGTACATTCCAAGAGAATTCCAAGAAGACAAAAATCAAGCAATTTGAATATGTTTTGGTTGGGAAAATTAACCGGCCAAAATAGACTACTTGTCTACATAGGTATACTAAAAAATTGGAGCTCACTCTTTCACTGATATCTCACATAATATGTAAGCTTTAAGGAGATATTTAAGATAAAGAAAGTTCATGAGATAAGCTTTCTAATGAGTGTTTAAATGCAAGAAACGTTTACATATGCACTGAGATATGAGCTTCACAATAGAGCTCTATACAAACTGACGTGCAGTTGGAAGGAGTCTAAGGGAAGACAAAATGAAAAATTGGCCAGATCTGACTATTGGGAACTCTTGCCTCTTTCTCTCCTTGTTTTGAACGTGCTCCCACTTCAATTTTATAACCAATGAGCATGTGAATAAGTTTGTGCCTCTTTCTTAACTCACCACTTTCCCCACTACATGTCACTAACTACAAGGCAAGATATTGTATCTCTTACTCATCATGAATTTTGACTAGACTTTTTTCTTTTTTTTTCTTTTTTCTCTCTTTTCCTTTATCTTTATATTTGGTAAATTTATCCAAGCATAGCTCATATGGAAATGAGCTTGTACATTTATCTTCAACACTCCCCCTCAAGATCATTTGGGAGTTATCTTCAACCATGTCCTGTAAATTTATCACATCCTTGAAACCTTTGAGTTTAGAAGCATCCAAGAAGTTTGTAAACATATCTGCAACCTGCTCTTTGGCTCTGATGAATTTTATCTCCACATCTTTGCTCAATACCTTCTCCCTTACATAATGATAGTGGACCTCTATGTGCTTGCTCCTTGCATGAAACATAGGATTGCTTGTCAAGTAAATACTTGACATGTTATCACCGTATATAGGGATGGTTCCAACTTGCACTCCAAGATCAGCCAAAAGCTTTTTAATCCACATTGCTTCACATGTGGCAAATGCTAATCCTCTATATTCAGTCTCCATAGATGAAAGTCCAACAGTAGGTTGTTTCTTTGAGCTCCATGTGATAGGTTTGCTTCCCATCATGAACACATAACCTGAAGCTGATCTCCTATCTTCCTTTGAATCTGCCCAATCAGCATTGCTAAAGCCTTTGACCTGCAATTCTTCATCAAACTTGTAAAACAAAGCATGACTAACTGTATGCTTTATGTATCTCAACACTCTCTTGGCTGAATTTAAGTGTTCACTTGTCGGGGCTTGCATAAACTGAGAAAGTACACCAACAACATAAGACAAATCAGGTCTTGTAATGTTTGCATAGATTAATGATCCTACAATGCTTCTGTATGTTGTTACATCTTCCAATGGTTCTCCATCATTTGAACAAATCTTTGTATTTGTGTCCATGGGTTGAGTGAGTGGTTTGCATTCACTCATTCCAAATCTCAAAAGAACATCCAACAAGTACTTCCTTTGCATCAAGTAGATGCCATTCTTTCCAAAAACAACTTCAATTCCTAAAAAATATTTGAGCTCTCCAAGATCTAAAATTTTAAACTCTTTACCAAGCTTTCTTTTGACATTTTTAATCCCTGTTATGATGAGGTCATCGACGTATATGCAAATATATACCTCTCTATTTTCTTCCTTCTTCATGTACAATGAAGGATCTGCACTACTTGGGTTGTATCCACACTTAGTTAGATATTCTACCAATCTCTAATTCCATGCTCTTGGTGCTTGTTTCAAGCCATAAAGTGCCTTTTTCAACTTGCAAACAAAGTGTGAATGGTTTTCATTTTCAAATCCAATCGGTTGACTCATGTATCCCTCTTCTTGTAGTTCTCCATTAACAAAAGCATTTTTGATGTCGAGTTGATATAATGGCCATCTCCTTGAAGCACCAATTGCAATTAATGTTCTGATAGTTCCCATCTTTGCAACAGGGCTGAAAACTTCATCATAATCTATGCCTTGTGTTTGCTTAAATCCTTTGGCAACTAATCTAGCTTTATATCTAGCTAGTGAACCATCAATATTCCTCTTTACTTTAAACACCCATTTGTTTGGAACAATCTTCATACCTTCTTTCTTTGGCACTAGCTCCCATGTGTGATTATCTTTGAGAGCTTTGATCTCCTCTTTCATAGCTTGCTTCCATTCCTTTTGTGTGCAAGCTTCTTCATATGTCTTACGCTCTTTGTCTTTCATAACCTGCATCATGTATGCAAAATGTGTCGCCATAAAACTATCATAACTCAACCTTTGAGTTGAATACCTTGTCCTTGAAGATCTTCTTTAATTTCCTTTAGAAAGTTTCTTCTTTAAACTATTTAGCTTTACCATCGGAGTGATTACCTCTTCATGTTCTTCTTCACTTGAATCTATCTCACTATTTGGAGTAGCATTTGCTTCTTCGATTCTACTATGAGCTGAATTCGGAGACACAGAATGACTCCCCCTCCATATTGAACATTCTTCATTTGGTGTAGACGCCTCTGGACCTGAAACATTTATGCCTGATTGTTGAACTTCTCTTTGATTTGTTCCTACATAATCATCATAATCTTCTTCAAGAAACTTTTCCTTTCCTTTATCTTCATACCATGGTCTTAGTTCATCAAGGACCACATCTTGTGAGACTCTTAATTCCTTTGTTCTAGGGTAGTAACACTTGTATCCTTTTTGCTCCGTCGAGTAGCCGATGAAAATGCATTTTTCTGACCTTGGTTCCATCTTTGTTCTAACTTCTTGTGGAACGTGAACAAAGCAAACACATCCAAACACTTTGAGGTGTGTAAGATTAGGTTTCTTACCGGAATATACCTCCTCTGGAGTCAAGTCCGATGTTGTGCACCTATTCATCAAGTAAATGGCAATTGTGGTAGATTCAGCCCAATAGTACAATGGTACCTTCATCTCATTGAGCATGCATCTTGCAATTTCAGCAATTTGCCTTTTTTTCCTCTCAGCTACTCCATTTTGTTGTGGTGTATACCTACAAGTGAATTGCCTTTTGATCCCATTCTCTTGTAGAAAATCTGAAAATTCTTTGGAGAAGCATTTTTCTTCGCCATCGGACCTTAAGATTTTGATAGACCTTCTTGTTTCTTTTTCAACTTCAACTTTGAATCTTTTGAATATAGAAAACACCTTTGATTTTTGCTTCAGCCATACCTTTCTTGAGTGATCATCAATGAAGGTGACAAAAAATCTATTCCATTGATGCTTCTTCGGTTGTTCCCCATACATCCGTATGTATCAAGTCCAAGACATTTGGGGCCACATAACTGCTCCTCTTGAATGGCTGCCTCGTTTGCTTTCCTAGTTGACAATCTTCACATAAGTCATGTAGTCCAACGCTATTAAATTTTGGAAGACCTCTTACCACTTCATGTTTTCTCATGTCCTTCAGCTTTGGAATGTTGATGTGTCCTATTCTTTTGTGCCATAAGTCTAGCTTTGAAATCTTCTTGTTCCCACATTGAATGTACATGAACTTTCCATGTGGATGTTGGACGTCCAAAGTGAACATCCTTCCTTCCCTTCTACCTCAAGCAATGACCTTGAAGCCTTCCTTTGGATTCTTTATGAAACACCCATTGTCATTGAATATGACATGATAACCCTTCTCTACCATTTGTCCTACTGAAATCAAGTTCTTTGAAATTGTAGGAACATGAAGAACATTAGATAGTACCTTTGCTGTACTTGTATCTCCAAGCCTTATATCTCCAATATGTTCAATCATGTGTTGAGTATCATCACCTATTTCAACACATCCTTTTCCACTTGGTACCTATAGATTAGTGAACAAACTTCCTTGGCATGACATATGGTTACTACAACCTGAATCAATGTACCATTTTTTGTCATCTTCATGTCTCATTGCAAGTAGTGTGTCCTTGTTTCCTTCACTTGAGGTGCTTGTGTAGTTGTTTTGGTTCCTTTGATTGCCTCCATTTGGTCTTCCATTCTTCAGCCAACAATCACTAGCATAGTGTCCTACTTTACCACAATGATAGCATGTGATACCTTTATGAGAATTGTAGGAGCCTCGGCCTCTTCCTCTACTTCTACCTCGACTTCTTCCTTGTGTGTTGGCATTTGATGCATCCTTGTTGTCTTCCAATTTGTTTTGATTGTGGTTGGAGTTGTTGTGACCTCTTCCTTTTCCTCTTGAGTATCCTCTTGAGTTCCTTCCTTTACCTCGACCTGCATATAACATTTGCTTGTGGCTATCCTTTCCTTTGCAACCACCAACGCTAAGCTCTTCTGTGACAAGATGAGAGATTAGTTGTTCAAAACCTAGATATGCAACTTTCAAGTTAATGGAAGTTATAAAAGGATTCCATCTTTCATCTTCTCTCAATCCATTGAGAGTATAACACACAAGATCTTCATCTTCAACCGTTGTGCCAATAGAAGCTAAAGCATCGCTTAGCTCCTTAATCTTCAAAGTATATTGAGCTATGGATTGACTCAAACTTTTCTTGATTGTGCTCAACGCATTCTTGAGTTGAAGTTTCCTAGATTTGGTATTTGTTGAATACATCCTTTCAAGAGCTTCCCAAGCATCCTTAGCTTCCTCTAGATGTTGAATATGCCCTACCATGGCATTAGTAATGGCTTGCAAAATGAGGAACATGACTCTCCTATTCCTCTCTTCCCATTCTTTTGCTTGCCTCCTTTGGACTTCAGTGGCCATAGCTTGATTGATTTGAGGTTGAGCATCATTGCCGCTCACAATACCCCATAAGCCTTTGCCCATTAGGTAGTTGGTCATTCTAAACTTCCACACAGGATAGTTATCCTTATCCAATTTCTCTACTTGTTGACCCAAGTCAACCATTGAAGACTATCAAAGACTTTGAGAGTTACCTCGAATAGTTATATTGTCCTTTGCTCTTGCGTTCGTGAAGCTCCCTCTTGTTTTGTAGCTCCTCTTTTGCTTTGCTTTAACTTCAGATCTATTGATGAAGCTTCAGCACCAAGTTTGCTCTGATACCAATTGTGGATAATGAGTTCTCCTATGTGCAACAGAAATGTGTAGTGAAACCTTGTATGTCCAACACTTGGACAAACAGCTCCACCTTAGATAGCTTGTTGCTCTCAATAAAAAACTCAAATGGACTTGTGCCTTTAGTAAATCAAAGTAGAAAAAAAGAGATTTCCAATAAGCTATAAATAACTTATTTTGGACAAGCTTTGATCAGGAAATGCAACTAACAAAGATGAACTACCTGTCCACACAACTATGCTGAAGAACTAAGCTTCACTCTCGGACTGATAAATCTCAAAATATATATCCTTTGAGAAAGATATTTGCTACATAGATTAGACACAAATAGCTTTCCAAAAAGCTAAAAACCAAGTAATTTGGATGAGTTTTAATCAGGCAATTCAACTAACCAAGACACACAACCTGCACACATAAGTACACTGTAAAACTGGACTTCACTCTCTAAAACATATCTCACAGAATATAAATCTTCTAAATAAGATATTAGGGATAGAGAAATTAAATGCCAAAGGCTTTCCAACAAGATAAAAATCAAGCAATTTGAATTTGTTTTGGTTTGGAAACTTAACCGGCCAAAATAGACTACTAGAGTTCACTCTTTCATTGATATCTCATAGAATACGTAAGCTTTGAAAGAGATATTTGAGATTCACAAATTATACAAGATAAGCTTTCCAATCAGTGTTTAAAGGCAAGAAATAGTTTATGTATGCACTGAGATATGAGCTTCACAACAGAGCTCTATACAAATTGATGTGCGACTGGAAGGAGTCTAAGGGAAGACAAAATGACAAAATGGCAAGATCCGACTACTGGGAGCTCTTGCCTCTTTCTCTCCTTGTTTTGAACGTGCTTGCACTTCACTTTCATAACCAATGAGCATGTGAATGTTTTTGTGCCTCCTTCTTAACTCACCACTTTCCCCACTACATGCCACTAACTACAAGGCAAGATATTGTATCTCTTACTCATCATGAATTTTGAATAGAATTTTTTTTATTTTTTTTCTTTTTTCTCTTATTTTCTTTTATCTTTATATTTGGTAAATTTATCCAAGCATAGCTCATATGGAAATGAGCTTGTACATTTATCTTCAACATATATTCAATATTTTCAACAAGACTTTCATGAACTACTTTAGAGTTGAACTATGTCGACATGAATCCATGAGGGTTGGCTGGAGTTATCATTGTAGAGAGATGTGTTATCCCAATCGTTTTCAATGCCATTCCATTGGAAGGATGGTGCATTGTGTTATGATTTATGCTTTAGATTTATTGACATAGTATTTCCGATTCTACAAGTAAATAACATCTCCTCCCCAATCTTGGACTCCTTTAAGTTGCCTCAGGAAGGATCTTCCCAAGAGAATTTTATAATTGTTGGCCTTACCAAAATCACACATGCCTAGTGTGTGTTCAAACTACGTGCCACAAGTGCTTAGTATTATAACCCCCTGAAGGAGTCCTATTAGTCATTCCTTGTGATTGTTTCCTAGTTGCAACCACATTCAAGTACATCATAATGCTAGCTTTTCCCATTTTCCCCAAAGTTTTTTGGTGACAAGTCTTATCAGAGGATTAAATTCTATTATAGCTTTGGTAGTAGCACCATTATCTTTGATGGATAAAAAAGTGTTTCCTTTGTGACCTTTTATATAGTTTCCCACCCTATGAGTTGGTATTTAATGGGCAAAAAGGGTGGTTTCTTCTTCCTTCTTTTCTAGACTAACCTGTTGAGCCATCTCTTCCCACTATTGGGGTTTTCCCTTAAGATATTTCTTGAATGTTAATGTGTATTAATTTTTTTTGTTTAAGCTCTTCTACTAACTTTATTGTCAATTTTGAGTCATCATGAGGTCGTTTAATTCCTAAACCCATATTGTTTTCAACATATTGATATTTGTTCATATGCACCTATGTGCTTAGACAAGGACCATAGGCTAATGTCAATGGCACATATAGCATGTTTATCCATGCCCTACTTTAGTTTTGAGTCTTTCATGAATTGTTCTTTGGAAAGAAACAACTCAATGAATGAGGTTTTCATGTGTGCATCCTTGAGCAAATAAGGTTGTTGTACTCTCTCTCAAAATTCTTTCAACCATGATACCACATTGTCTGGGATGAGAAACTCTCCATCCTTCGGTTCTATGTCAGGTTGAGGTAAGTCCAACATTGTTTGTTGGGTTGCTTGTGCTTATTCTTGAGACATCATATTCCATAAATATTCTTTTAGCAAATGCACTTGAAGAATCACATTCAACACTTTTCAAGTACCAATTGGGACACTTCTACCATTTGACACATCACCAATCTAAAGTTGTCTCTGGCATGTGATCTCCTTGATTTTGTGATATATTTATCTTCTGGTTTGGTAACCTTTCTTGTAAGCTCTTAGATTCCTTTTCTCTTTTAGCTTTTTGTGAATATTCTTTATGCTCAACCAGAGGGGCTTCACTTTCATTTCTACTAGAATTTTCTTGATTCTGTTTTCTGAACTTGGTTTCCAAAATAATTCCCAATTTAGTTGTTTCATTAGCTTTGGAATTGTGGTAAACCTAGACACTTTGGATGTGATTGTAGGTTGAGGAATCAAAATAATAAAAGGTAGCAAAACAACTATGCATCCACAAGTGCAGATGATTTTGAGAAGCTGTTCATGGTTCAACATCATATGATGAATACAATGTTTGTTGATGTTTCAAAATGAAATGGTAATGTCTTGTATGTTCATTCAGGTGCTTCAAATCACATGAAAAATCATCCTAAGTCTGATGGGGAAATATGATAACCTTCATCTAGAGGAATATGTGAAATCACACGGTGTATGTCTGGATTTTGCATTACCTATTTTTGCACAAGAAGCACCATTAGTTTGAAGATTAGTCTTGCATGTGGCACATGCATGAGTGTTTATATTGTCAGTGGTGGGGTTTCTTGATTTGTTGTGTCATTGGATTCACCAAGAAAAATGGATTAACTAGAGAAGTTTTTGAGCTATAAGTTAAGATGAATGCCATTCTAAGGTATGCCATAAACAAAAATTGGTGAGCCTTGATGGATACATAGGTCATAAAATGGAGGCATCAAGGATTGATATATCCTTTTTGAGGATTCTTCATACATGAGTGACTCATTTTGGCTGAAAATCTTGTAGTCACATCTTTTCCAATTTGGATTCCTTACAATTCCGCCTCCATAAAGAAACTAGGATGTTTAGAGAGGTGATTTGATACCCAAAAGACTTAGCTAGATAATTGGTCCTTTAAGTGAAGAAAAATTTCTCAATTCCTATTGTTGCACCCATTTGCACACTCGTTAAACTTTTCACAAGTCATTTATTACATCATCACCACACGTGTACCTATATCCTCCATTGCCTTGGTCCATTAGTGGCTCAAGGTTTTGGTTTTTCACTCTTTGAGTAGTCTAATATTTTTGGTTATCTTACTCCTTTGAATTATGATGTTATTGTCCCAATCTCAGCCTTATCTCCCAAGGAGAATGGTTTCTAATGTCTTCATTCCCTTTTCATAGGATCTTATCTATACAAAAATGAAGATTTACCATTCATGACTTGAATAGAGTTTCTCAATAGTTCTCTTCCATACAACCTCAATGATTCACAATGCCCTTGTGCTACACTTTCTTGAATGTTGCTTAAAATATGGAATTTTTTCCCCTTACTTCAAATTGGAACTTGAACAAGAGTTGAGGGTCCATAGGTAGCCCTATCCCCTAGTCACAAAGTGCCCAAATTAACTTCTTGGAGATCCCATGGTAAACCTCAATGAAATGATCATAGAAGTGAGTCTTTTGAGGGGATCTTATGGAAAGATACTGTAAATCTACTTCTTATGGGCACTTGCCCCCTCAGAGAGCACTTATCTAAGTCCTCCTAGTAGATTAACTATCTTCTATCCTTCCACTAGGATTTCTATGTTCACAACTTCTAAACATTAAGCTGATTTGATCTTTATTGAGGTCTGCAAATATGGAAACCTATAACAACTCCCTATATAATTAATGGGCATCTTACATGCAAGCGTTTAAGGATCAATGCATTTGAATCCAAAGGTTTCAAAAAGTGTCTTAGCTCTTATTCACTACCAAGCTCACAGAAAGATCCCACGCTCAACCTCTAGACTCTCTGTTCCTCATAACTAAACTTTCTATTCATGGGCACCTTTGGAAGTGATGGAATGTGGGGTGCAAGTTTAGCACCCTTCTAACTAACTCAAAATTTCCCTAAACATAGCCCTAAGGACCCCAAGCCAAAGGTCATGGGATCACTATTGTATAGATTGTGTGACCAATTTCATGTTTTCTGAGAGTCTTAATTCATATGTGGAGTCCTTTCAACACTCCTTAGTATAAAGTTAGCCTCCCTGTTTGATAGGGTCACCCCCAAATGTGAGTACCCAAGAGCTAGAAGTCTTGGCACTCAAGTGGGAGCTCACAAAGAGAAGATAATGTGGGATCTCTCCTCAAAGAAAAACTATAAATATCTTTTCAAGAACAGAATACTTTTACGTCTCATCTCATTAATCCCCTTTCTTCTCAACCTTGATTTCCCAAGTTTTTATGATGTAGAGATCCTATAGACTCTCTGGTGAGATCTCATTAATTCTTTATTTAAAGCTCAAGATCCTATGGTGACTGCTATAGATCCTATAGACTATGTTCCATGTGAAATTCCTACCTTTCTACTAAGTCATTATGGACATAAGATCCCCCTACACTAATTTGGCAAAATCACTCCTTGGAATTCTACTCCCTGAGATCCAAGAGATATCTTTCCTAGACAGGATCCTTGGGAACAAATCCCATGGGATCTATCCCTTTCAATTACTTTTTGGTAGATCTTATTCATGGAGACTTCAATTGAATATATATGGTTTAGATTTAATCTAATATATTTTTTCCATCCACTAATTGATGCAAGCTCCCCTGATTTTAGATAATGATCCCCAAATCTCACATGTTCCACCTATCAATCTTCTGAGGACTTTAGTACAAGCACTTGTGTCTTTCCTTTTTGTTCTTTTTGGGTTACATCTAATCTCTCTTCCCCTTTTTCTTCTTTCACTACTAACGTAGACACCTCACAACATGTATTTTTCCTCTTATTTTGGTTTCTAGTCTTTTAATATTCCTCATTTTCTTGTTTAGTGTTTTTACCCTTTCTTATACACTTATCCCACTCTTACTAATTTAATTTTTTTACTGCCTGGCTAATTTATGGTCCCTTAAAGTTTTTTCCCCCGTCCAAATACCACTCAACACTCTTACTATAAGCTTTTGCCTTATTCCTTTTGGTCTCAACCCTTAAACCCCTTATAGACACAATTCTTTTTGTGAGGTGGTAGGTATCCTAGATATGCATGACAACATTGTACTTACCCTAGCATGATTCTACCCTTGTACCACACTTCCATCTTTATTAATTTGTTCACAATGGTCCGCTATGCCTAACTTTTAATGTTTAGTAGATTCCCTCTTCTTATTCTTTAATTACCTACCTAAGCATGCTCAAGTACTCCTAATTAAGAGTGTGATTGTAGATTTTAGTGTATAATTAAACATTAAACAAGACCTCTGATTCTTCACCTCTAACCTTCTAAAAACCATGAACGTCAATGGATGTCCTAGAATCTTTAAAACCATTGATTCTTTAAGTTTTAATCCACACCTTCTTGAAACCTACATAGGTGACAATTAATGTTTTCTCGATGTGTAATTCTTAGTGTAAATGGAGATAAACACCAAATCTCTCTTAACTATGCCCAAAATCAATGAATACCTTCCCCTTTGATGGAGTAGACCATGAGGACAATGCAACTTGATTCCTCCGTGTTGTACCCCATCTTGATTATTATCCATGCCTCGAATAGCCTACAACTATTTCTCAACTATTCCTAGCCATCCATGGACATAGTATTTCCCTTCTGTAAGTCTCTATCTTTTTTGCTATCAAAAAGAAAGGAAAAAAACAAGAAATGCATTGGGCTTACCTCTGACATCATGGAACCTTGGTACAACAATGGTAGTGTTTTTCTATGCTTTCATACAATGGTTCTTGTTGCTAGTTCATTCAACCTATTGCTTTGCTAGTATATTCACAACAAGTTTCCATGTAGATACATATGTCACTAGAGTTCTTTGTAACTCTCTCAACACACATTAAAACACATGAATTTCATGATTTCTACTAACAATGCTTAAGTTTCATGATTTTCTACTGACAATGCTTAAGTTTCACCATTAAGGGGTGATGGAGAATATTACCTCTAAATCATAATAGAAGAACTATGGACCCTTCCTAGGACCACTCTTTGGCTACCAGAGTAGGAAAATACTTCAATTACTCTTTGGAATAGGGAACTAAAAATTTGAGAGTTTTGACATTGAAATTAGACTCTCTAGGCTTTCCAACAAGACCTAGATCACTTGAAGTGAACTATATGAGGAGTATCAACCTCCTTTCACAAGATAGACTAATCATTAGAAAAATGGACATCTTGTACCTATGTGTACTCTACACACACATATAACTTGGAATATGTAGAGACTACAATAGAGAGATTTCAATCAATGATAGTGAACACATGATGCTAATAATGTGATCAAAAGAAATCTTACAAGAATAGAAAAAACATGAGCTATCGGGGCTATGTGTACTCTACAAAAAGATCAACTATCAAGGGCTAGCTTATCTAAGGAGTAGATTAGAACTAGAGTATACACATCACGTGAGAGGCTACAAGTCCACGGATGATGGGTAGGGATGGTGACGACGCTCTTCAATCTTCACATCATATAATGCTTTGCGATTGTTGTAAATTTGAATGCAAATAAAGCCTCAAAATGTGTCACTTTTCTCCATCAAGGTAGTTATAAGATTTAGTAGAAAAAATCATGGAGACGGTTGTTGAAGCTTCACCAAAAGAGTAGGTGATGTGGCACTTTGACTTTAACATTGGTTCACATACTTGAGCTTGCTAGATTTCTAACATTCCTCAAGCTCAAGTCTTAGTGTCCATTCATCTCCTTTAAGTTGAGGTTGATCTTGAACTTCTTCAACTTGCTTGCATCTAGGAATTTTGTCATGATATCTACTAGTTACTCCTTGGTGTTGATATATCTGATGTATTCCTTTTCTAGTACCTTCTCTCTAATGAATTGATAATGAATCTCTATGTGGTTGCTTCTTGCACGGAAAATAGGGTTGCTTGCTAGATTAATTCTTGAACATGTGTCTCCAAATCTTGTAAACTGGTTGACCTCTACATCCAAGTCTTTGAAGAGATTCAAGCTACATGATTTCTCCAGTACAAAGCACATGACTTGAGGTTGGAAGATTACCCAACCCTCTCACTCAGTTCTAGCTTAAGATAAGATTAGGAAGATGAATTTCATTAATAAGAGTGAGAGTAGGATTGGATCAAGTCCAAAAAACCCTAATTAACTCAAGTCAAAGAGATAAGTAGGGTAAAGTGCAATAATCCTAAAGAAACAAACATGAACAAGGATCAAATGAGAAATAGAAGACAAACAAAAGTAACCCTTGATGATATCATGTTCAAACAAGATTTCACACCAAGAGAAACTAAAAAGAAAAAGTAATTGATACATCAAGTGTAACAAGTCTCCTAATCTTGAATCACAATCCCACACAGAATAATAGGCCTTGACACCACAAGATATAAAGAAGGAAAACAAAGTATACGTAGAACAAGAAGAGAGAGAATTTTATTATCTGTGCAGATTTACAAGTAGTACTGATCTGCGTTACAAAATCTATCAGATAGCTTCAATGTGAAGCCTCATCCACCCGACCATCCTCCTTTTCTATCTCTCAGTCTTCGTCTTTTTGGATCTCCACCCTTCGCCAGCGCACCACCACTCACGCCTTCCTAGACCCGCACTTTTAGAATCTGCATGCTCCAAGATAGTTTCTTTTCGCATGTCTCATGCAAGACTTCCAGACCACCCATGCATCTACTTTTCATGTCCACCATCAAGAATCGTACCTGGAAAAATAGAGGTGATCCCTGCAACGCACTCACACACACATGTCAATCACCCAAAAATAACATATATACCCATGTGCGTTTTCTAAATCCGCAAACATGAATAAGATGAATGAATGAAGTCTTCTCTTTTTTTTCCAAGTGTTGGAAAATGGCACTTTTCCAAGCCCTGTAACTCAAAAACGGTGAGGAATCAGCTTGAGCTTGTGAGGGACAAAAATATTCAGTTCTTAAATCTTTACAAAAGTGTTAGAGACGCCTCAGGTCCAAATCTGCTTCCGAATATCACTTTTGGGCCCTGCAAAATCGAAAATTCTAGAGAGAGATGAAGAAACATGAAAAATCTCTTTATTAACCTATCTTCATGGAACCAAATGAGACATAAAACATAGGAACTACAAAAAATTCAATCAGGTAAAGTTTTTCTACTAAGAGTACTCTACTTTTCTCTCATACAACACTTTTTTAGATTCCTTCATCTTCATGCTCAAAATTAACATACAAATTTCATGCGATAACTTTCTAGAGAGAGAATGTAAAAACTTATTGCTACAAAATTTAGCAGACATGATCAGAATATCCTTAACATAAAATTTCATTATTACCTACACATCTTTCTTTTTTCGGGTGGAAAATCAATGTGGCATCTTACAATTCCCCCCCTCTTTTAAGAACTATGTCCTCAGAGTTGGAAAGAAGGATAATATTCCATAAACTCATCTAAACCAACCCATGTTGAATCTTCAATAGGATATCCAAACCACCTTACTAAAATTTCCACTATTTCACGATTCCTAAGATGTCTAATTCTCCTATCCATTATAACTTCTAGTTCAAGCTCAAAAGTGGCATCTTCCTTCAACTTAGATTTGTCCTGCAAAACATGATCAGCATTAGGAACATACTTTTTAAGTAATCCAACATGGAAGACTGGATGAATTTTCAAAGTGTTAGGTAGGTCAAGTAAATATGCAACAGAACCAACTTTCTTTAAGATTTTGAAAGGACCAGCATAACGAGGAGACAATCGACGATCTTTGCCTAAAACCAGATTTGATTTAGAAGGACTCACTTTCAAAAAAACCAGATCATTTGTTCTAAAATCCAAGGGTCTCTTTTTGAGATCATGATATAATTTCTGACGTTTCAGTGCATCTTTCATGTTTTTCCTCACTTTATTTTGCTCCAAGTCCATGTTTTCAAGCATCTCTTTGGATATTTCAACCCGATTCTGTGAATTAAAAAGTGAATGCGGCAGCAAGCAATTATAACCATACATTGCTTCAAAAGGTGTCATCTTAATAGAGGAATGCCATGCACTATTATATGCATACTCAAACAAAGGCAAATATTCAGTCCAATTGTTTTGCTTATCATTCACATACATGCGTAACATATCCTCAAGCACCTTGTTAACCCTCTCGGTCTCACCATCGGTTTGAGGATGAAATGCAGTACTCATGCGTAATTCTGTTCCTATGGATTGAAATGTTGCTTTCCAAAAATAAGATGTGAACCTTGCATCCCTATCAGAAATTATACTTTTGGGTATACCATGTAACCTAAAAATTTCTGTTATGAAAAGTTTAGCAACATGCAAAGCTGTATCAGTTTTCCTCATGGGAAGAAAATGTGCCATCTTTGTAAGACGGTCCACGACAACAAAGATGGTATCATGCCCACTTCTGGTCACAGGCAACTTTGTTATGAAATCCATAGAGATGGATTCCCATTTTTGATGAGGCACATCTAATGGTTGTAACATGCCAGGACTCCTTTTAAATTCAGCCTTAACCTGTTGACATTTCAGACAGTCTTCCACATACCTCTTAATATCATATTTCATACGTGGCCAATAATACGAAGCTTTCACTTTTGCATAAGTTCTAGAAAGACGAGGGTGTGCAGAGAAAGGTGCATCATGACAGTCATGCAGGATCTTTTCTTTCAAAGCAGATTCTGAAGAAATACATAAACAAGAATTACCATACAAATCATTATTTCTCAAATGAAATTTTCCCTGAAACATAGAACCTGGATTCATACCCAGAAATTTCAAGATTGCTGCATTAAATAAATCTTCTTTTAATTCTTTTCCAATATCAAAATCAGAGGATAAAATAGAAATTGAACTGCATAAGGGTTTACGACTCAAAGCATCGGCCACCTTCTTTTCTTTTCCTACTAAGTATTTAATATCAAAATCATATTCACTTAGAAATTGGACCCATCGTTTTTGTCTATCGTTAAGTAAAGGTTGAGTAAATATGTATCTAAGGCTCTCATGATCTGTTCTCAATTCAAACTTTACTCCAAGCAATAAGTCTCTCCAATATTTAAGTGCATGAACAACTGCAAGCATTTCTAAGTCATGTGTTGTATAATTTAATTCATGTTTCCTTAATTTCCTCGACTCATAAGCCACTACCCTCCCTTCTTGTGAAAGTATGCATCCGATTTGGCTTCCACTAGCATCACATGCAACAATAAAAGGCTTCCCTAACTCGGGAATCTTTAGCACACAATTTTCAATAATTTTCTGTTTTAATTCGTCAAACGCATTTTGACACTCATCGTTCCATGTGAACTCTCTATTTTTCTTTGTCAATTCTGTAAGAGGATTTGCAATTCCAGAAAACTCCCTAATGTGTGCCCCCTCATATTGTGCCAAACCAAGGAAGCTTCTCACATCTCTCACACATTTGGGTGTAGGCCAGACAACTATGCTTTTAACTTTCTCAGGATCTATATGAATCCCTTCCTTAGAAACAACTCTCCCCAAATAAGTCACTTCCCCTTTTGAAAACATGTACTCATCTTACCATATAGTTTATGCTCTCTTAGTTTTTGTAAAGTCTTCCTGAGATGCAATGCATGTTCATCGTCATCCTTAGAATATACAAAAATATTGTCAAGAAAAACTAATATAAATTCATCAAGATATTCATGAAACACATTATTCATCAAACACATAAATGTTGCAGGAGCATTTGTGAATCCAAAAGGCAAAACCGTGAACTCATAATGACCATATCGTGTTCTAAAAGCCGTTTTGGGTATGTCCTCAGACTTTACTCTAATTTGATGATATCCCGATCTTAAGTCAGTTTTAGTGATTACTGTGGGACCACTCAATTGACTCAGTAGTTCATCTATGTGTGGCAAAAGGATGCTTGTTCTTAATGGTTTTCTTGTTCAATCCCCTATAGTCGATACAAAGTCTGTATGAACGATCTCTCTTTTTCTGAAACAAAACAGGTGCTCACGAAGGTGAAACACTAGGTCTTATCAACTCATTCTTCAATAGATCATCCAGTTGGAGCTTCAACTCTTTCAATTCATCAATATTGAACCTATAAGGTGCTTGTTGGAGCAAGTCTATGACAAGCCTAAGTATTGGCTTGAGTCTCACAAAGTCATTAAAGAAGCTTCAAAATGAAGACTATGTAAAGTTCACTTGTGAACTACCTCTTGGAACTTTTGAAGAGTTTACTTAATGTAAAAGTAAGAGAATCTTAAGTGGTTTAGCCCACATGATCAAGAATGGAAAGAGGAGCCACGAATTTGTGATTTGTGGTAGGTAGAGAATCAAATCAATCATTGATTGATTGGAGAGTGATTGAGGGAAGTTAGCCTCCCAAACTCAACTATAAATAGATGGTAGTTTTAGTCGTGGTTAGAGAGACCTATGTGAAGACCTCCAAGAGCTGAGCTTTATGCCATATCAAGGTGTGATTACAAGGCACACATATGTATCAGTAAGTCATTGTATTGTACAAGCAATATACTTTCATTTTCATGATTATTTGAGTTCATCTTTCCATGTTCTTGTGATGTGTACTACTCACTGCCATTACTTCAGTTTTTCTTAGTCAGCTTGCAGAGATTGTTTCTCTGCACTTGGTTCATCATTTTCAGTGATTTAACTTGGTAAAGTTAGCTCTATAAGGCTACTATATGCTCACAAATTTTCATGTCATTTGAATGTTGGAATCTTCAGTTATGTTCATTTGAAGTCAACAGGGTATGTTCATCTTCACTTCTCTGTCAGGTACCCGACTTTTTCAGTCATCTTGTCAGAGTCATTTCTCAGTGTTTACTCATCCAAATTCAGTGATTTCAAGCTTCTTGGATTCAGCTTACTGTCTAGTATAAGCATACAAATTTTCATGATCATTGGATTCTTACATCTTGCGTTATGGTAATTTTTCTACTCACTGGTCTATTTCTATAGCAGCCCGTGAAAATCGGGATGATGTCATCACTTGTTAAAAGTCATTCTCAGTGTGTGGTTTGTTATTTTTGATGAGATTACTCTCTAAAGTTAGCTCTTTAAGCTACCTAGCCTTCCCCAAGAGGAATTAATCTAATTGCTGCTGTGCTCAGAGAATTATGTAAAACACTGGACAGGTGTATCAACCAAGAATAGCAAGTTTTCACCTCTGAGCTAACTCCAACTTATCTGTTTTGATCTATCTTTTTGAGAGTGATCTTCCAAGGTACATAGGGTGTCAAATACATCCATTGGCAAGCTAAAAGGGCCCACCATCTACTCCTGGAGTTCATTTGGCTGGTGTAGAGCAAAGATTTTGCAACACCTCTTCATCTTCAACACATACCTATCCATCTCTTCACAGTGGTATCAGAGCAAGGTTGGACAACATGGCAGATGGATTTCCTTCATCAATTGACAAATTGGACAGAGGTAACTACTCAGCTTGGTCATTAAGAATGGAAGCTTATCTCCAAGGTAGAAGTTTATATGGTTATGTGGCTGGAGATGAAGTTATGCCAAGTTTCAGGAACAAAAGTCAACCAACACAAGAAGAGCAAGAAAGATTGAGCACATGGTGCTCCAAGGATGCACTTGCAAGGTCTTATCTCCTCAACTCTATCTCATATTTTTTGTTGCCTCACATTAGAAGTTGTAAGACATCTCAGGAAGTGTGGGATGCACTTGAAGCTTTCTTTGCTTCAAGTACTAAAGCTAGGAAGCATCAACTATGGCTGGAGTTCACAACTCTCAAGAAGGCTCCCAAACAAAATGTGACTGATTTTGTCACAAAGCTCAAGGACATAGCGGATCAGTTGGGAAGCATTGGAGAGGTAATAGATGAAGAGCAAATTGTAAGGCAGGTCATCAATGGCTTGAAGGCAGATGATAAGTGGGAAGCATTCACCACAGCTATGGATTTGTACATGGAAATGCATGTACCTGATTTCAACACACTCATTGGACAACTACTTACTCAAGAGGCAAAGCTTATCAAAAATGGAGAAAGCTCTAAAGGTAATCAATCTTCAGCTTTATACACGGATAAAAGCAAGTCTAAAGATAACAAAGGAAAGGCAAAGAAAGTGGATGATGAAGCAGGTACATATCAAGCTAACTATGCAGGAAGAGGAAGACATGGCAGAGGTAGAGGAAGAGGAGGTAGACAAGGCAGGGGAAGATCCCAAGACTCCAACTCATGTTCTATTTGTGGATTAAATAATCATACAACTGAAAATTGCTTTAGGAATTCCAGGAATCAAAGAGGCAGAGGATACAATAGAGGAAGTTATGGCTACTCAAGAGGAAGGTTCAACAACTACCATGGCAACTACAACAACTACAATCATTCAAACTATCAAGGAGGCTACAAAGGAAGGAGAGACTACAATAACTACACAGAAGACTCAAACAAAGAGGATTCATTATTGATCATGAACATGGCTATGCCACAAGGTAAATCTGATGAGCATATTTTCTACATAGATTCAGGTTGTTCAAATCATGTGGCAGGAAATGTGGCACTCCTATCAGATTTAGAAGATCCAAGGAATAAGCATGAGGTACAAACAGGAGATGATACAAAACATCCTGTGGAGAAAATAGGCAATGTCAAAGCACCTGATGGAAACATCAACCTACTCAGTAAGGTACTCTATGTCCCTACCATTACAAAGAATTTGATAAGTGTTGGGCAGATAGTAGAGAAAGGGTTGCAAGTCAGGTTCACAAAGGCAGGAGCATTTGTTGAAGATCCAAGTCAAGGATTCAGAAGAATTGCAAAAGGTGAAAAGACAGGTAGATTGTTCACATTTGAATTACAGGACACTAGAAACATTGCTCTCTTTAATTATGGTAGTCAGACACTCACAGAATTGGAAGTATGGCACAAAAGGTTAGCACATATTGGTGAAAGGTCATTAAAGCAAATTTGCAGGGACCAAAGTGTACTTGGACTCCCTAACTTGTCAAAACAACATATGATTTATAAGTGTAGTGCATGTCAGTTTGGAAAGTCTCACAGGTTACCATTCATGAAGAAAGGTTATATGCATGGAGATCTCTTGGAGTTGGTTCATACAGATGTATGGGGACCAAGCAAGGAAGCTTCAATATTAGGATCAAGGTATTATGTTTCCTTTATTGATGATTGCAGCAGATGGACTATCCTATTCTTTATGAAACACAAAGATGAAGTTTTTTCATGTTTCAAAAGATATTTGGCTCTTGTGGAGAATCAAACAGGTAAATCACTAAAAAGGCTAAGGTCAGATGGAGGGGGAGAATACTTCTCCCATGATTTTGATTCTTTTCTTCAAGAAAGAGGAATCAAAAGAGAGGTAACTACAAGGTACACTCCTGAGCAAAATGGAGTGGCAGAAAGGAGGAATAGGACAATTGTTGAAGCTGCAAGGTCTATGTTAAATGAAAAGCATTTACCTAATTACTTATGGGCTGAGGCTGTATCTACAGCCACTTACTTGATTAACAGGTTGCCTTCAAAATCCCTTGATGGGATGACTCCATATGAGGCTTGGAATGGAAGAAGACCAAGTTTAGATCATTGTAAAATTTTTGGATGTATTGCTTTTGCTCATGTTCCTTCACAGGTTAGAGGCAAGATGGATCCAAAAGCAGAAAGGTGTGTATTTATTGGATATGACAACAATCAAAAGGGCTACAGGTTATACAACCCTACCAACAAAGGATTCTTGGTAAGCAGAGATGTAGTTTTTGATGATAACAATTCATGGTATGAAGATTCATGCAGGAAGATCAATTTACCATATGATCTTGAAGAAGATTTTCCAAAGCTTGGTAGAGAACAATCAAAGATTGAAGAACAAGACACCTCAGAGGATGATGAAGAATGTCAGATGGAAAAGATCAAAGCATGGAAGTCTAAAGGTAAAGCAAAATTGCAAGAACTTGGACATGAGGCAGAATCATCACATCATGGCCTAAGAAGATCTATGAGGGAAAAGAAAAAACCAGAAAGGTATGGGTTTGACACCTCATTAGTAACTAAACATTCTATCTACATAGCACAGGACATAAACCAAGAGGAGCCATCATCATTTGAAGAGGCCAAAGCAAAAACAGAATGGAAGCATGCAATGAAGGAAGAGATTGAAGCACTCGAGGAAAACAACACTTGGGATTTGGTGCCCAAGACTTCATCCATGAAGGTAATAGGCTCAAGATGGGTCTATAAACTCAAGAAGAATTCTGATGGTTCCATTAACAGGTATAAGGCAAGGCTTGTAGCAAAAGGCTTTGCACAAACTCAGGGAATTGATTATGAGGAGACATTCTCTCCTGTGGCAAAGATGCCTACTATTAGGGTTTTGCTTAGTATTGCCTCTTCCAAGAATTGGAAGATACTTCAACTAGATGTGAAGAATGCATTCTTGAATGGTTGGATAACAGAAGAGGTATATATGGCACAACCACCTGGTTTTGAGAATCAAGTTTATCCTAATTATGTGTGTAAACTTAACAAAGCATTGTATGGTCTCAAGCAAGCTCCAAGAGCTTGGAATTTCAGGCTTGTTTCATTCTTGCAGGACAAAGGCTTTCAACCAAGCAAAGCAGATCCTTCACTCTTTATTAAAAAGAGTAATTCCGAGGTCATCTACCTATGTGTATATGTAGATGATATTATATTGATAGGAAATGATGCAGATGGTATGAAGAAGATCAAAGATCAGATGAGAGAAGAGTTCAAGATAAGTGATTTGGGTTCACTTACCTACTTCCTAGGTTTGGAAGTTGTCTACAAAGATCATGGTTTGTTTCTCACTCAAAGAAAGTACATTAAGGACATGTTGGCAAAATTCAAGATGCAAGATTGTAAGATTGCAGGTACTCCAATGGAGGTCAATCACAAATTGAGCTCACATGAAGGTGAACTCATAGAGGACATCACATCATATCAAAGTCTAGTGGGTAGTCTCAACTATGCCACATTGACAAGAGTAGATATATGTTACAGTGTGAGTGTGCTAAGCCAATTTATGCACACACCAAGGAAACCACATATGGATGCTGCCAAAAGGATTCTCAAGTATCTCAAAGGAACCATAAATGAAGGACTTTACTATCCTTATGTATCTGATTTAGGTTTGAAGCTATTTTCTGATGCAGATTGGGCTGGCTCCAAGGAAGATAGAAGGAGCACTTCAGGTTATCTTACCTTTGCAGGTTCAAAGCTTATTTCATGGTCATCCAAGAAGCAACCCACAGTTGCTCTCTCTTCTACTGAAGCAGAATATAGAGGTCTTGCCATAGCTACACAAGAAGCTATGTGGATGAAGACATTATTCAAAGATCTTGGATTGGAGTTTGGAACTCCAACTATTTTTGGTGACAATATGAGTTCTATTCATTTGGCTGCTAATCCTATTTTTCATGCAAGGACTAAACATATTGAAGTTCATTATCACTATGTACGAGAGAAGGTTCTAAGCAAAGAGATTCAAATATCATATGTGTCCACTCATCAACAATGTGCAGATATTCTAACTAAAGCATTGGATGGTACAAAGCTTTGCAAATTCAAGGCTATGATTGGTTTGCAGGTAATCTTGGAAGATTGAAGACCTCAAGCATACTTGGCTTGAGGGGGAGCTGTTGGAGCAAGTCTATGACAAGCCTAAGTATTGGCTTGAGTCTCACAAAGTCATTAAAGAAGCTTCAAAATGAAGACTATGTAAAGTTCACTTGTGAACTACCTCTTGTAACTTTTGAAGAGTTTACTTAATGTAAAAGTAAGAGAATCTTAAGTGGTTGAGCCCACATGATCAAGAATGGAAAGAGGAGCCACGAATTTGTGATTTGTGGTAGGTAGAGAATCAAATCAATCATTGATTGATTGGAGAGTGATTGAGGGAAGTTAGCCTCCCAAAGTCAACTATAAATAGATGGCAGTTTTAGTCGTGGTTAGAGAGACCTATGTGAAGACCTCCAAGAGCGGAGCTTTATGCCATATCAAGGTGTGATTACAAGGCACACATATGTATCAGTAAGTCATTGTATTGTACAAGCAATATACTTTCATTTTCATGATTATTTGAGTTCATCTTTCCATGTTCTTGTGATGTGTACTACTCACTGCCATTACTTCAGTTTTTCTCAGTCAGCTTGCAGAGATTGTTTCTCTACACTTGGTTCATCATTTTCAGTGATTTAACTTGGTAAAGTTAGCTCTATAAGGCTACTATATGCTCACAAATTTTCATGTCATTTAGATGTTGGAATCTTCAGTTATGTTCATTTGAAGTCAACAGGGTATGTTCATCTTCACTTCTCTGTCAGGTACCCGACTTTTTCAGTCATCTTGTCAGAGTCATTTCTCAGTGTCTACTCATCCAAATTCAGTGATTTTAAGCTTGTTAGATTCAGCTTACTGTCTACTATAAGCATACAAATTTTCATGATCATTGGATTCTTACATCTTGAGTTATGTTAATTTTTCTACTCACTGGTCTATTTCTGTAGCAGCCCGTGAAAATCGGGATGATGTCATCACTTGTTAAAAGTCATTCTCAGTGTGTGGTTTGTTATTTTTGATGAGATTACTCTCTAAAGTTAGCTCTTTAAGCTACCTAGCCTTCCCCAAGAGGAATTAATCTAATTGCTGCTGTGCTCAGAGAATTATGTAAAACACTGGACAGGTGTATCAACCAAGAATAGCAAGTTTTCACCTCTGAGCTAACTCCAACTTATCTGTTTTGATCTATCTTTTTAAAAGTGATCTTCCAAGGTACATAGGGTGTCTAATACATCCATTGGCAAGCTAAAAGGGCCCACCATCTACTCCTGGAGTTCATTTGGCTGGTGTAGAGCAAAGATTTTGCAACACCTCTTCATCTTCAACACATACCTATCCATCTCTTCACAGTGCTCTCGAATAAGGCTCACTTCCTAGATAAAGGTCTATAGCATGGTCAATTTTCCTAGGAGGAGGCATGCCTGGTAGATCATCAGGAAATACATCTGCGTACTCATCTAAAACTTTTCTAACATATTCAGGCATTTCCTCATCTTTCTTCTTCTCCAGAAGGTCATGCACATAAACCAAATATGTCTCACAACCCTGTCGAATACCCCTAATCAACTTTATTGCAGAAATAAGAGAAAAACTTGAATAATATTTGCCTTCAACACGATGTTCCTTCCCTTCTATTTTCAAAGTAAGGATCTCGCTTTCACAATCTATCACGACACTGTTATGAACTAACCAGTCCATTCCGATGATTACATCACATTCTCTCATTTCAATTACATGGAAGGTACCCAAAAACTTATGTTCTCCTAACATAAAATCAAGATTCTCAATACAGCCTCGAGTATAGTGTATCCTACCATTAGCCATCTGTACATGTCTTTTAGTCTGCATCTCAATATGCAACCCTAAAGCTTCTGCCATCTTAAGTGAAAGGAAACAATTTGTACTACACAAATCAATCAAGAAACTAACCTTACATGAGGATATGTCCCTTATAATCCTAATCATCGATGCCCTTGAATGAGAAGAAGTTTTCATGCATTGAAGTCTAGGGCTAGAACACTTACCTTGATCATCCGCTTCCTCAATTGTCATGTTTTCTTCTTGTAGATGAGCTATCTTCGCTTGCATAGAACGGTTGATGGCCTTGTTTGGACATTCAAAAGTGTGATGTCCTTGTTCTCCACATCAAAAACAAAGTCCTAGTCTTTTAGCCCGCTCCAAGAAATCAGAATCACGTTGCCAGTGCACAACTTCTTTCTTCTTAAGTGTATTTGTTTGCTTCGGCTTAGTTTTTCCTCCTTTACCATTAATAGAGTTAGTCGATCTCTGTCCATTCTGATTTATTGAAATAGGTCTTGGGGGTCGTTGTCCTGTTGAGATAAACCTTGATTTGGATGCCTTTTTCGTGGTAAACTTCTCCATCTTCTCAAAGTTCTCTGCTTTTGCAACCGCATCAAGAAAATCTACAGATCTGGACCCCTTTACTTGATAGCGAAGCTCCTCCCACAAACCCTCAATAAACTTGCTTTTTAGGGCATCTCCAGAAACTTCTAGTGCATACTTATGTAAATGCAAATATTTCTCCTTATATTCTTCAACACACAAGTTATAGCTATAATCCTCATACTGCTTGAAAGAGTAGAATTCCATCTTCTTTTCCATCCGATAATGTGGAGAACAATAACGATTCTCTGCTTGCTCTCGAAACTCTTTCCAGAGGATCGGACCTTCACGTGTTCTTGTCTGTATGTATGATTTCCACCACAGTTTTGCGACTCCTCGTGCATGCAGAGTTGCCACCTTTGCTTTTGATTCCTCACTAAATACGCGCAGGTCAAAGAAATCTTCAAGTTCCTCAATCTAGGCTTCAAGATCCTCTCCAGTTCTCTTCTCACCATCAAATCCATTTAATTTTGCTCTTTTAAACACTTGCTTAAGTGCAGATTCACTTGCATCATCGTCCTCTTCGGGTTCACGTTGTCGTCGAGCTCTACGTGCGTTCGATGTGCCGCACCATTACCACCTTCATCATTGAGGTTCGTGGAAGCATTTGCTGTACCCTCTTTTTGTTTGTTGGATCTTTCTTTATGTAATTCTGCATTCAATCTACGGATAAGCTCCTCTTGTTCTTCTATCTTCTTCTTCAAAGCCTGCATCTTGTCCCGGAATCCAACTCTGCTCTGATACCACTTGTAACAAGTCTCCTAATCTTGAATCACAATCCCACACAGAATAATAGGCCTCGACACCACAAGATATAAAGAAGGAAAACAGAGTATACGCAGAACAAGAAGAGAGAGAATTTTATTATCTGTGTAGATTTTATTTATCTGTGCAGAATTTTATTATCTGTACTGATCTGCGTTACAAAATCTATCAGATAGTTTCAATGTGAAGCCTCATCCACCTGACCACCCTCGAGCTGATCTCAATCCCAATCTCAATCATAATCAGAATCGTAATCCGAATCTCAATCACAATCACAATCTCAATCTCAACCTCAATCTCAATCTCAATCTCAATTGCAATTCCAAAAGCCGAAAAACGATCCTAATGACTGTACAACCATCCTCCTTTTCTATCTCTCAGTCTTCGTCTTTTTGGATCTCCACCTTTCGCCAGCGCACCACCAATCACGCCTTCCTGGACCTGCACTTTTAGAATCTGCATGCTCCAAGATAGCGTCTTTTAGCATGTCTCATGCAAGACTTCCAGACCACCCATGCATCTACTTTTCATGTCCACCATCAAGAATTGTACATGCAAAAATAGAGGTGATCCCTGCAACGCACTCACACAAACACGTCAATCACCCAAAAATAACCTATATACCCATGTGCGTTTTCTAAATCCGCAAACATGAATAAGATGAATGAATGAAGGCTTCTCTTTGTTTTTTTTTAAGTGTTAGAAAACGACACTTTTCCAAGCCGTGAAACTCAAAAACGGTGAGGAATCAGCTTGAGCTTGTGAGAGACAAAAATATTCAGTTCTTAAATTTGTACAATAGTGTTAGAGATGCCTCAGGTCCAAATCTGCTTCCGAATATCAATTTTGGGCCCTGCAAAATCAAAATTTCTAGAGAGAGATGAAAAAACATGAAAAATCTCTTCATTAACCTATCTTCATGGACCCAAATGAGACATAAAACATAGGAACTACAAAAAATTCAATCAGGTAAAGTTTTTCTACTAAGAGTACTCCTTCTTTCTCTCATACAACACTTTTTCAGATTCCTTCATCTTCATGCACGAAATTAACATACAAATTTCATGCGATAACTTTCTAGAGAGAGAATAAAAAAATTTATTGTTACAAAATTTTGCAGACATGATCAGAATATCCTAAACATAAAATTTCATTATTACCTACACATCTTTTTTTTTCCCGCGTGGAAAATCAATGTGGCATCTTACAATTCTCCCCCTCTTTTAAGAGCTCTGTCCTCAAAGTTGGAAAGAAGGATAATGTTCCATAGACTCATCTAAACCAACCCATGTTGAATCTTCAATAGGATATGCAAACCACTTTACTAACATTTCCACTATTTCACGATTCCTAAGATGTCTAATTCTCCTATCCATTATAACTTCTGGTTCAAGCTCAAAAGTGGCATCTTCCTTCAACTTAGATTTGTCCAGCAAAACATGATCAGCATTAGGAACATAATTTTTAAGTAATCCAACATGAAAGACTGGATGAATCTTCAAAGTGTTAGGTAGGTCAAGTAAATATGCAACAGAACCAACTTCGTTTAAGATTTTGAAAGGACCAGCATAAGGAGGAGACAATCGACGATCTTTGCCTAAAACCAGATTTTATTTAGAAGGACTCACTTTCAAAAAAACCAGAACATTTGTTCTAAATTCCAAGGGTCTCTATTTGAGATCATGATATAGTTTCTGATTTTTGAGTGCATCTTTCATGTTTTTCCTTACCTTATTTAGCTCCATGTCCATGTTTTCAAGCATCTCTTTGGATATTTCAACCTGATTCTGTGAATTAAAAAGTGAATGCGGCAGCAAGCAATTATAACCATACATTGCTTCAAAAGGTGTCATCTTAATAGAGGAATTCCATGCACTATTATATGCATACTCAACCAAAGGCAAATATTCAGTCCAATTGTTTTGCTTATCATTCACATACATGCGTAACATATCCTCAAGCACCCTGTTAACCCTCTCGGTCTCACCATCGGTTTGAGGATGAAATGCAATACTCATGCGTAATTATGTTCCTATGGATTGAAATGTTGCTTTCCAAAAATTAGATGTGAACCTTGCATCCCTATCAGAAATTATACTTTTGGGTATACCATGTAACCTAAAAATTTCTTTTATGAAAAGTTTAGCAACATGCAAAGCTCTATCAGTTTTCCTCATGGGAAGAAAATGTGCCATCTTTGTAAGACGGTCCACGACAACAAAGATGGTATCATGCCCACTTCTGGTCACAGGCAACTTTGTTATGAAATCCATAGAGATGGATTCCCATTTTTGATCAGGCACATCTAATGGTTGTAACATGCCAGGACTCCTTTTAAATTCAGCCTTAACCTGTTGACATTTCAGACAGTCTTCCACATACCTCTTAATATCATATTTCATACGTGGCCAGTAATACGAAGCTTTCACTTTTGCATAAGTTCTAGAAAAACCAGGGTGTGCAGAGAAAGGTGCATCATGACAGTCATGCAGGATCTTTTCTTTCAAAGCAGATTCTGAAGAAATACATAAACGAGAATTACAATACAAATCATTATTTCTCAAATGAAATTTTCCCTAAAACATAGAACCTGGATTCATACCCAAAAATTTCAAGATTGCTGCATAAAATAAATCTTCTTTTAATTCTTTTCCAATATCAAAATCAGAGGATAAAATAGAAATTGAACTGCATAAGGGTGTACGACTCAAAGCATCGGCCACCTTGTTTTCTTTTCCTACTAAGTATTTAATATCAAAATCATATTCACTTAGCAATTGGATCCATCGTTTTTGTCGATTGTTAAGTAAAGGTTGAGTAAATATGTATTTAAGGCTCTGATGATCTGTTCTCAATTCAAACTTTACTCCAAGCAATAAGTGTCTCCAATATTTAAGTGCATGAACAACTGCAAGCATTTCTAAGTCATGTGTTGTATAATTTAATTCATGTTTCCTTAATTTCCTTGACTCATAAGCCACTACCCTTCCTTCTTGTGAAAGTACGCATCTGATTTGGCTTCCACTAGCATCACATGCAACAATAAAAGGCTTCCCTAACTCAGGTATCTTTAGCACACAATTTCGATAATTTTCTGTTTTAATTCGTCAAACGCATTTTGACACTCATCGTTCCATGTGAACTCTCTATTTTTCTTTGTCAATTTTGTAAGAGGATTTGCAATTCGAGAAAACTCCCTAATGTGTGCCCTCTCATATTGTGCCAAACAAGGAAGCTTCTCACATCTCTCACACATTTGGGTGTAGGCCAGACAACTATGCTTTTAACTTTCTCAGGATCTATATGAATCCCTTCCTTAGAAACAACTCTAATTTGATGATATATCGATCTTAAGTCAATTTTAGTGATTACTGTGGCACCACTCAATTGACTCAGTAGTTCATCTATGTGTAGCAGTGGATACTTGTTCTTAATGGTTTTCTTGTTCAATCCCCTATAGTCGATACAAAGTCTGTATGAACCATCTTTCTTTTTCTGAAACAAAACAGGTGCTCCCCAAGGTGAAACACTAGGTCTTATCAACTCGTTCTTCAATAGATCATCTAGCTGGAGCTTCAACTCTTTCAATTCATCAATATTGAACGTATAAGGTGCTCTGGAATAAGGCTCACTTCCTAGATAAAGGTCTATAGCATGGTCAATTTTCCTAGGAGGAGGCATGCCTGGTAGATCATCAGGAAATACATCTACGTACTCATCTAAAACTTTTCTAACATATTCAGGTATTTCCTCTTCTTTCTTCTTCTCTTGAAGGTCATGCACATAAACCAAATATGTCTCACAACCCTGTCGAATACCCCTAATCAACTTTATTGCAAAAATAGGAGAAAAACTTGAATTACATTTGCCTTCAACACGATATTCCTTCCCTTCTATTTTCAAAGTAAGGATCCCGCTTTCACAATCAATCGCAACACTGTTATGAACTAACCAGTCCATTCGGATGATTACATCACATTCTCTCATTTCAATTACATGGAAGGTACCCAAAAACTTATGTTCTCCTAACATAAAATCAAGATTCTAAATAGAGCCTCGAGTATAGTGTATCCTACCATTAGCCATCTGTACATGTCTTTTAGTTTGCATCTCAATATGCAACCCTAAAGCTTCTGCCATCTTAAATGAAAGGAAACAATTTGTACTACCCAAATCAATCAAGAAACTAACCTTACGTGAGGATATGTCCCCCATAATCCTAATCACCGATGCCCTTGAATGAGAAGAAGGTTTCATGCATTGAAGTCTAGAGCTAGAACACTTACCTTGATCATCCGCTTCCTCAATTGTCATGTTTTCTTCTTGTAGATGAGCTATCTTCGCTTGCATAGAACGGTTGATGGCCTTGTTTGGACATTCAAAAGTGCGATGTCCTTGTTCTCCACATCGAAAAAAAAGTCCTAGTCTTTTAGCCCGCTCCAAGAAATCAGAATCACGTTACCAGTGCACAACTTTTGCTTCTTAAGTGTGTCCGTTTGCTTCGGCTTAGTTTTTCCTCCTTGACCATTAATAGAGTTAGTCGATCTGTGTCCATTCTGATTTATTTAAATAGGTCTTGGGGGTCGATGTCCTGTTGAGATAAACCTTGATTTGGATGCCTTTCTCATGGTAAACTTCTCCATCTTCTCAAAGTTCTCTGCTTTTGCAACTGCATCAAGAAAATCTACACATCCGAACCCCTTTACTTGATAGCGAAGCTCTTCCCACAAACCCTCAATAAACTTGCTTTTTAGGGCATCTCTAGAAACTTCTAGTGCATACTTATGTAAACGCAAAAATTTATCCTTATATTCTTCAGCAAACAAGTTATACCTATCATCCTCATACTGCTTGAAAGAGTAGAATTCCATTTTCTTTTCCATCCGATAATGTGGAGAACAATAACGATTCTCTGCTTGCTCTCGAAACTCTTTCCAGAGGATCGGACCTTCACGTGTTCTTGTTTGTATGTATGATTTCCACCACAGTTTTGCGACTCCTCGTAGATGCAGAATTGCCACCTTTGCTTTTGGTTCCTCACTAAATACGCGCAGGTCAAAGAAATCTTCAAGTTTCTCAATCCAGGCTTCAAGATCCTCTCCAGTTTTCTTCTCACCATCAAATTCATTTAATATTTTGCACTTTTAAACACTTGCTTAAGTGCAGATTCACCTGGATCATCGTCCTCTTCGGGTTCACGTTGTTGTCGAGCTCTACGTGCGTTCGATGGGCGTGCACCATTACCACCTTCATCATTGAGGTCCGTGGAAGCATTTGCAGTACCCTCTTTTTGTTTGTTGGATCTTTCTTTATGTAATTATGCATTCAATCTACGGATAAGCTCCACTTGTTCTTCTATCTTCTTCTTCAAAGCCTGCATCTTGTCCCGGAATCCAACTCTGCTCTAAGACGACTTGTAACAAGTCTCCTAATCTTGAATCACAATCCCACACAGAATAATAGGCCTCGACACCACAAGACATAAAGAAGGAAAACACAGTATACGCAGAACAAGAAGAGAGAGAGAGAATTTTATTATGTGTGCAGATTTACAAGTAGTACTGATCTGCGTTACAAAATCTATCAGATAGCGTCAATGTGAAGCCTCATCCACCCGACCACCCCCAAGCTGATCTCAATCCCAATCTCAATCATAATCACAATCGCAATCCCAATTTCTCAATCACAATCTCAATCTCAATCTCAATGTCAATCTCAATCTCAATCTCAATCGAAATTCCAGAAGCGGAAAAACGATCCTAATGATTCTACGACCATCCTCCTTTTCTATCTCTCAGTCTTCGTCTTTTTGGATCTCCACCTTTCGCCAGCGCACCACCAATCATGGCTTCCTAGACCCGCACTTTTTTAATCTGCATGCTCCAAGATAGCATCTTTTCGCATATCTCATGCAAGACTTCCAGACCACCCATGCATCTACTTTTCATGTCCACCATCAAGAATCGTACCTGCAAAAATAGAGGTGATCCCTGCAACGCACTCACACACACACGTCAATCACCCAAAAATAACCTATATATCCATCTGTGTTTTCTAAATCCGCAAACATGAATAAGATGAATGAATGAAGGCTTCTCTTTTTTTTTTTGAAAGTGTTAGAAAACGACACTTTCCCAAGCCCTGAAACTCAAAAACGGTGAGGAATCAGCTTGAGCTTGTGAGAGACAAAAATATTTAGTTCTTAAATCTCTACAATAGTGTTAGAGACGCCTCAGGTCCAAATCTGCTTCTGGATATCACTTTTGGGCCCTGCAAAATCAAAAATTCTAGAGAGATTAAAAAACATGAAAAATCTCTTCATTAACCTATCTTCATGGAACCAAATGAGACATAAAACATAGGAACTACAAAAAATTCAATTAGGTAAATACCTACACATCTTTTTTTTTCCCGGGTGGAAAATCAATGTGGCATCTTACAATTCTCCCCCTCTTTTAAGAACTCTATGCTCAGAGTTGGAAAGAAGGATAATGATCCATAAGCTCATCTAAACCAACCCATGTTGAATCTTCAATAGGATATGCAAACCACTTTACTAAAATTTCCACTATTTCACGATTCCTAAGATGTCTAATTCTCCTAACCATTATAACTTCTAGTTCAAGCTCAACAGTGGCATCTTCCTTCGACTTAGATTTGTCATGCAAAACATGATCAGCATTAGGAACATACTTTTTAAGTAATCCAACATGGAAGACTTGATGGATTTTCAAAGTGTTAGGTAGGTCAAGTAAATATGCAACAGAACCAACTTTCTTTAAGATTTTGAAAGAACCACCATAACGAGGAGACAATCAACGATCTTTGCCTAAAACCAGATTTGATTTAGAAGGACTCACTTTCAAAAAAACCAGATCATTTGTTCTAAATTCCAAGGGTCTCTTTTTGAGATCATGATATAATTTCTGACGTTTCTGTGCATCTTTCATGTTTTTCCTTGCCTTATTTAGCTCCAAGTCCATGTTTTCAAGCATCTCTTTGGATATTTCAACATGATTCTTTGAATTAAAAATTGAATGCGGCAGCAAGCAATTATAACCATACATTGCTTCAAAAGGTGTCATCTTAATAGAGGAATTCCATGCACTATTATATGCATACTCAAACAAAGGCAAATATTCAGTCCAATTGTTTTGCTTATCATTCACATACATGCGTAACATATCCTCAAGCACCCTGTTAACCCTCTCGGTCTCACCATCGGTTTAAGGATGAAATGTAGTACTCATGCGTAATTTTGTTCCTATGGATTGAAATGTTGCTTTCCAAAAATTAGATGTGAACCTTGCATCCCTATCAGAAATTATGCTTTTGGGTATACCATGCAACCTAAAAATTTCTTTTATGAAAAGTTTAGCAACATGCAAAGCTCTATCAGTTTTCCTCATGGGAAGAAAATGTGCCATCTTTGTAAGACGGTCCACGACAACAAAGATGGTATCATGCCCACTTCTGGTCACATGCAACTTTGTTATGAAATCCATAGAGATGGATTCCCATTTTTGATCAGGCACATCTAATGGTTGTAACATGCCAGGACTCCTTTTAAATTCAGCCTTAACCTGTTGACATTTCAGACAGCCTTCCACATACCTCTTAATATCATATTTCATACGTGGCCAGTAATACGAAGCTTTCACTTTCACATAAGTTCTAGAAAAACCAGGGTGTGCAGAGAAAGGTGCATCATGACAGTCATGCAGGATCTTTTCTTTCAAAGCAGATTCTGAAGAAATACATAAACGAGAATTACAATACAAATCATTATTTCTCAAATGAAATTTTCCCTGAAACATAGAACCTAGTTCATACCCAGAAATTTCAAGATTGTTGCATAAAATAAATCTTCTTTTCATTCTTTTCCAATATCAAAATCAGAGGATAAAATAGAAATTGAACTGCATAAGGGTTTACGACTCAACGCATCGACCACCTTGTTTTCTATTCCTACTAAGTAGTTAATATCCAAATCATATTCTTTTAGCAATTGGATCCATCATTTTTGTCTATTGTTAAGTAAAGATTGAGTAAATATGTATTTAAGGCTCTGATGATCTGTTCTTAATTCAAACTTTACTCCAAGCAATAAGTGTCTCCAATGTTTAAGTGCATGAACAACTGCAAGCATTTCTAAGTCATGTGTTCTATAATTTAATTCATGTTTCCTTAATTTCCTTGACTCATAAGCCACTACCCTTCCTTCTTGTGAAAGTACGCATCCGATTTGGCTTCCACTAGCATCACATGCAACAATAAAAGGCTTCCCTAACTCAGGTATCTTTAGCACACAATTTTTGATAATTTTCTGTTTTAATTCGTCAAACGCATTTTGACACTCATCGTTCCATGTGAACTCTCTATTTTTCTTTGTCAATTCTGTAAGAGGATTTGCAATTCGAGAAAACTCCCTAATGTGTGCCCTCTCATATTGTGCCAAACCAAGGAAGCTTCTCACATCTCTCACACAGTTGGGTGTAGGCCAGACAACTATGCTTTTAACTTTCTCAAGATCTATATGAATCCCTTCCTTAGAAACAACTCTCCCCAAATAAGTCACTTCCCCTTTTCCAAAAAAACATTTACTCATCTTACCATATAGTTTATGCTCTCTTATTTTTTGTAAAGTCTTCCTCAGATGCAATGCATGTTCATCGTCATCCTATGAATACACAAAAATATCGTCAAGAAAAACTAATATAAATTCATCAAGATATTCATGAAACACATTATTCATCAAACACATAAATGTTGTAGGAGCATTTGTGAATCCAAAAGGCAAAACCGTGAACTCATAATGACCATATCGTGTTCTAAAAGCGGTTTTGGGTATGTCCTTAGACTTTACTCTAATTTGATGATATCCGGATCTTAAGTCAATTTTAGTGAATACTGTGGCACCACTCAATCGACCCAGTAGTTCATCTATGTGTGGCAGTGGATACTTGTTTTTAATGGTTTTCTTGTTCAATCCCCTATAGTCGATACAAAGTCTGTATGAACCATCTTTCTTTTTCTGAAACAAAATAGGTGCTCCCCAAGGTGAAACACTAGGTCTTATCAACTCCTTCTTCAATAGATCATCCAGTTGGAGCTTCAACTCTTTCAATTCATCAATATTGAACCTATAAGGTGCTCTGGAATAAGGCTCACTTCCTGGATAAAGGTCTATAGCATGGTCAATTTTCCTAGGAGGAGGCATGCCTGGTAGATCATCAGGAAATACATCTGCATACTCATCTAAAACTTTTCTAACATATTCAGGTATTTCCTCTTCTTTCTTCTTCTCTTGAAGGTCATGCACATAAACCAAATATGTCTCACAACCCTGTCGAATACCCCTAATCAACTTTATTGCAGAAATAGGAGAAAAACTTGAATTACATTTGCCTTCAAGACGATGTTCCTTCCCTTCTATTTTCAAAGTAAGGATCCCGCTTTCACAATCAATCATGACATTGTTATGAACTAACTAGTCCATTCCGATGATTACAACACATTTTCTCATTTCAATTACATGGAAGGTACCCAAAAACTTATGTTCTCCTAACATAAAATCAAGATTCTCAATACAGCCTCGAGTATAGTGTATCCTACCATTAGCCATCTGTACAGGTCTTTTAGTCTGCATCTCAATATGCAACCCTAAAGCTTCTGCCATCTTAAGTGAAAGGAAACAATTTGTACTACCCGAATCAATCAAGAAACTAACCTTACATGAGGATATGTCGCCCATAATCCTAATCACCGATGCCCTTGAATGAGAAGAAGTTTTCATGTATTGAAGTCTAGGGCTAAAACACTTACCTTGATCATCCGCTTCCTCAATTGTCATGTTTTCTTCTTATAGATGAGCTATCTTTTCTTGCATAGAACACTTGATGGCCTTGTTTGGACATTCAAAATTGCGATGTCCTTGTTCTCCACATCGAAAACAAAGTCCCAGTCTTTTAGCCCGCTCCAAGAAATCAGAATCACGTTGCCAGTGCACAACTTCTTTCTTCTTAAGTGTATCGGTTTGCTTCGGCTTAGTTTTTCCTCCTTGACCATTAATAGAGTTAGTCGATCTCTGTCCATTCTGATTTATTGAAGTAGGTCTTGGGGATTGATGTCTTGTTGAGATAAACCTTGATTTGGATGCCTTTTTTGTGGTAAACTTCTCCATCTTCTCAAAGTTCTCTGCTTTTGCAACCGCATCAAGAAAATCTACACATCCGGACCCCTTTACTTGATAGCAAAGCTCTTCCTGCAAACCCTCAATAAACTTGCTTTTTAGGGCATCTCCGGAAACTTTTAGTGCATACTTATGTAAACGCAAAAATTTCTCCTTATATTCTTCAACAAACAAGTTATACCTATCATCCTCATATTGCCTGAAAGAGTAGAATTCCATTTTCTTTTCCATCGGATAATGTGGAGAACAATAACGATTCTCTGCTTGCTCTCAAAACTCTTTCCAGAGGATCGGACCTTCACGTGTTCTTGTCTGTATGTATGATTTCCACCATAGTTTTGCGACTCCTCGTAGATGCAGAATTGCCACCTTTGCTTTTGAGTTCTCACTAAATACGCGCAGGTCAAAGAAATCTTCAAGTTCCTCAATCCAGGCTTCAAGATCCTCTCCTGTTTTCTTCTCACCATCAAATTCATTTAATTTTTCTCCTTTAAACACTTGCTTTAGTGCAGATTCACCTACATCATCGTCCTCTTCGGGTTCACGTTGTCGTCGAGCTCTACGTGCGTTCAATGTGCCCGCACCATTACCACCTTCATCATTGAGGTCCGTGGAAGCATTTGCAGTACCCTCTTTTTGTTTGTTGGATCTTTCGTTATGTAATTCTGCATTCAATCTACCGATAAGCTCCTCTTGTTCTTCTATCTTCTTCTTCAAAGCCAGCATCTTGTCCTGGAATCCAACGCTGCTCTGATACCACTTGTAACAAGTCTCCTAATCTTGAATAATAGGCCTCGACACCACAAGATATAAAGAAGGAAAATAGAGTATATGCAGAACAAGAAGAGAGAGAATTTTATTATCTGTGCAGATTTACAAGTAGTACTGATCTGCATTACAAAATCTATCAGATAGCTTCAATGTGAAGCCTCATCCACCCGACCACCCCCGAGCTGATCTCAATCCCAATCTCAATCATAATCACAATCATAATCCCAATCTCAATCACAATCACAATCTCAATCTCAATCTCAATCTCAATCTCAATCTCAATCTCAATCTCAATCTCAATCGCAATTCCAAAAGCCGAAAAAGATCCTAATGACTGTACGAGCATCCTCCTTTTCTATCTCTCAGTCTTCGTCTTTTTGGATCTCCACCTTTCGCCAGCGCACCACCAATCACGCCTTCCTAGACCCGCACTTTTAGAATCTGCATGCTCCAAGATAACGTCTTTTCGCATGTCTCATGCAAGACTTCCAGACCACCCATGCATCTACTTTTCATGTCCACCATCAAGAATCGTACATGCAAAAATAGAGGTGATCCCTGCAACGCACTCACACACACACGTCAATCACCCAAAAATAACCTAGATACCCATGTGCGTTTTCTAAATCCGCGAACATGAATAAGATGAATGAATGAAGGCCTCTATCTTTTTTTTTTTTTAAGTGTTGGAAATCGGCACTTTTCCAAGCCGTGTAACTCAAAAACGATGAGGAATCGGCTTGAGCTTGTGAGGGACAAAAATATTCAGTTCTTAAATCTGTACAATAGTGTTAGAGACGCCTCAGGTCCAAATCTACTTCCGGATATCACTTTTGGGCCCTGCAAAATCAAAAACTCTAGAGAGATGAGAAAGCATGAAAAATCTCTTCATTAACCTATCTTCATGGAACCAAATGAGACATAAAACATAGGAACTACAAAAAATTCAATCAAGTAAAGTTTTTCTACTAAGAGTACTCTACCTTTTTCTCATACAACACTTTTTCATATTCCTTCATCTTCATGCTCAAAATTAACATACAAATTTCATGCGATAACTTTCTAGAGAGAGAATGTAAAAACTTATTGCTACAAAATTTTGCAGACATGATCAGAATATCCTAATCATAAAATTTCATTATTACCTACACATCTTTTTTTTTTCCCCCGTGTGGAAAATCAATGTGGCATCTTACATCAAGGAACCCTGATATGTGGCTATACTCTAAGTTTGGGAAAGTGAGGGAATCAAATTAACGAGCTTGAGATCAGGCAAACACATAGGAAAGATTGATAAAAAAAAGCCTCATATCATCTGAAGCTAATGTCAATCATACAGCTATGTCTTGGGCTCAATAATTAAGTGGTGATCCCTACGTAGAAATCTTAGACACTAGTTTTTAGATGTCTTTCAAAATGGAGAAGCCAATAGGTAGTTCAAGGTTGGGATACCTAGAGACCCCCAAGGGACCTCATAAGACTTAGATAGACTATATTTGAACTAACCTCTTAGGTGATTGCGTGATGCATTTATGAGGAGGATCTTATAAGATCAGTGATCCAACTTAGGAATCTATAGTAACCCTTTGGAATTGATCATCCCCATGGTCAAAGTCAAAGAGGGGTCTTACATAGGTAAGCAAGGAACCATGTATGTGGTAACCAACTTATGTGATAGGATGGATGAATTCGGATCAATCATACTTGATTCTAAAGTAGGTGATCTTGAATACAAGAACAAAGAGAGTAAAATTAGAAACCCTAGAGGTAAGTCAGGTCTAACAAGGATCATAATGCCTAAATGGATTCCTTGAGACAACATGAGCATAGAACTCTTTATCAATAGGGAGACTGATGAGGTATTTTTTATATTCAAACCTTATAAGCCTAATGATGTAGATGGTGTCATCATACAAAAGTTTAAGGACCGTGATACTCCAAGAATGATTATGTACTTGGACAACACTTTAGAAAGGATGTATATTCTTATGGAGCATATTTGGCATGCGTACACTTGGAAGGGTGAATAATTTTCCCCCTCACACAAGCCTACGGATCATCACATGTCCTAGGAGCATAGAGAGAAAAATCTAACAAATGACCTAAAGTGAGCTTTGTGCATACCATAGGGAGAGAAAGATCCGTATTAGAGATGGACAGAGCAGAATGAGAAATAATTGGAGGAAATAGGAATCAAAGAGGTATGGATGACTTTCCATTGCATATGCTAAGAGAGCACTTGCGAATCTTCAGACGTACTTAAACAGGGCATTAGTGTCAGCATCTCCATTGATCTTAGAAAGTGATCCTAATTCTAAGAGTTTTGATTCAACACACGGAGATAGCCCAAGAACTTATTACATTAAATCACCAAAGGATCATAAGGCATATCCATATGATGCACCATTGAAGGAACCAAGTTGGGAGAATGACTACACTTAGGATAATGTACACGAACCCCAAACGTAGACCTCGTGGGACAATATAGGCCTCAAGGACCTACAAGACCATGTTATAGATGCCAAGGAGACCACTTTATTCACGAATGTCCATTTCATCCACCAAGGCAACCTCAATCCATAGTGATTCACGTTTTTTGTTTTGATTGTGGAAAGGAACATCTTCATAGAGATTTTCCTAAGAAGCCATCCAGTGCTCACAAAATTACTCCTATCAATGTGGCTTAGTGGTAGAACCCCCTGGAAGTATGGCTAATATTGCTCATGTACATGTAGGCACTAGAGCACAAGCCTTAGAAAAGGCTCTAGATGTGGAACAAGAAAAGAAATCAGAGCTTAGTGAGTCTAATTCCCTTTTAAGAAGAGAACCAAAACATAGATAGATAGCCAAGAGATAATGAAAAGGTAGTAGGCTAGAAAGGTGAGTGAACTAGAAGAAAGCCTCAAAGAAACAAAAACAAAAATAATAGAACTCCCATCTCAAAATCACTCTCAGACACCCCATCCATCCCACCTCAACCCTAAGAAAGATCAATATTCATGGACATACTCCAAAATGCTTGGAAATGATGTTCAAAGGACTATTAGAGAGGTTTGAGCAATTGATGGCTAAACCACAAGATTTAGCAACACCAAAGGCTCAAGATAGTGGTAGTGAAAGGAAAAGCTTACCAGCACAAGATGCTTTTGTTCCTAATTCTCAGGATGATGGAATCCCTTCCTCTATAAACTAGTTCTCACAAGAATGCTTAAGAGAAACAAAAGACGGGAAATGGATTAAGGAGATCGAGGATGCCCCTCCCATCCAAGAGATCGATGATCTTTGAGATCAATTTCCTCAAGACATCCCCTCTATCTACGGAGAGCAAGAAGAGGTGCAATCAAGTGAACGATTAGACTTTGAATCCAATTCCTTAAACGATTTTCCTAATTTCAGAAGCCCATGGGAATAAAATTCTATTCATATGAGAGATCCCACGATAATGATTAGAAATGAAGAATGTGCTTTACGTAGGAACACAGAAATAATTAAGAACACTAAAGTGCAGTGTCACCTCACTTTAGAAGAACTACTCAAGGTCAAACTTGAGTTGTAGAAGAATGTAGAAAACCAGTTACCAGAAGTTGTTGATTCCCACTCTTAGGTAGGATCACAAAGAAAAGTATCCCAAATACCCATAAATAAGATAGGAGATATGAGCAAAGGATAAGAAGGAAATACCTATCTCCCTATCACCTATCAAGGATACACAATGAGGGAAATCCTAGAATCAAGAGTAGGAGTTGCCACCTCCTTATGGAAACATTGGGAAAAACTAGCTTTAGGAATGACTAGAATGAAGCTTTAAATGATAGATGGACATATAGAGAAGCCTCTAGGATTGGTAGAAGGCATCACTCTTACCGTTTGTGGTGTAGAATCTGCACACACTTTTTCTATATGTGAATTTGGGAAGAATCATGTCTATGAGATGATTTTGGTAGACATTTCGTAAGGCAATTGCAAATAGTGTAGGATTGGGGAACCAATTCCTTGTACTTATAGCATTTAAGGATAACTACCAAGGTCAATGTCAAGAGATGTATCATTGCTACAATGGAATACTATCCATAAAATGCAAAAAGACATTGAATTGATTCACTCCATCATATGAGATCCTTCATGGATGCACAGGGATACACATTTATGGATGTGTAAGCTTGTAGTAGAGGAAGAAAAGATATTAGAAGCTAGATACATAAGAGACATAGGAAACCAGAGAACACTTCAAGGCCTAGCCTATGCACCTATGATCTTTCTAGATAAAGATTTTGAACCCCATGGTTTGGGTAGAGATCTTAGCAACAATAGACATAGCGACAAATGAAGAACAATGGACCCCCCATTGTGATGAAAATGGCTATGTCATTTCAGTATTCATATGCAAACCTCTAGTTAAGTAATTTGAACCTCGTATAGACAAACTAGAATAAGTAAGTGATGAGGACTTTGAGTCCATTATCATGGAACCCTTTTTTTCCTTAGAAGAAGAAAACCAATACTTGGTATAATCTAAGAATCAAGAATAAAAAAAAATGTAAAAATGACATGATGCTAACTATGTAGATAGACATGAAGAGTAAAATGAAGAAAAAGAAAATAATTCCTTCACAGAAGAAGTAGAGGAGGAATCCTTGTTTGAGTTTCTCAAGAATTTCAAGAGGTGGAATCCTTGTTTGAGTTTCTCAAGATAGAAAGATAATGGTGAGAATGCTTAGACATGAAGCTCTCATGGGAGAAGCATATGACAATAAAGAGAAAACCAGGAAAGTTGTAGTAATGATTGAAGCTAGAGAAGAAAGATGCATGTATATATGACATGACCTCACTAAGGAAGAAGAGCAAGAATGGATCAATCTACTAGGAAGAGAAAAAATTCATAAATTTGTTCTTTGAGAGGAGTGGATCTAGATATATGTTCCCATATGACCCCTATGACCTTAGAGGCCAAGCCAACAAAGCAGAATCTATACATGTACAATGACACCTATATAGCAAAGACAAAAGAAGAAATTGACTGAGTGCTAGCAGAACCTAAAGGTGAAGAAAACATAGACCTTCCCATAGCTTATGCAAGTGGGAAATTGAATGTTGCAGAGAGGAATAACATTACTACTAAGAGAGAAGTATTAGGAACTGTCTATGTGGTCAAGAAATTTAGAGATTATTTTCTTGCAAACAAGTCTAATTTTTTACAAACTATCAATCCTTACTATATTTGATGAACAAATCTTGCAATAGGGGTAGATTAGTAATATGGTTTCTCTTACTAATGGAGTATGATTTCAAAGGAGTGCTTAGGAAGGGTAAGACCCACCTTCGAATGGATCATCTATCAGGGTTCACTGTACAAGAATCACAGCAAGGTGTATCAGATGAACTTCTTAATGCATACTTGTTCAACCCAAAAGTAGTTCCAAACTAGGAAAAGTAGTTACTACCTATTCTAACATTTGGACCCAAGAATCTAGTAATAAGGATGAAAATAGAAGAGATAGTCAAATTGAAATAATATCACATACTTGTAGGAATTATTTACAAGGAGAATGATCAAGGAATCTTAGTTTGTTGTGTGGAAGAGGAATAGCACGATAAATGTTTGCAATTAGCACATGGAGGTGCATTAGGGCAACACTGTTCAAAAATCAAAACCCTATAGAAATTGAAGAGATTATGATTATATTGGTCGATGATGGAAGTAGACATCTACAAGACCAAGGACTGCCCATGAAGTATTATTAGAACCCCCATTGAATATGCAACATTATGTTATGTGTCTTTAATACCAGATTGGGGTAGTCCTTTATTTGAATTTTTGAGAACAAAAACATCTCCACAAAAGATGACCTTAGTGTGATGAAGAAGTCTAGAGCAAGAAGCTCAAGACTATATGCTCAATTGTGATAATCTATATAAGCATGGAGGAGACAGATATTTGAGACTACATGTCCATGAAGGTGAGTACTTGAGGACTCTAGAAATTTCACACGAAGGTGTAGCAAGAGAACACTTTGGACCTGATTGAGTGATCAAAGCCATAATATTTTTAGGTCTTTGGTGGCCTGAGAATGTAAATATGAACATGACTTTCTACTATTCTTTTTTGCAAGAGTGTGTAGTTAAACGTTTTAAGGATCTTATGTTTGAGTATAGAGATGTTTTTCCCACTGACTTACCTAGAGGGCTACCACCTGAGAGAGGGGACATTGACCATGCCATTGAGGTTGTTACTAATACTAACCCTATTTGCAGGCCACCTTATAGGCATAGTGTTTCTCAACATGAGGAGGTTGAGAGGCGATTGCAGGATTATTTAGATAAGGGCTTCATTAAACCTAGTAACTCACCTTGGGCATTGCCAATGCTCCTAGTTAATAGGAAAGATGGCTCTATGAGATTATGTATAGACTATAGAGCACTTAATAAGGTAGCTATAAAAAATAGGTTTCCAATGCCTATATTGGAAGACCTATTTGATCAGTTACATCAAGCCAAGTATTTTACCAAGCTTGACCTTAGATCAAGATATCATCAGATCAGGATTAGGGTAGAGGACGTCCCTAAGACTGCATTTAGGACTAGATATGGGCACTATGAATTTTTGGTGATGCTTTTTGGTCTCACCAATGCTCCTGCCACTTTTGTGAAGCTCATGAATAGTGTTTTACGGCCTTATCTGGGACACTTTGTAGTAGATTTTTTGGATGACATTCTGATCTATAGTGCATGAGAAGAGGAGCACTTGGAACACTTGAGGAAGCTATTTCAAGTGCTAAGGGAAAATTCACTCTTTGCTAAGGAATCAAAGTGTGAATTTTTCAAAACAGAGGTTAGATACCTTGGGCATATAGTCTCCCAGGACGGAATCCAGATGGATCCTGATAAAGTAAGGGCTATTGTGGAATGGCCACATCCAAGGAACCTAGAAGAGCTGTAGATCTTCTTAGGTTTATCAGGTTTCTATCGAAGATTCATTAAGAACTATGCCAAGATCGTTGTCCCGATGACGGAACGGCTTAAAGGGAAAGGGAAAGAATTTCATTGGGGAGAGGAATAGAAGCAAAGTATGGAGAAGTTGAAAGTAGCAATTGCTACATCTCCACTTTTACATATAGCAGATCCCAACAAACCATTTGTGGTTGAGACTGACGTGAGTGACTTTGCCATAGGAGCGGTTCTAATTTAGGATGGTCAACCAGTAGCTTTTGAGAGTAGGAAACTAAAACCGGCTCAGAAGAATTACTGCGTCTATGAGAAGGAGTTGTATGCAATTGTACATGCTTTGAAGAAGTGGCGCCATTATTTATATGGTGCCAAAGTCACAATAGTGTTTGATCAAGAGAGCATTAAGTGGCTCTCTAATCAAACAGACCTTAAAGGTCATAAGGCCCGATGGGCAAAGATCCTTCAGGAGTTTGATTATGAGCTTAGGTATAGGAAGGGAAAGTTTGATGTAGTGGCTGATTCACTTAGCAGCAGGCCTATGCTCAATGGACTGAGTTTTACTCAGATCACTAGTGAGCTACTTGAGTCCATTAGAGGGAAATGTAGGCTTGATCCTGCATATTCTAAGATTTGGGAAGCCATAGAGAATAGGGATCGTGATATATGGGTTTCCAGTGAGGTTGGAGTATCGACGGGTACTCAAGAAGGATTCAAGTGGAAAAATTACAGTGTCCATGATGGATATCTATTATATAAAGGTAAGGTGTGTGTCCCTAGAGATCTTGAGATGAGACGGCATATTTTGTATGAGTTTCATGACACACCTAGTGCGGGACACCCAGGAGTTAACAAGACTTATGATCTTGTTAAGAGGTAGTTTTATTGGCCTGGACTTCATAAGGACATCCTAGTGTATGTGCTTAAGTGCAATAAATGCCAGGTCAACAAAGCTGAGAGGTTGAGGATTCGAGGGCTACTCCACCCATTGGATATTCCTAATGGGAAGTGGGAGAGTATCTCCATGGACTTTATAGTCGGATTACCTAAGACACAGAGAGGGCACGACTCTGTCTGGGTAATTGTGGATAGGTTAACCAAAATGGCTAGGTTTATTCCAACACGTACTACAGTGAAGACACCAGAGTTGGCTAGACTTTTTATGGAGAACCTATACCGGTTATATGGTCATCCTTTAGAAATAGTTTTTGATCGGGATAGGAAGTTTACTAGCCACTTTTGGAGAGCGGTCTTCAAAAGTTTGGATACGAAACTTGGCATGAGTACGGCCGAGGATCCATAGTCAGATGGTCAAACAAAGAGAGTTAACCAGATCCTAGAGGATATGCTTCGAGCATATGTGAATGAAAGGCAAACTAATTGGGAAGAGTACTTACCTATAGTAGAGTTTGCATATAATAGTGCCAAGCACTCTTCCACTGGGCATAGTCCATTTATGCTTATGTATGGGTTTTAGCCAAGAGCTCCTTATGCAGTAGGCTTGCAGAATGAAAAGGTTCAAGCTACAAAGGACTTCTTGGAAGAGATGAATGATATGCTAAACTTGCTAATGACAACATTAGGAGAGCTCAGGATAGAGCTAGAGCCTATGCTGACCCTCAAAGGAGAGATATCAACTTTGAGGTAGGAGAGCATGTCTATCTTAGAGCTCCATCTAGGTCTGAAACCATGAAGACGAGACCCTTTCCAAAACTATCTCCTAGGTATTGTGGACCTTTCCAAATACTTAAGAGGATAGGAAAGATGGCCTACCAGCTCCAACTTCTAGAGAATAGTCAAATCCATCCAGTTTTTCATGTTAGCCGGCTTAAGAAAAGGCTGGGTGAATCTGACAACCTCATTCCAGATAGTGAGGTAGTAGAGCCTATTTCTGTTCAATCAATTCCACATGAGCCTGAGAGCATACTACGCACTCGAGAGAAACGGACGAGAAGTCACTTATATAAAGAGTCTCTAGTTAAGTGGAAAGATAGTTCAGAAGATAGTGCTACATGGGAGCAGGTTAGCACCCTTCAGAGATGGTTTCCTAACTTTAGATTACCTTCCCAAGAGTTTTCTTAAGCGGAAGGATATGGGGAAAGAACACGGAGACATGACCATGTATTGCTATACATGGGGATTTAGTGGGAGTGGTGTTCTATTATTTCTCTCCTTCTCTCAGACCTTCCAAAACCATTTTTGAGGACAAAAATAGAGTTAAGGGGAAGGAAATGTAACATGGAGCATTACTCATGGTTCTTGGTAAGAGGTGTGAACCACCTCTTAGCCTCTTAAAGTAGGGTACTCACTTGAGTGCCAAGTGGCAATCATGTGAGGGACCATAAGTCATACTCATTGAGGATTCTAGAGAGGGATTGAGTAATAAAGGGACCACGTGGTTGGGCGGTAAATATAGAAGAAGATCTCTGTGTTTAGTCTCCGTGAAAGTAGTCGGTCGACGACCTCGATTTGGGTGAGTGCAGAGTTAAAATTAGGGCATTGAGTATCACAAGAATTCAGCACCATATGTTGTTCTAGACAAGGATAAGCACCATGTCAAGAAGTGTCACCTCCTTAATTGTCAATCCGTAGAAGAGATAGGGTGATATGAAGATCATGAATGAGTGAGACGTGGTAGAGACAAGAGAGAAACAATGGAAGGTGAGAATCACACTCTATTACTCAAGAATTCCTCTTACAAACTTACTTACACTAGTTACTCTCAAACAAGCTACAAGCTACAAATGTAAGGTAACCTCAAAAATGAGCTCTCTGGCTCTTTTTATAGTTTTAGATTAGTTTTGGCCGATTTCGAACCTAGTGTCTGGCATAGTTAAAAATTACATTATAAGGATGATTTGGAGGTCCAAATGAAGTCTAGAAATTACCAAAATTGGTATGAGCATTCTACCTAAGCTCCTCAAGCTCAAGGAATCCTTAGCTTGCGCAAAATAGAGCTTCTTGATACAAAATTGGGTATTCTATAATGCATATGTTACAAGAGTGATGAGTATCATTGTTTGAGGTTTCGAACTAAACATTCTAGAACATATTTCTTGGAAAATTAATGTGTCTAGCCCCCCCAAAGTTGCTGCATTCCCATTTCACATACTACCTTTGTGCTTATGCCTGTGCTTATGACCATTGCCTATGGCATTGCCAACATCCCCTCCCTCTCGTGTCTATCGTCCTCGATAGATCCTTGTTGCAAGGCATTGGTGATCTATGTCTACAAGAGATCATGTGAGTGTTTGTTCAGTGATGTGTAAACCTCTTGCTGGATCTATTTCTAATTTTTCCTAGTCTACAGCCTGAGGTTTGTCATGTGGTGGGAGTCGATAATGTGTGGAATACATCAATTGTTCGTAAGCAAAGAGTTGTAACAAGTGGGTGAGTCTGCTGATGAGCACCTCAAAGTGGTTCTCCCAAAAACCCATGGTAAACATCTCTTTGAAGGTCAATTTATAACATGCAAGTAAGTATTTATCTTGCAATGCCATGCATAGCACACCCTGAGTGACAATATTGTACTCATATTGTAGACAAGATCACCATTACTGTGCTCAAATCCTAGGGTGGAAACATAGGGTGGCTTGATGCGCCTGAAGATCTTAAATGTGGTCTGCATCATGTGGAAAATCTTTATGGTCATTTGTGCAACAACATCGGTCATGCCATGAAGCCAGGGGAGCCAATGGCATATTGTCACCATCATATATCCAACTGAGGGAGGACCATGTGGTGGTGTGAAATATGGATAGTTCAGCTAGTTTTGGCACTACTATTGTTTTGTACTTTGATGGAAAACACAATCTAGGAGTGGTGGCAGGGTACTAGACCATAAGAAGATTTGTAGTTGAGGTGCAAGGGAGCCTTGGTCCATGTGTACATCATTTCAAGATAGTCTTGTATTAATTTCTTACACTAATTCGATTGGAAAATTCTGCCTTGCTGAGTAGCTAGAGGTAGATCAACTCGTTCGAATTGTGTGGCAGGTGTAGGTTTCTTTCTCATGGCCTTCTCGATCACCAAATTATACTCAACCATGTAGAGAAGTATGGATTTTATTGGAGTTCATTGATATAAATGTACCTTCGTGGAGATGAGTTTTACCTAACTCCTCTATAGGTTTCATCCATGTTGGTGTGGGGAGTTCAAATTTGTCTTGGCCGTCTTCGATCACACATCCACGAGGGGTAGGTCAGGGTTCATATTTCTCTTCGAAAGTAGCCTCCACCAAGATGGTGATTGTTTCGTTATCAGTCAGTATTTTGGATGGGGAATCTGGTCTAGGTATCTCTGATGTATCTGGTATTTGAGTTTCGAGCTCCAGCACACATGCTCATAATGTAGTCAATTCATCCAATATTTTTGGCGGTGTGACTTCTTGAATTGTGGGTGGTTGAACATGTTCTCAGAGTCAGAGAGTTGCATTATCACTTTTAAGGATTATATATTCCTCTGTTAGTTTGTCATAATCTTCTAGTAATCGTGCATGGTCTTCTAACAATAGCTATATAGTTTCTTACAAAACAGCCTTGAATCAACTTGGACTTAATGGTTCATCAGGTTACTCGAAGGCATCTTCTTGATTTTCACCATTTTTTTCTTGGAGGTGTTGGTTTTCCTCTTTAGCCACTGCAAGATGACATCTCAAGAGTCCCATATTGCATGTTAAAGTGGCATATTTGACAATTTCGACTTGTAAATGTTCTTCTGCCTTGGTGATAGCTTCTTTTGTTTTCTGCTAGAGCTCTAACTTCATGGAGTATCATGAAGCTCTTGATGTTGTGCATTGGGAGAAGCATTCTCGATTTTTAGCAAATCTAGGTTGGCCTACAATTGGGTCATTGTCTACTACAATGCCTGGTAGTTATGTCCTAATGCTGCGAATTCCTTACGGACTTGATGCATGAATGCAAACATTTGTTGAAATCCATTATCTACAATGGATGATGAAAATAGTTATGGTGTGATAAAAAATGATTGTTCATTAGTGTGGTACAGAGGGGACAGGAAATGGATGTGGGAATGTGGATGTTGTGGTGATCGTGGAAAAGTCTATGGATGTGAGAGTGTGTGGCATCATGGTAGATGTGAGTGTCGGTGTGGTGGATGGTGAGATGTCCATATCAGTCGATGTGTGATTGATTGAGCTAATGGTGAACATTGGAGTGACTGCGGGTGAGAGTGTAGGTGTAAACATAGGGTTCTTGAAGGTAGAAAAATATTTTACATGGTGAGGTTCAAAGATTGATTGATGTAGAGGAGAAGGGGGCGGTAATGAACTGGGAATGGGGGGGTGTGATGGGTCAAAAAGTAATGGGGTTTTGTAATGGAAAAAAGGTTGTTGGGGAAAGGGAATTGAAGAAATGGGAGGGGTGAGGAAAGGATTCAGGGGGATTGGGAGAACTTGTGTCTTGGGAATGGGAGTAGAGGGTTCAAGGGAGGGAGTGGAAATGGGATGCACTAGGGCTTTTGTTATGGCACTCGAGTTGGGTCGATTGAAAGAGGAGGTGCTATGATGCTCAAAGGAGGTTGAATGTAAAAGGTGATGGGAGGGTTCCTTCAAAGGTAGAGGTGATGTCCACTGTGGTGGTGGGTATGGAGGTTGAGGGTCATGGAGGAGAGTTGATGATAATGGTTTCATCGTGGGGTGTGTTGCTCTAGCACAATGGTGAGAACCACGTTAAGAAGCTTCACCTCCTTAATGTCAATCCGCGGAAGAGGTAGGAGTGATATGAAGATCGTGAATGTGAGATGATGTGAGAGTGAAGGTGAGAAGCACAAAGATGCACACACACATACACACACACAATGAAGAGACAAGCAAGACACAATGGAAGGTGGGAAATTAGCTCTATTACTCAAGAACACTCTTACAAGTTCAAAATAGCTCTAAGCTCTTCTCTACTCAAACAAGCTAACCTCAAAAATGAGCTCTCTAGCTCTTTTTATAGTTTCTAGACTAGTTTTGACCGGTTTCACATCTAGTGACCGGCATAGTTAAAAAATAGGTCCTAGATGCTATTTGGAAGGGTAAACGGTATCTAAAAATAACAAAAATTGGTATGCGCATTCTACCTAAGCTCCTCAAGCTCGAGGACTCCTCGGCTTGCACAAAATGGAGCTATGGATTACAAAATGGGGTTTTCTATGTTACATATGTTACAATTAGTGATCAAAATCACTGTTGAATGTTTGAAGAAATAATAAGAAACATATTTGTTTGAAAGATTGATCCGACTGACTCCCTGCTCCGTCGTTACATGCTTCCGTGGCGTCTGTGCCTCTGGCTGCTTCCAACACCCCCCTCCCTCTCGCTTCTGTCGTCCCTGACAGAACCTTGCTGTGAGGTCTGCCGGATGTAGTGTTGTAGGAGGTTGTGAGCGAGGGTGTGCTCAGATACTCGAATGCCTCGGGATAGGTCTGCCTCGAGCTTCTCCCAGTCGATAGGTTGCGGTTCTTCCGGTGGCAGGAGCTGATAGTGTGTAGAATATACCATTCGTTCACAGGCAAATAATTGTAATAAATGAGTAGGCCTGCTTATGAATACCTCTGAATGGTATTCCCAGAAGCCGGTTGTGAACATTTCTTCGAATGTTTGCTTGTAGCACGCCGGTAGGTACTTTATTCTGCAGTGCCAGGCATAACACACCCGCAGCGATGGCGTTGTACTCATATCATATACCAGGTCAAAATTGCCATGCTCAAAGCCCGGGGTATTAACATGTGGTGCTTTGACTCGCCGGAAGACTTTAAATATCATTTGCATCATGTCAAATATCTTGACAGTCATATGTGCTGCTATATCATCCATATATCTCAAGCGAGGGAGCCAGTGACGAATCGTTGCCATCATGTAGCCAATTGTCGGTGGGCCTGTAGGTGGCCTGAAATATGGGTAGTTCAACCAGTCTTGGCACTGCTTATTGTTTTGTACTGTGATAAAGAATGCAGTCCAGGAGCGGCGACGTGGCACGGGTCCCCAACACGGGTTATACTTCAAGTGCAAAGGTGCCTTTACCCATGTGCTCATCATTTCTGGATACTTCTGTAGTAAATCTTTGCGCCACTCGGGTTGATAGATCTCTCCTTGCTGCGCATCTAGTGGCAAATCGTGTTCCTCGAACTGAGTTGCATGCGATGGCTTCTTACCTGTCTCTTTCTCAATGGCTAACTGGTATTCGGCCATTAACATGAAATATGGTTTATACTGAAGCTCATGCCCGGATATGTACCTGCGTGGGGCCGATTGAGCAAAGTAGGGGGATTGCAAAATTCTTTCTTCGATCATGGCCATAGCATGTAGCTGGGCCTCGACTCTGGCTGAGTGGGTTCTGCCCATTTCCTCCACAGTCTTCATCCACGCGAGGGTCGGAAGTTCGTACGTCATCTGGCCTTCAGCCGTGACACGTCCGCCTGGGATGGGTTGTGGCTCGTACGCTTCTTCAAATGTTTCCTCCACCGGGATGGTGACCGTTTCTTCTTCAGCTGGAAGCTCAGGTGGGGAATCTGGCCTTGGTGGCGCTTCATATACTGCAATCCTTGATTCAAGGGTCGATACCTGGGCCCGTAATGAGTTGAGTTCCTCTAGGAGGTCAGGAGAGGGGTCCACAGGTGCTGGTAATTCTGTTGCTACTTGCACTTGTTGTGTTGCCGGTTCTCTGAGCTGTAGTAGCTTGTGATCTTCCTTTAACTTCTGATGCTCTTCGTTCATCCGATCATAGTCCTCGAGCAGTCTAACATGGTCTTCTAGCAACAGCTTCATTGCTTCAGATGGATTGCCTTGAATCTGCTAGGACTGAAGGGTTGTTCTGGATGGTCCATGCCGCTTCCGAATTCTCTCTATTCTGCTCTTGGAGTCTCTGGTTCTCCTCTTTTGCTGCGGCTAGGTGTCTTCTTAGTAAGCCCATGTTTCGTGTTAGCGTTGCATTTCGGACTGTCTGGGCTCTTAATAAATTGTCCAAGTCAGCAGTGGCTTCCTTGGTCTTTTCTTCGCTTTCTATTTCTAATTTATGATAGGCCTCGCGTAATTCCTGGTAGCGGTTGTTCAGTGAGGCATTCTCAATAGACAATGAATTAAGCTGCGACTATAAGTCATTGGTTGTCCTCTGCAGCTGCTGATAATTATCACCAAGAGATGTGAACTCATCTCTTGCGTCATACACATGAACATCTGTCGAAATGCATTATCTACAGTGGGTGATAGTATTAACGGGGTGCTAAATGAAGATGCAGTTGGTGTAGATGCAACGGGAACGGGGAATGGGGATGGGAAGGTGGATGATGTAGTGATTGTTGAAAATTGTGATGTGCCTAAAAATGTTTGTGCCGTGAGTGAAGGTAGTGATGGTGCAGTGGGTGGTGAGATGTCCATGTCAGTGGACGTATCTAGTGCGGTGACCGTGAATATGGGTGTGATCGTGGGTGCTCGTGCTGGTGTAAATACGGGATTTACAAAGGTTGAGGGGTAATTTACAGGGGGCTTGGCTGGAGCAGCTTGGTGGAAAGGGGAAAGAGGGGTTACCGTGGGTCGGGGAGGTGAGACGGGGGAGAAGGTTAACGGCGGGGGGAATGGGAAGAGGGGTCTTGGAGTTGTGGGGAAAGATGGAAAAGATTGATGAAGGAATGGGTTGGTAGAAAGGTGGGTGTGGGAGGGGGTAGACTAGGGTTAATGGGTGCGGGAATTGTGGGGTTAGTAGTCGTAAAGACGATGTCGGCAACACCTCCCGGCGAATGAAGGTGTTGGTCTGGGGGAAGGAGGGTGAAGAGGGGAGGCTGGATGGACGGGTGGTGAGAGAGGAGCGGTTGGGGTGGTCGGTACTACTGAGGTTTGAACAGTTGTAGCGCGGGGTGGGGAATCTACAAAGATGGTTTCTCCAGCCAAAGAACTTTCGGGGATGAGGTGTGCCACCCTGGCTTGTTCAGAAGATTATCCTCCGGTTGGTACACGAATGTATTCGCCAGGCTTTGAAAGGAGTCGTACTCTGCGGGGGTCAAACTGTGGTAGTGCTTTCGTTGCAAGTACCTGAGGGCTTCGTTGGAGCCTACTGATTTGACTAACTCTCTGAATCCTTTGATGTATGCGTCTTCGAATCCGCCTGTGACAAGTTCTTGTTCTATTATTTTTTGGCTCTCTTCCTCTGTCAGCTTCTTGCGTGCCCAAACTTTTTCCATAGTTCTATACAACTTCTTGATAGCTAGTGTGTAAGCTGCTGCCGTCGTAAGTTTCATCTTCATGGGTACTTGTATCGCCATGTGTGTCTGTTTGTTGGCCTTGGCCCTCTGTCTGTTCATGCTCTTGGGATTCCTGTGTTCCCTGGCTAGCTTCATCGTCTCCTTCGTCATCATCGGTTGCTGTTCTTTCGTCATCAGAGCTGGATACGATCTGTCCTTGTGGCTGATCCCTGGGTGTAGTAGGTAGCTAGGCCTTTCAAATTCTTGAGAAAACAAGTGTCCTTCTGAATACTGGAACTGATTGGAGAATGCATCGGGCATCTCAAAATCAAAGGTTTGGTCCAGTGGCTCTGCTTGTCCTAGTTCTAAATGCGGTATTGGAAAAGAGAAAGCTTCCGCACCGATAGTGGTGGGAAGTTCAGCTGCTGTGGTGATAGGTTCTGTGGTTGTGGCTGCTTGGGGTGCGACAGTACGGGTGGTGCCCTCCGTTACCACTGGTCTAGATAACCTTATGCGAATAGGTTGTACTGTGGGAGTGGCTGCTGTTGGTGACTGCTCTGGAGATGGTTTGTGGAGAGGGTGATTCTGGGACTTGTAGGCACGGGATAGTACCTCTCATCCGCTTTCCGGCTCTGCCTTTGCTAGACTTTCTAGCCTTCCTAGTGGTGTCTTTAAATGCTTTCAGTTCCTCACTGGTCATGGCATGCTCTATGGGTAAATCATATGCCAAGCACATATATATAATCCTTGTGAGGGCGTAGCATCCATTGATTACCTTCTTTCGCTCCCAGCGATGTTGTGCAAAATAGAGCTGATCAATGATCCAGCTGGCTAGATCAACCGTTTGCGGTCCAGTACATGCTAAGTACAATCCGAACCAGATTCTTTTGTGGGGCATGGTAAAACGATCCTGAGCTGGGAAAGCAAAGTGCTGCATGCATATCCGTAATGGCTTAGATAGCTCAGGTGTTATAGCAAAAATATCCTCCCACTTAGTTACGTCACCACGCTTCATCTGCTCTGGGACTAGCCTTTCTTTCTCCGTTGGAGTGTGTGTTCCATGTATTTTGATGGCAGCTCTGATTAATCCTTCGAAAGATAAAATCTTTTGTAAGGTGGATCATCCACTAAAGAAGGCAAAATAAAGGTTCCTGGGATGTCCTTATTCTTTGAGGCTAGCAAAGTGGTGATTAAATAATAACACCTACAAAAGTCAGGTTTGGGTAGAGGATCACTGAAATACTCCGTGAAGTCGGCTCTGGCCCAAACATGAGTTAAGTCCTGGGTGTTCTGTAGGCCTTCGAATTCTCTTGAGAAGAATTGATACTTGCCCCATGTGCGGTCATCAAATGTCATATTTGCTTCAAAAATGAAGTCCGCATCAGCTAATGGTCCTGCTAGGCCTTGGAACCAATGAGAGTTACGGTGTATCTTCTCTGTGTCTCCCATAGGTGGGTTATCGATTGGCATGGGTCCCGGAAATCCTTGGAACTCTGGCGGTGGAGCGGTCGGGTGGGATTCTGCGCGTAAAACATTGAGGGGCACCGCAGCCACGCTGGGCCCTGTTTCCGATGGTCCTGCTTCGGTTTGCATGATGACTGATGAGCTAATGGAAAAGATCTGCTACAAAAGATTAACACATTAGTATGGAAATTAATTATGATCCCATTAAGGTGAGACTGCAATCCCTTTCCATAACCGATGTGTAACCCGTGTAGCCAAGTGTCGTGAAGTGATTGATGCAATGATTATTTGCAAAACTAATGCAGGTCTCTAGACGCCTACATGGTCAGATTATGCATACAATTCTTGATGAGCTTTTATTATGCATGAGGTGGGGTTATGGTGTGTGAATTTATACAAGGTTTGGTTGAGGGTGAATTATTACAAGGGTGGAGTTTAAACGGGGTGGAAAAACTGTTAGATAGTGGGGTACAAGAAGACGTTTGGATACGTTTCGGTACCCATTTCCTAAGAGTCTTTGAGTGGGTGGTGTGTTTCTGCTGAGGGACAAAAAGTGGTATCGGGTTTGGGTGGTATTGAAGGATGAGAAGATTTTGGAGGGTTATATATTACATGGCTTGAGGGTTGGGATATAATACCTTGTTTGGGTACCCAAATCTGCATGGGTGTGGGTCTATGGATAAGATATTTCTTGGCGATCCAAATCTGCCGAGTCTTTGTACTTGTAGAAGAAGATCGAGGGGACTTTGGATGCTGACTCTGCTTCTGTTGAAACTTTGTCCTGTTCTCGTCTGCAGTGTTGCCAATAGTCTGTGGTTGCTGTCCTTTTGGCACCCATATTTGTCTCGTGCCACTTGTTCTGTGATGTTGATACTTCTGCTTTCTTTGCCTTGCCTGGTGGTGTTGTCGGTCTGGGTTCTCTGTTGTGGTTGACTCCTTCGTGGTTGGGTTTGAGAGGTCCTTTGGACGCTCTGCTTTGGAAAGAAGGGAGATCCAACACTTGCGTGACCTGCCCATTAGGAAGTGATTCGTTCTTTATCTTTAATCTAGGCCACTCCACAGCAAGTTTGGAAGGATGAGCACCGCAGGGTGTTGTGCTCATTTGGCCGCTGATGCAACCCACCTGACCGCTGATTGGTGTTCATCTGCCCTAGCGGTTGGGTAGCCTTGCCCCTTCTAGTTTGCAGGAAGCCCCAGGGAAGATCTCCTGTCGTTCTTCTGATTGACAATTGTCCCTAGCCAAGCCCGAGTGGGTTGGTGTAGACGTACGGGACTGGTCTGACCCAAGATCTTTCGGTCCTTCCTTCGCATGTGTTTCATAGGGTCTAGGGTTACAAACCTCAATCGGAATGCCATTAGGGAAGTCAAGCGGTATCACTCGCTTCTGTTCTAAGGTTCCAATCTGTATGGAGCCTTGTCTAAGATTTAGGTCCACTGAGTGATCGTATAGCCAATCTTGGCCAAGGATTAGGGGTTCTATCAGGTCATCATCATGGCACACTAGTAGTTTCGCTATCATGGTCACATCCTTAATGAGGATAGGAAGGTCCACCTCACCCATGCAAGGGGTTTCCATGCCTCCTAGGCCTATGAGGTATGCCTCAATTGGCCGCATTTCTATTCCTGAATCCTTATAGTGGGACCATCTAATTGCACTAGTCGCAGCACCTGAGTCAATTAAGCCCTAAGCTCTTGGCAAGGGTTGCCGTGCTCTAGCCTGACTGTAATGAATGGTCTCCTGTCCACTATACTAGGATGAGTGATTGACTTTACTTGACACATGGCCATGGGATATCTGGGTGTAGTTTCCAGATGGTTATAATGTTCTCTCCCTGGTCCTTGTCTTCTTAACTTCATGCGTTTAATGCGTTCTATTGCTTCTGCCTGAGCTTTCGCTCGTATTCTATTTTCTCCTCCTTATGCTTCTTTGCCAACGTGAGTCGTCTAAGCATATCCTCAGTAAGAGGTTCCTGGTATAGCTTGACTCTACAGCCACTAATATAATTAGGCATTATATCTCCTTCTAAAGTGGCTAATTGTACTGCTCCACTTGTTGAGAGTCTGTTAATGATCATGGGTCCATAACCTCGCTTTTCTAACTTACGTGCGTGTTGTTTCAGCGTATATACTAGAACTAAATCTCCTTCTTTTAGGCCTTTATCTTTCACATGTGCATGAAAATATGCTTTCTGTCGCTTCTTCGCTGCATATATTCCTCTGCTGCCTTTAGCCTGGTTTCTCCTAATCGTTCCAAGTCCATTATTCTCGCTGATAATTCATGGCCGGTCCACTGATGTTCTTGTGCAACCTTAAGGGTCGGTATCAAGAAGTCCAAAGGAAGCACAGCATTCTGACCAAAAACCATCTGAAAGGGAGTTGCATTGAGTACGGTCTTGTAGGCCACTCGATATGCCCAAACAGCATGATGTAACTGTTTGTCCCAATCTGAACGTTTGTTGTTCACGAGTTTCGTCAGTACGTTACAAAGGATCTTATTAGTGCTTTCAGCCTGACCATTGGCCTGAGGATGATATGGTGCGGATTTCTTGTGAATCACCATAAAATCCTGTAACAAATATTCAATGACTTGGTTTAGAAAGTGAGTGCCTCGATCGCTCACTAACTCTATAGGCAATCCATATCTTGTGAAGAAATTTTCAAATAAGAATTTTGCAGTTGTGTGTGCATCATTCTTTTTCGTGGCTTTTGCCTCTACCCATTTCGTAAGATAATCTGTGGCAACAATAATGTATTCAGCATGTGTACCTTTTGCAGGGGGGTTAATGGGTCCTACAAAGTCTATACCCCACTTAGAAAATGCACGTCCGCCCATCATGGGTTTCAATGGCATTTCATCTCTGCGAGTAGGAAACTGGGTTCTTTGGCACACCACATCTCTTTACATAGGTATGAGCATCCATGTGAAGAGTGGGCCACCATAATCCTGCAAAGAGGATGGCTTTGATTATCCTATCGGGTCCAAAATGACCTCCTGCAACACCTTGGTGTGCAGTCTCTAGTATGCTCAGATAATCGCTCTCATGAACACATTGTCTTAGATATCCATCTCGTCCTCTTTTGTATAGATTATTGCCAATAAGTGAATAGTCGTGAGCTTCCTGCTCTAGACTGCGTTGTCGAGCTAAGGTCATTCCTTGAGGGAATGTGTTCGTCCTCAAGTATGTCACTAATTGTTCACTCCAGTCTGGTGTGAGAGACACATGATACAATGTAGCATGCTCTACTGGCGGTCTTTCACAACAAACGTGGCATTCTTTACACAACCTGTAGACATTTGCTTCCATCGTAGGCCAATATACTCCTAATCTATGCAGAGTCTGTAATGTTCGGTGTTTTGAATGATGTTGCTTTAGTGCACCTATGTGTGCTAATTGCAACCAATTTGCATGTTCTGATTCATCTACACAACAAGCAAGAATCTTTTGACTGTCCTATTTATATATGCTTCCTGCCATTATTTGGTATCTCTGAGACTTGGTAATCTCTCCTTCTTTGATCTTTATCCTAGGATTCTTGGGTCCATATGTGAGAATAGGGACTATAGGCTTAGCCCATTCTGGTGCTATCTCAAGATTAAACAAGTATGCATCTGGTAGATCATCCGCTACTCCTTGAGGAGCTTCTCCTGAGGTTAATCTTGAAAGGTGGTCAGCTCTAAGATGTGTCTTTCCTTTCCTGACTACTACTTCAAAATCATACTCCATGAGTAATAGAAACCAACGTATCAATCGTCCGGTGTTACATGGTTTGTTGACTAAGTACAATAGCACTTGATGATCTGTAAAGAACTTGAACTTGTTTGCCAACAAGTAGTGCCTAAACTTCTTTACTGCGTAGATCATCCCTAATCCTTCTCGTTCCGTCGTGGTGTAATTTCTTTCTGCTGCGTTCAATTGTCTGCTCGCGTAAGCTATGGGGAGATCTATGTTACCTTCATTCGTGGGTTGTGCTAACACACATCCTATGGCGTAATTGGATGCATCCACATGTACATGGAATGGCTTACTCCAATCTGGGGTAGTCAATATAGGTGCTGAGCACAAGCGTCGTTTAAGCTCATTCAATGAATTTTCACATTCATCTATCCATTCAAAACTGGTTAAAAGAGAGTACAAAGGCTTGGCTATGATTGCATACATGTGTATGAATCTCCTATAATATCCGCAATGGCCCATAAATGCCTGTACCTCTTTCACATTAGTTGGTCTAGGTAAGTCTGCAATTACCTTCACCTTTTCCTCATCCGTAGAGATTCCATTTTTTGACACAATGTGTCCTAGAGTTTTGCCTTGTCTGACCATGAAAACGCATTTTTCTGGGTTCAAACAAACCTGATATTCTCGACATTTGTCAAATATTTGACTTAACTCTGGGATATGTGTCTGTCTTACATTTGAATGAGCACATATGTCATCGACATAAACTTCCAAGCTCTTGCGTAAGAATTCCTTAAAAACATGACACATGAGTCGCTGGAAAGTGGCGGGTGCATTTGTTAAGCCAAATGGCATCACACGAAATGCAAATATACCCCATTCAGTGGCAAAAGCCGTCTTGTGTTGGTCCTCTGGAGCAATGGCTACTTGATTATAGCCTGAGAATCCATCAAGAAAGCTGTAAACTTCCTTGCCCACAACTCTTTCCAATAGATGTTCCGTGATAGGAAGAGGATATTAACTGTCTCTAATCGTGGCGGCATTAACTTTTTTAAGGTTAATACACACACGCAATTTTCCATTCTTCTTGGGCACAACCACAATGGGGGATACCCATTCGGTATGCTCAATTTCGTAAATGAATCCTGCTTCTATCAAGCGATCTATCTCCTCTTTAATCTTCGCAGCGTAGTTATCATTGTACGTGTACGGTTTCTGTTTTGTTGGTTTTGCATCTGGAGTCATAGGGATTCTATGAGAACATATATCTGGATCTACTCCTTTCAAATCTTTGTAACTCCAAGCAAAAACATCTCTATATTCGCGCAATAGGGCAACTAGCTCTTCTTCTTCTTCAGTTGTCAAATCATGCCCTATGTATGTACATTTTTCTTCTTCTCCTTCTATGGCTACTATTATTTTCTTGGTTTTCTCTCGGTTATCATATACTTGTCCGTCATTCGCCTTTCTATTAGGCATTCGTACCATGATTCTTCTATCTTCGATTTCATATTTCTTGAAGTTCTCGGGTACTTCAAATAAAGATTCTTCTTTTTCTATCGTGGTTTCTTTCTTCTTTCTTTTCTTGCCTTCACTCTTGTTAGTCACTTCCGTGGCTAACCTCACCTCATTCGTAATTTCCTCGTGTCTCTGAGTGTGAGTCTCTACTTCGAAAAAATATTCTTCCTCTGATGCAAAGGGTGGGTCCATGATAATTGATTCTAAATCAAAATCGCTTGCATCCTCAAATGCATCAGTGTTAGGTTCACACTCTTCTAAAATTGCATCGCCCATGATTGGCTCTATCGTGAAAACTGATATGTCATAGCCATCCTCGTCACAGTGGGGTGTCCATTGTTCTTCATTGATGGCTACATCCATGGTTGCTAGGATTTCTGCCCAACCATGGGGTTCAAACTCTTCGTCTGGGAATACTACAGGTGCGTAGGCTGGATCTTGAAGTATTCGTGGATGTTGTTCTGCACCTAAGGTCCTTGCTTCTAATCGTTCTTCCTCTTGTTTGGCTACTTTACACATCCATAAATGAGTATCCTCATGCAACCAAGAAGGATCTGATTCTAATGAGTGCACGGATTCCGTCTCTACTGGTGTCTTATGGATGGTATTCCATTGTATTGGGGGTACATCTCTATGTGAATAATCTTTAAGATTGACTTTGGTAGTCACTCCTAAATGTTGCAAGTACAAAGAATTAGTTCCCCAATCTTGTACAATTTGCAAATGACGCATGAATGGTCGTCCCAATATCATCTCATAAGCATTGTTTTTTGCAAAGTCACAAATGGCAAAGGTATGCTCAAATTCTACACCACAAGTGGTGAGAGATATGCCTTCTAGTAAGCCTAATGGTTTTTCTATGTGTCCATCAGCCATTTGTAGCTTCATCCTGGTGGGTCTTAATGCTGGCTTACCCCAACGTTTCCATAAAGCGGTGGTAGCTATGGCTACTCCGGCTCCTGAGTCTAAGATGGCTTTCGTGGTGTAGCCCTGATGGGTTATCGGAAGATAAGTGTTACCTTCCTCTCCTTCACTTACATCTCCGATCTTTTCTACGGGTATCTCTGGTACCTTCTTATGTGATCCTATTTGTGAGGGAGTAGTAGCAAGCTCGGGGAATTGATTTGCTACATGTTTCCACAATTCTGGTTTTACCTTCAGCAACTCCTCTAAAGTGAGATTACATTGTACTTTAGTGTTCTTGATCACTTCCGTGTTTCTAGGGATTACTGATTCTTCATTCCTCACTATTATCGTGGGTGCTCTCATACTAATAGACTTTGCCTCCCAAGGTCCTGTGAACTGAGGTAATTCTTATAACGAATTAGATTCAAATCTTGTATGTTCACTCAGTTGTTCTTCCTCTACATCATCGTAAATAGAGGGAATGTCTTGGGGAAATTATTCTTGCAAGTCGTCTATTTCTTGAATAGGAGGATGAGTTCCTTGTTCTTTTATCCATTTCTCTTCTTGGATTTCTCTCAAAAATTCATGTGAGTACCTATGTATGGAAGATAGGTTGTCTTGACTTTCTGAGTTGGGTACTTGAGACAGGGATGGTGCATTCCTTTCCTGTGTCTCTGGGACAATAGGGTTCCTAGGCTGATCCTTTTTCTCTTTGCTTTCAATCAAGTATTCTAGCCTCTCCATTAGTCCTTGAAAATGTAATTCAGGTTTTGCCATGTTATTCCAGTTAAGATATCTAGAGGCTTCGAACAAAGCTTGTGCTAGTTCTACCATCTTCATGCAAAGTTTAGTTCTCTCAATTTCTAGATCAGCTCGAGGGTAGTTTTTGCTCATTTCAGCTACCTGAGGTCCTTCTTTTAATCTAGCCTGATATGCACGAAACATCATGTCTAGATTTTCTGGTATGGGTTCCGCTAAAACTGATCCTGACTTCTGAGCTGGATTCTCTTGATTCAATTCTTGTGAAGTCAATTCTTGGATTTTGGCTCTAGATTCCTTCAAACTTCCTTCCAACTCACTTATCTTTTTACTCCATTTTCTCTTAATTCTTTCTCTAGAATCTTTCCAAGATTTTGTCTTTTTACTGCTAGATTCTGCAACTTCACTACTTCTGACTACTTTCCCTTGATTAAGCTGTTGGTTCTGTAAGAGCGCCTGGGCTCTTGTGATAGCTTGGATAGGCACGTATGTAGGGTTGGATCCATCTGCGTTACTTACAATACCTATCACATTGATCGGTGTCACATTCGAAGCATTAACAGGGTTCTTAGGACAATCTTTGATTATGTGCTCTTTGCCACAATCAGCACAAAAGCCTTGTATGTTATAGTACTGTGACTGTCCTGCTATCGGGGGATGTGGACAATCCTTTATGAAGTGATCTCCTTGGCACCTAAAGCATGGTCCTCTAGGGCCCTGTGGTCTTTGTTGTCTCAATTGGGGCCGTGGATTTGGGTTTGTGTACATCACATTCGCATAGTCTGGCTCCCAACTTGGTTCCACTGGTGGACTATCGTAATGATATGTCTCTACATGTTCTGGTGACTCTGTGTAATATGCGGGTGGGCTATCGACATGCGTAGAGTCAAAACTGTTTGAGTGTGGGTCACTCTCTGTGATCAAAGGTGAAGAAGGCACTAAGGCCCTACTTAGGTTCTCTTCTGCAGCAGCGTATTTGACTGAGATGACATTTGCTGGTGGGGGTGGCTGCTGAGCTAAGACAGGTTGAGGTCTCTATTGAGCCTGGTATGGGTAGTTCTGAGGGGGCCTATAGTAATAGGGCTGAACATTGTATTGGCCTTGATACCTACCTGGCTGTGGGTATGCTTGCGGATAGTTCTGTCTCACGGTTTGTTTGTTGTATGGGCAGTCCTGAGCCGTATGATTCGTGTATCTTCTCTCAATTGTACAGTATTGGCCACTAGGGTTGGCTTGTGGTTGTGGTGCATTGGGACACACATTTGCCATATGATCACCACCACAGGTGTAACAACGCTTGTTTGCTAGCACCCTAGGTTTACTAGAAACTCGTAGTTTCTGGGCCACTTTTTCTGCTAGGTCTTCTATTGAGCTAGACAATTTTGTGGATGCTAGAGATGAACAGTCTGAGTCCTTATAGACCTTTGAGAGTTCCAACTCGTCTCCTAAGTTGTCCTCAATGTCTATACAAATTCTTATACATTGCTCTAGCGTTCTAGGTTCTTTTAGGTACACGTAGGAGCGTAGTTTAGAGCTCAACAAGCCATCTAAAAACAATGACACTTGCTTAGCTTGTGAGGGTAGCTCTTGCATTGGACATCGTTCAACATATTGTCTAAACCTACGTCCTGCCAGTCTTACTGTTTCTTGAGGGGTCTGTTTAAAGCTATGAATCAACGAAGACGTGTCATGTCTAATCCCACTTTTAGAGAATTCAGTGATGAATGACTCTAAAAGTGATGGATGTCTCTAAATTGCCTTTCTTGCAAAGGTTGGAACCAAGTTAAAGCGGTGTTCTTTAACGTTAGTCCAAATGCGTTGTATTGCGTGAACATGTCTTCAACTTGTTCGGCTCTTAGTACTTGCTTGAATTCTGCAACGTGGTCATAGGGATCTCCTGTCCCATCAAAGTAATTCTTCATGGATTTTACTAACTGTGTGGGTCTCAATATTCTTGCGTGTTCGTGTGGCCTAGGTAGAGGAAAATCATCTCTACCACCTAGTACTCCATGATCTCTTTGTCTATCCGCTCTATTAGTGTTCGTGGTTGTTCTATCTCTCCCTATGGGATGACTAAAGCTTACTTCCGGTCTCTCTTTATTTCCCTCTCTTTGATTTCCATGGGTTGAGGATGTTCCTGCCCCTTGTTGACTTGTATTCATGTTCGTTCTAGATGGAGGGAATACCAATTCACCTTTCCATGTGTATGTGTTTTTAGCGCGGTCAGGTACCACAAAGACTCTTTCTGAAGTCTCATCCAAGTATACAACCTTTCCAGGTGTATTCGGGTCCTTGAACTCGTATATAGTGATGATACCTACCTCACTAAGTAGTTCTGTCTTGTATCTCCAAAAAGCTTCATCACTTTCTTTATTTACAAACAACTCTATGCTTCTGTTGTCCTGAGGGATCCAATCCGGGATTAGTACTCGTGTCAGTACAGATTTCCCTCTAGGTGTTCTAGGCTCTTCTAATGGTTCTTTTCCTTGAGATTTTGCTTCCGTCTCTGGTTGAATCACGCCAAACTCGTTGGTATTGTTTGGTTGCGTACTTAATATGTACATCGTTCCTTCCTTGTCTATGTACGCGTCTCTCTCGAATTTCACCACTGGATGTTCCAATCCAATGGGTTGATCAGGGTTGTGCATTTGCACCACTTGCCTTCGCAAACCATCCTCATAGATGCGAGCACCTAATCGGTTAGTTCGGAGAAACTCTAGTTGTGTTCTATAGGGTCCTTCTAGTTTTTCTAAATAGGCTACATTCGACCCTCCTTCTGGTTTTTCTGTGCTAAATGCCATTTCTGACTCACTAGTATCTGAGCTCTCGTAGGGATAACTAGTGTTCGATTGTTGAGCCCACGATCGTGCAGTAGTTCTTACACTTGCCTCTGATGATCTAAGGCTTCGCCGGTCTGACTTGCCTATATGTTTGCCCGATCTAAGGTTCATTAATTTTGTTCCTTGCACACTCAGTACATGCTCAGATCGTCACAGATTCTTTGTTATTACTGTCTTGATTCTTTTTAGATTTCTTTAGATTCTTGTCTTAATGTATGCGTCAGGAATTCGACTTTCCGTTATAATTTTGAGTTCTCGTTCCGTCAGACTTAGGTTCTTTCCTTTAGGTTTTCGTGTCACACACCCTTACTTTAGTCTTGAACTTGATAACTTTAATTCTCTTGAATTTGAGGCGTTCCTATCGTCGTTAATCCACAACACTACCGTTTAGCCTAAGCTAAGAATTGACTGAGGGGGTTGAGTAATCTTCCAACCTCGAGTCAGCTTTTCTGGTTGCTTTGATGCCCAAGAAGCCGCGCTTCCCAAGCTTTATGCCCTTCACTGCCTTGCCTTGGTTGCCTTCGATTGCCCTTGCTAGACCTGGAAAAATCCAATATTAGACCAATTCACAGTTGGATGATCAAGCACTTGAGTATATACACCTTTTAAGTCCCTTCCCTTTTGCCCAACTTTTCAATGTTTGCCCCCTGGCTTTCTAGTCCCAAACTAGGTCAACCTCAAAATAGTTTATCTAAAAATAGACGTATCCTTTGAGGTCACGTAGTACTCGTCAAGAGCTTTCTAATGAGCTATTAAGCTCAAAAAACGGACTTCGGATGAAAAAGTTATGACCGTTCAGGCCCTGGGGGGTAAAAACTGACAAACAGGTTTTTCTCCAAATATGAGTTAAGGGGTCTCCTATGAGTCTAATCACCCAAAAATTTCCCAAAAATAGCCCCAAAATTGGCCAAAAATTGAAACCCTAAAATTTACGATGGGGGTGCACAATCGCGATGGTCTGAGACAATCGCGATGGTCTGGCACCGTCGCGATGGCGTGAAAGTGCACCGTCGCGATGGCGTGAGATTGCACAATCGCGATGGTCTAGCACCGTCGCGATGGCGTGAAAGTGCACCGTCACGATGGCGTGAACTTGGACAATCGCGATGGCGTGAAATGGGAACGTCGCGATGGCGTGAACTTGGACAATCGCGATGGCGTGAACTTGGACAATCGCGATGGCGTCAATCAACGGTCAACGTGGAGAATCGCGATGGCGTGAACTTGGACAATCGTGATGGCGTCAGTCAACGGTCAACGTGGACAATCGCGATGGTCCAAAGTGAACCGTCGCGATGGTCTGAACGCAGTGGTCTGAACGCGATGGTCTGAACGCGATGGCATGAGCCAATCGCGATGGTCTGGGCGCGATGGCGTGAGCCAATCGCGATGGTCTGAATTTTTGAAGTGTCGCGATGGTGTGAGGGTGTCGTCGCGATGGTCTGGAGTGCACCGTCGGGATGGTCTAGGTTGCCACGTGGCACCGTCGGCGCGATGGCGTGAACCAATCGCGATGGCGTGACACAATCGCGATTGTCAGAGACCGTCGCGATGGTCCGGCCAAGCCGTCGCGATGGTGTGAGCCTATCGCGATGGTGTGACACAATCGTGATGGTCAGAGACCGTCGCGATGGTCCACCAAACAGTGATTTTTCCAAATGAAAGTGTGGATTCCTAGAGGCGCTGGTGTCGCCTACACGCTGGTGTGGTCGCCTTCTCCAAATTCTGAAATTTGCAGACCAGCGCGATGGTCTGACACAGTCGGCAATTTCTGACAGAACCTGAAATTTTTACCTTTTTGCAGCCTTCCTGATGCACTGGAGCTCTGTACCTGCAAGAAAACTCAAGAAAACAAAAGTACACACAAGCACAAAAGCTCTCTCTCACTCTCTTGCATGCACAAATGAGGGGAAATGAGGAGAATGGGTGGATATGGTGAATTTTTTGATTTTTTTGGAGATGAAGATGATGATGCGGTGATGAAGATGGAGTGTGGGGGAGGTGAAAAACACTAAAAACTAAGTAAAAACAATAATAAAAACTGAAATTTTTTACCTTCCAACGCCACTTCTTGCTATACTCTTACCATCACACATTCGTCCTAGACTCGATCCCCGGCAACGGCGCCAAATTTGGTGTTGCTCTAGCACAATGGTGAGAACCACGTTAAGAAGCTTCACCTCCTTAATGTCAATCCGCGGAAGAGGTAGGAGTGATATGAAGATCGTGAATGTGAGATGATGTGAGAGTGAAGGTGAGAAGCACAAAGATGCACACACACATACACACACACAATGAAGAGACAAGCAAGACACAATGGAAGGTGGGAAATTAGCTCTATTACTCAAGAACACTCTTACAAGTTCAAAATAGCTCTAAGCTCTTCTCTACTCAAACAAGCTAACCTCAAAAATGAGCTCTCTAGCTCTTTTTATAGTTTCTAGACTACTTTTGACCGGTTTCACATCTAGTGACCGGCATAGTTAAAAAATAGGTCCTAGATGCTATTTGGAAGGGTAAACGGTATCTAAAAATAACGAAAATTGGTATGCGCATTCTACCTAAGCTCCTCAAGCTCGAGGACTCCTCGGCTTGCACAAAATGGAGCTATGGATTACAAAATGGGGTTTTCTATGATACATATGTTACAATTAGTGATAAAAATCACTGTTGAATGTTTGAAGAAATAATAAGAAACATATTTGTTTGAAAGATTGATCCGACTGGCTCCCTGCTCCGTCGTTACATGCTTCCGTGGCGTCTGTGCCTCTGGCTGCTTCCAACAGGGTGGAAAAGCGGCAATTACTCATGCTTCTTTGGGGTGATGTGAGGATTGGGTGTCACTTAGGACATGAATGTATTCTCCTAGCCTAGACATTAAGTAGATATGTTTGGGGTCAAACTTTTGTAAGGGTTTCCATTTAAAGAAATGGAATGCTTCCACCATGCCTACTACCTGGACTTATTCATTGAAGGCATCTACAAAAGAAGCTTCAAAACCCCCCCTTGCCAACTCTTGTTGTAGTATTTCTTTACTCTACTATTCTGAGACCCATCTGCTCACCCACACAACTTGCATGTTTTGATATAGTTTTTGAATGGCAATCGTGTATATGGTGGCATCAGATGTATCCTCTTCTCTTGTACTAGTGTCACCTTGAGTCTCAGTCTATTGCTCCTTGTGTTCATGTTGTTCATCGGCTTGTGATTCTTAACTATGTTGGCTCTCCTCATCTTTATCTTCATCATCGATCACGGTTTGGTCATCCTCATCTGAGCTTGATACCACTTGTTCACGCCCTTGTTTAGGTGGAGAAATGGGGTAGCTTGGTCATTCATATTCCTACGAAAAGAACTGTGCCTTTGAAAATTGAAACTCATTTGAAAACATGTCTAGCATCTCAAAATCAAATGTTGTAGTGGGAGGTTCTGCCTCAAGATTGGGTATCGGGAAGGTAAATTCCTCGGCACCAATGGTGGTTGGGACCTCTCTTGCTTCAATAGAAGGGGCTTCAATGGTAGTGGTAGGGGTGGCTTGAGAGGTTACAACTGCACTAGTAGTGCGTTCAGTTGTAATGGGGCATGATAGGCGAATTCGAATAGGAGGTACTATCACTAGAGGTTCCACTGGAGACTGTTGTGGGGAAGGTTGAGGTGATGGGGATTCGAGTACTTTTAGGCATGGGATGGTACCTCTCATACGTTTTCCAGTCCTTGACTTCATTGACTTATGGGCATTCTTAGACTCTCCTTTAAGTTGTTTTAACTCTTTGCTAGTCATGGCATGCTCAATAGGGATATCACATGCTAGGCACATATACACAATCCTGGTGATTGCACAACAGTTGTGAATAACTCTTTTTTGTGCCCATCTTTGTTGTGCCGAATACAATTTCTCTTGAATCCAACTAGGGAGATCAATAGTTTGGGGTCTCGTATCTACCAAATATAATCCAAACCAAATGCATTTTTGAGGTAGCGTAAAGCGGTCCTATGCAAGGAAGGCAAAGTGTTGCATGCATACTCGTAATGTTTTTGATAGATCAGGTGTTATCGATGAAATATGGGCCCATTTGAGAACATCTTCTTTCTTCATTGGCTCTGGTATGAGCCTCTCCTTTTCCATTGGTGTATGCATACCATGGATTTTGAGTGCGGCCCTAATGCAATCCACATAGAGGTAGAAATTATTGAATGTGGATCTACAACTAATGATGGTAAAATGAATGTTCCTAGTAACTCCCTCCTAATAGAAGGTTGTAACTCCCTCCTAATAGAAGGTTGCAACATGGTGACTAAATAAAAACAATGATAAAAGTCGAGTTTGGGAAGGGGAGTGATGAAATATTCTATAAATCACGCCCTTGCCTGAATCGATCATAACTCTTTTGAATTTTGTAGGGCCTCAAAATCCACAGAAAAGAATTGATATCTTCCCCAAGTATCTCCACTAAAGCACAAAGTGGCATCATAGATATGATCTGCATCAGCCAACAGTCCTGCTAAGTCATTAAACCAATGTGAATTATTGTTTACTTTCTCGATCCAGCTAATGGGAGGATGTTGTAGAGTAAAAGAAGCACAAAAGAGGGAGCCCCAAAAATTTTCAAATTGTGGCCAAAATTTTCTTCATCAACTTCCTATGAAAACCTCATGAAGCCATGTAAAAGCACCAAAGGCTTCCTCTAGATGCATAAACCCCAAATATTATAACATAATCCTTGTAACATAGTAAGAAATTAGAGTTTTTCAATAAAAGTAGCGGTCTCTTGTGTGAAAGGACCAGTTTTAGGGCACATGTATATAAGTTGCTTGGTGGCTCTTGTAAAGAACATTTTTCCATTGTGAAGAATTGAAAGAGATTTTTGAATTTTCCTCTTCCTTGTTGATTATCATCTTCTCCAAGAGCTTTTGAGAGTGTGTGATGCTTGAAATGTGTGTGTAGGACTATTGTCTATCCCTCCCCATTGTTGTTGAACTACTGTAGTGTGTGTGTGAGAGTTAAAGAGTTGTGGAGCAGGTATTGGTGTGTCCTACCAGTCACTATTTTTCTCATAGCTTGAAGTGCATTTGTTAGATTCGATCGAAAATACCATTAGATGTGCCTCATCAAGAGCTTCGAAACGAACGTGCTATTGACCATATTCAAAATTCGGAGCTGCGAGAAAAGTTTGAACTTTTTATTACTACTACAAATGATATTGTGACACATGCATTAGAAGCTCAGATAGTTAAGTATGCAGATCAGCTAAAGCAAGAGCAAAAATTAAGAGAAGAGCAGGAAAAGAAATACATGTATGATACAAATGAGCTCAGAAAAAGATGGAAGGTTGCAGAAGCAAAAATCATAGAGTAATGTAAGGAAGATGGAGATCAACCGGTAGTGATTGGTGAACAACTCTTGAAGAGTAGGGAGGCACCCACAACAACAAATCATGAAATCCAGAAGAAAGACCAAATGATTGAAAACCTAAAGGCTCAATTAGCACATAATAATACAATCGGGACACTAGTAGTTCAAAGCTCCAAAGTGGCTATTGTGGAGGCTGAGGTACATCCTCTTTCTCCCCCCATGCATCACTCACCTATAAAGGAAGAAGCAGAACAAAACACTGATAGACATAAATGGGCTATTGCAAACCTACGCCGGAATGAGAGGGCACTACTGGTGTCCCAACTCATAGAACTGTTTGAAGATCAAGTGGTGAAGGTAATGAAAGAAGCAAAAATCAACAGTAAGAATTTTGAGAAAATTTTAAAGCCCCTCAATATATCGTACAGATTATTAAAAGAGAAAACCAGACAATACATTAAGAAGACTACTGAGAAAGAACCAGATCAAGATATGTAGTTCAAAACGGATACATTTTCTTACACACAGGAAGAGTTTGATAAGGCAGATCCGGTTTGGAGACGAAAATGTTTGGAAAAGAGTCCAACTTTACGAGTATAGTAGGAGTGAGCACCTTACCTATTACAGGTAAATCCATCTTTTTGTCCCGTCCCTAGAAGACGAGCTTGGATGCAATTTTGGGAAGCACAACACCAGGCCACAATAAATAATCAATGGTTGAACTACCCATTACTACCGAGCCCACCACATAATTACCTACCTACAGAAGAATACATGGTATGAACAATTGAATTTTGGCTATCAGGATATGCTACTGTATCGGAGCTAGCCATCAAAATGAAAAATAAAGTGCATGATCCTTACAGTTTTGAAAGTATTTAAACATGCTCGATATACATTTTGTAGTTGTTGGAGAGAGGATTTGTCCAAAAAACTTCCAGCCCTCTTTTGCATTTATTACATATGGGTTGTGGTAACTTTTTTCTAATTGGGTAGAGTTAGGGAATTCAAGAGGAGTATGTACTCATGAACATCCTTTGGCATATCTAACCAATATAATCCCAATCGTTTTAATTCCTTGAGTGTTCCATGTGTTCCTTTATGAATTCTCCATCAATTTACATGAGCTTGCTCAATTAAGTTCTTCTGTTCAGCCTCTTCCACACACACCTTAACAATCCACCATTGGGTTCTTTAAAATAGACACTTCCTGCCACAATATGGAAATTACATGATTGCGGAAATCCCTTCCTAGCATCCTTGTTGATCTAATAATGTGGTCCATGGGTGAGTATTGGAATCGACTTTTTTGCCCACTTAGGAGATACTTCTAAGTTGAACAAATAAGTATATGGTAAATCATCCACTACTCCATGTGTTAGCCTAGACAGATGATCGGCTCTCATGTGGGTATTTCCTTTTTTTACTACTACTTTGAAATCAAACTCCATCAACAACAGAAACCATCTTACTATTCTTCCCGTGTTACACGACTTATTGACTAGGTACAATAAGGCCCGATGGTCGATAAAGAACTTGAACTTGTTAGCTATAAGGTAGTGTCTAAATTTCTTGACTGCCTACACCATTCCTAAACTTTTCCGTTCCGTAGTCATATAGTTTCTATCCGCTTGGTTTAGTTGTCTGCTTGCATAAGCAATAGGGTCATCTAATTTTCCTTCATCTGCAGGTTGATCTAGGATACATCCTATTGCATAGTTGGAGGAATCTACATGGATATGAAAAGGCTTATTCCAATTGGGTATCTTCAAAATAGGTGTTGCACTTAATCATCTTTTCAATCCATTAAACACTTTTTTGCATTCATCCATCCATGTAAATTGGGTTAATAATCCATATAATGGTTTGGCAATGATGGTGTACATGTGGATGAATCTAAGATAGTATCCACAAAGACCCATAAAAGCTTGCACTTCCTTAGCATCTTTTGGTCTTTGAAGCTCTAGGATTACCTTAACCTTATCCTCGTCAGTGGAAATTCCGTTCTTGGATACGATGTGTCCTAGGATCTTTCCTTGTCTCACCATAAAGACACATTTTTTAGGATTCAGGCACACTCAATATTGCGGACACTTCTCAAATATCCTTTGTAACTCCGAAATGTGTTCATGTCTCTCACCTGAGTATGAGCATAAGTTGTCCACATATACTTCCATACTCTTCCTTAAGAATTCCTTAAATACATGACACATCAACCTTTGAAGTAGCAGGGGCATTAGTGAATCCGAATGGCATCACTCTAAAAGCATATACTCCCCATTCAATTGCGAATGTTATCTTATGTTGATTCTCAGTAGCAATAGCTACTTGGTTGTATTCGGAGAATCCATCTACAAAGCTATAGACCTCCTTACCTGCAACTCTTTCCAAGAGATGATCAGTGATAGGCAATGGGTAGCTATCACAGATTGTGGGTACATTCACTTTCTTTAGGTTAATACACACTCTTACTTTCCCATTCTTTTTGGGTATGATCACTAATGGTGACACCCTTTCCGTGTGTTTTATCTCGTAAATGAATCCAATTGTCAACAGTTTGTCTATCTCTTCCTTGATTTTTTCTGAATAGACATCATTATAAGTATAAGGGTGCTGCTTTGAGGGTTTTGCATCTAGTTTCATCGGAACTGTATGGGAACAAATGGATGGATCTACAACTTTGAGGTCCTTGTAGGTCCATGCAAATACATCTTGATGTTCTCAAATTAGGTTTATCAGTTCCTCTTCCTTTTTTGGTGACACATCTTTTCCTATATAGGTACATCTTTCTTCTCTTCCATGGTCACCATTACTTTCTTCGTTTGGTCCTTGTTATCATATGCTTCTCCTTCTCTTGCCTCCCTTTTGGGCATTTGAATAGCTATCTTCCTCTCTTCTACTTCATATCTTTTGAAGTGCTTGGGGACTTCAAAAAGGACTAGGGTTGGTTCTGCCTTATCTAACATCTCCTCATTGTTCGGTCTCATCTAAGCTTCTTATTGCTAATACCTTTGGTGTTCTTCCTTTTTCATTGGCTTGAATTGCTTCCAAATACCATTCCTCTAAATCAAATTCGGGCTCCATTTCTATGCTTTCGTACTCTTCCATCCATTCCTTCTCTAATACTTCTCTTGCCTCTAGTTCTTGAAGTACTACCATGTATAAACTTACATCATAACCTTCTTCATCTACACATCCATTCATGGTTAATACCTCCTCATTCACATAAACATCTAATGTGGCTAGAATCTCCATCCAATCATGTGGTTCAAACGATTCATCCGAAAAAACTTGAGACTTATAAATAGGATCATTTATGGGTCAGTAATTTTGATGTCCAATAGGCCAAATTTGAGCTTTTTTCTTCTCTTGCTTTGCGTCCTTACACATCCATAGTTGAGCATCTTTGTGCATCCATGATTGATCACTTGAACCTGCACTATAAATTGATAAATCATCCTCTTCCTTGTGTATGGGATTCCATTGTAGTGGTGGTACATCCCTATATAAGAATGTATGTAAATTTATCTTGGTAGTAGCCCCCCTGATGTTGTAGGTATAAAGAGTCTCTTCCCCAATTTTGTACTACATTGAGTTGTCTCATGAAGGGCCGTCCTAATATCATTTCATAATTATACAGCTAAAGTGTGTTCAAATTCTACTCCACAAGTGGTCAACCTATTTATCTCCAATATTGCTAGGGGTCTTTCCACATGGCCATCTGCCGATTGAAGCTTCATACATGTTGGTCACAGGGCTAGCCTACCCCATTTCTCCCAAATTTCCTTGGTGGCTATGCCTACACTTGCTTCTATGTCTAAAATGGCTTTAATCATCTATCCATTATGTGATGGGTAAGCATGTATTGCCCTCATCTCCCTCACTAAACTCTCCAACTTTATCCACAGGGATTTGTATGGTAGAAGGGGTTGTAGTTTCTTTATTTTTCTTTTTATCCTCCTCATTTTCTAATTTCAACTGTCCCACTAACTGGTTCCACAATTGAGGCTTCGCTCGTAGAAACTCTTCCACAGTCAAAAGACATTGTACCTTGGTCTTCTTGAGCTCTACTACATTGTGAGAGAAGTCTTATATGAAGATCCATTTTCCTTGCCTCAAATTCTGGGAGCATGGAAAACTATCCACCCTTTCTCGTATTCTCCCATATAATTAGGTAAAGTGGAAATGTTGTGTACTTCTTCCCTATTTCGGTCTAACATGAAAACTTCTTCATATACTTCTTCTAAATTTGGAGTTGACTACGTTTCTCCAATGTCTAATTCATCAAAGGGTGGTCTTGAAATCTCATTCTTTTTCCATCGGTCTTCCTCAATCTTAGCCCATAAATCCTGTGGCCAATCGGCTGCTAATTCACGGATTATGGAAGTTGGTTTGATCTGATTGCTCTGTTGTTCCTCTTTACTACATTTCTCCTTAAGTGCTCTAGTTGGTTTTTGATTGTTTTCTTTCAAGCCTTAATTGTATTGATTCTCAGATATTCTTGTCTCTGGAAGGACTAGGATAGTCTTCTCTAAAGTGTCTTGGGCTACCTCTATGAGCTTTCTACATATAGCCAATCTCTACTTTTCTAATTCCCCTTGTGGGTAGAATTTCTCATGCTTCTCTATATTTGGTCCATTCGTGATTCTGGATTGATACACTTTCAATTGCATGTCCAGGTCTTCCGGTATTGGATCTACTAGGATTGATCTTGGGTTGTCTAGTTTCGGGGTGTGGACTTACGTGGTGTATCATCTGGCATTTCTTATTCCTGTGGTTTTGTACTATCTTGTGCATTCTTCTTGTCCTCTTTATTTTTATTTTTCCTCCATTTATTTCTAAGTTTCTCCCTTTTGGTCTTCCAACTTTGCATCTTCTTCGTTTGGTTACTCTCACATGGGTCTTCCAAATCTTCCACTACCTGTATCGTTGGCTCTAGATCCTTAATCATCTCTTGTTCAGAATCTAATCTCTTTGTCTCCTGTCCTCTGGCTTGAACTCGAGTAATGGCTTTTAATGGTGCTCTGTATTCTTTATCACTTTTTTGATGATTCAATCACTTCGATCACATTGATTTGTGTTGTGTTATGCGTCTTATTGGGATTTTTTGGGCAATCTCTAAATAAATGTTCCTTGCTGCACTCATTGCAGTAGCCTTCCCATGTCCTAGGAGGTGGTGGGTTGTATGGTAGAGTGCATTCTCTTGTAAAGTGATCTCCTCTGCATCTATAGCATGGTCCTTTTGGCACAGGCGGTCTAATGGGAGGTCTCATAGGTGCTAGCACCTTAGGTGCAATGTACATTAGGTTTGCATATTTTGGCCTATAGGGATTATCATACCTTTCATAACCATAGTATTGTGGGTTGTAGGTTTGGTCATACTTTACAAGATTGGCATATGGATGGTATTCTCCTTGAGTTTGCTCGTATCCCTGATTCGTTATTTCTCCACTAGCTAAAGGCATAGCTGGCACTATAGCTCTCTACATGTTCTCCTCTGGTTGAGTGAATTTGACCGGCACTACGTTTTGTGGAAGGGGTGGTTGTTGTCCTAACAGTGATTGTGGTTGTCCATATCCTCCTTGTTCATAAGGTCTTGGTGCTCTTGGTGGGCCTCGATAGAGATTGTATCTCGAGACCTCTCTTCCTTGTTCTCTGGGAGGGTATCTATAATGCCTGTACTACGGTTGATTCACTCACCTTGATAGCCTATTAAACAGGCAATTTTCAATAGCATGGTTAGTGTATTTATGCTCAATATGGCAGTACAAGTTGGGCCCTTGGGTGGCTGCCTATTGTATGGATAAGATTGTGGCATGCCCATGCCTCCTCTTGTGCACATATGAGATTGTTGATCTCCACCACATAGGCTGCATCTTCGTAACATTGGCATTCTCATTGGTGGGTTCTGGTAATTCCTTTGTCCATGGAATCCTAACTTCTTGGCTACCAGTTTTGCTAGCTCCTCCACATTACTAGAACTAGAAGTCACAGTACTCCTAGTGCCTTCTAATTTAGTAGAGCTTGGTATGCTTTTGAGGTCATCTGCTAGGTTGTCTTCTAGATCAATGCATTCCGAAAGACACTCGCTGTAGGTCTGAAGTCGCCTCACATAAACTAGGGTTCTTAAGGTTCCATTCGTCAATCCATCTAAGAATAATGATATCATTTTTTGCTAGGATGGCCTTTCGGTTGCTGGGCACTTATCGAGATATTGGTTAAATCTTTGGGCAATTGTTTTTACGGTTTAATTTGCATTTTGTTTAAAACTATGGATTAAGGATGACGAGTTGTGTTTAATCCCTCGTTTAGTGAACTCTCCAATGAACTCTTGGAAAAAGTGTTCAATATTTCCAAAGTGGTTTGGCTCCAATGGTTGGAACCAAGTCATGACTGTTCCTATGAGGGTAAGTGCAAAGGACTCATACTGCACAAAGAAGTCATCCACTTGTTTGGCTCTTAATACTTGGTTAAATTTTGCTATGTGGTCATATCGTTATCCCATTCCATCATAGTGATTTCTCATGCACTTAGCAACTTGAATCGGCCTCAACCTTCTTACAGGTTCTGGTGGTCTACTCATTATAGGAATTGATGGTCTAATTGGATGCATTCTTGGTGGCACACCTGGTTGTGGCCTTGGCCTCATGGGCGGATGAGTCATGTTACCTATCCGTGAGTTGGTTTGGGGGTGTGAATGTGTTCCTGGCATTGCAAACTGCACATGTATTTGGTTAAGAATACTTCGTTGGCTTGTTTTTCCTAACATTGTATTCTCTATTCCTTGATGAGTTCCAAAAGGAGAATACAGGCAACCCCATGTATTTCAATTGAGACCTGTCGACTTCATCTATGGGCCAATATCTTCTCTGGTTTTGGTCTAGGTATGTGAATCTAGAATCATCTTTCGGCAAGGAGGTGCGGTATTCACCCTCTATGATTGAAATAAAATTTTCCCTGGGAACAGAACCATGCATGTCCTCTGAAGCCATGGGTAGTTCCTCCTCTAAGTCACGAGAAGTGTCTGAGTACATCGAGTGATGGCTTGCTTGGGCTGCACTTCTTACCACCGAAATGATACTTCTCGGGCTACTGAGCACGTGGCCTGATCTTAAGTTCATCCACCCCTTTGGGTCTATATCTGCTCTCTACTTCCCATTAATTATCCCCTCAATCACTTCAAATTTTGCCTCCAATTAACTTGAGTCATTGTGGACGATACCACTCTTGGCAATACCACACTGAGGATACGATACCATACTTTGCACAATACGATAAGAAGGGTCTATGGCGATATGATACTAATGGGTGGCACGATATAATACTAGAGATGCAGATGATCAGATACCTCTGCAACGCATGATACGATACCAAAATAGTCAACAATACGATACTTGTTCAATACACGATACGATACTAACCCCACGATACGATACTGGCTATAGGAATGATATGATACTAGGATTCATACGATATGATACCAAAATGAGAGACGATACAATACTGAGTTGGCAATACGATACCAACTTGCACGTGATACGATGCCGCTCGGTCAACGATACGATATCATGACCGACATGATATGGTAACAGGTGGAACACGATACGATACCACTAGGTGACCGATACCAAATATGATTTAAATCATGTGTGTGCATGTTTTGATGATGTTTTTGAGATCAAAAATTTATATAACTCACCTTCTTAGCTAAGCTTTGGGGTCACAAGGTTACTCTTTTGCTCGCTTAGCATGATACCAACTCGGCGACAACACTCACTGCTCTTCTCATGATACTTGTTCTCACAAGTGACCAACTGAACTGATTTTTTTGGTTTTTATAGTCTTGGGTTACCTAATGCCTATACTGAACTAATTTTTACAAATTTTTTTGTTCTTTTTCTTGAGGTATTCTACTTCCCCCTACTCTACTCCTCTCTCTTTCCTAACCCTAACTCTTCCCTTACTTCCCCACTCCTAACCCTAAACCTAAAAACTCAGTACACACACTCCAAGAGTGTGAAGTAACAAGTGCAGAAATACTTGACTACTTGCCACTAAATGAATTCACCTCTACACATACGATTCCTTCACTCGAGCTCTAACCATCATGAAGGCACCTTGCTTAAGTTTCTTCCCCGGTAATAACACCAAAAACGTGTGTACCTAAGTCGTGAAGCCTTAGGGAATTGTGTCGATTAGGCTAGACCTCAATCATCCCACAAGTGAATATAGTGGTGGATTAATGCATGTTTAATTATCAATCCAAGTAACCACAAGAACCAAATGTATGAACACGTGTGCACAGATGATGGTGAGTGAAGTATTTAAGCTACAATGCATGTGAATAGACTCAACTACCTCTCCTACTCACTAATCCTCTAAAAATGCATGCCGTGATACCATTTACAGCAATAAGCACAAATTCAAACTTTTCTCTCAGCTGTGAACTCCAAACATGGTCAATAGTAGGTTCATTTTAAAGCTCTCGATGAGACGCATCTATTCATCATTTCCAGTTAAATCTAACAAACAAACTTCAACTTATGAGCAAAATAGTGAATGGTGGGAAACACCAACACTTGCTCCACAACTCGTGATGCTCAGACACACACTACAACAATTCAAAAGTGATGGGAAGGGATATACAACAGCCCTACACACACATTTCAAGCATTACACACACACACACACAAAAGATCATCGAGAAGGAGGAAATCAACGCAAAACAAGCAAATTCGAAATTCTTCTTCAGCTTTCACAATGGCAAAAAGTTCTTTACAAGAGTCACAAAGTGACTTATATACATGTGCCCTAAAAATGGTCCTTTCACACAAGAGATTGGCACTTTTATTGACTAACTCTAATTTCCTACTATTTTACAAGAGTTATGTTACAATAATTTGGGCTTATGCATCTAGAGGACTCCTCTAGTGAATTTACATAGCTTCAAGGGAGTTTCATAGGATTTCGAAGAACAGAAATTATGATCGTAATTTGAAACTTTTTGGGGCTCCTCTTTAGTGCTTCTTTACTCTGCAACATACACCAAGCTTAGTTTCACATGTTCTCCTTAGCTCACCCTAAGCAAGAGTCTTCTCACTTAGTATACTTAGAAGGATTTGTAGGGTACTAGAACTACCCCTTGTAGATGTCTCCTTGGAGGCTCTTGTACAAACTATAGTTAAGCGTCTCTCAAGTTGCAGACCCTCAAGTTCTTCCCTCCTACCAAGGTAAGTGGGTGCCATATTCAGGCCCAGTTTTGGACATCTATGAGATAGGGCAGCAATAATATCATATGCTAGCCAAGACACACTTCTATCCAAATTGGTAAATGCCCAGTCATCAACGATTCCACGTTCAACTAAGCATGACTCATTCATGTTCCATGAGCCAAACCTGGGAACAAGCTCTCTCTCTTTTTTTTTTGTTTTTTTTTAACAATGTCACCAAACAAGAATAAAGATGTTAGTATCAATAAAATAATGTACATACGTCAAATGTGTCTCATGTGCCTGGGATTCTGAAATGTGTCTATGAACAGCCGTGTAATGTGACCCTATATTAATGCATACTTTGGAAATGCATGACCTGAATGGTGCAAAAGACAAGGTTATGCCAAAGGCACATGGTTGTTGCATGTCAAGGCTTCTAATGTTACTTCGGGATGTTGATGCAAGCTATACTTAGAGGTGTCCATTGAACCTCGAGATGACAACTGATTCCTCCTTATAGGGATCCATTTGAGAACCATGTTTGGTTGCATAGAGATCACCTTGGGCTTCTTCATCTTCACAAGGTTTCTTAAATTCTATACCCCTGTGGTTGCTTCTTTCGTGTTGCAGGGGCCACTAGTGCTTTTGGCTTCCATACCCATACCATTATTGATAGTCTTTTGACTCATTGAAGAGGTGAGTAGGTCTGCTTTTGGTCTTGATGTTTGGTTCCGATCCTTGCCTCACCTTGGCTTCTTTGTTGAGATTTTTCTCATGTGGGAGAGCATAGGTTGTTGTGTATGTAAGAGCTTCTTGGGTAGCCATATTTGTAATTGCCCTTGTTGAACTGCAATTAACTTCTTAGGCACCCAAACTTGTCGGATACCTTGTGGTTGAGATTGTCCTAGTTTCTTCATTCATATTCTTGCTTGGTTGGCTTGCCTGGATGGGAATTGTGGGATCAAGGCTGGTGGTTGTCCTCCTTTTTGTACCCTGCTTCATCCCTGGAACTGTTTTCTTGTTTAATGGTATCTTTTTATTTGATATAGTAGTTGTCTTGAACTGGTGTGCTTGCCTTTGTGCTGGAACTATTGCGGCTACATTAGTCTTTGAAGAAGAAAAGAGATCCACTCTACTTCAAGCCTTTTCATCCATGATTGACTCCTACATCATAGAGCTTTTGAAACCTACAACATCTTCTTCTCAAAGGTTATTCTTAGAAGAATGAAGAGACTCTATGATACCTAGATCTGTGATCATGTTATTCTCTAATTCTAATCTAATGCATTGTTCATTCACCCAAACTTGAAGAATTCAACTTTTTAGGTTTAAATGGACAGCATTGTCATAAATCCAATCTTGACCTTAGACAAGCCGTTCTGTAAGGTCTTCATCTGCACACACTAGCATTTTCATTGTCAAATGGACATCTTGAAGGTAGATGGGAAGTTCCGCCTCACCCAAACAAGGGTTTTCTACACCTCCTAGTCCTATGAGATAGGCTTCTATGGGATTGATGTTCAATTGTAGGTCTTGGCAATATGAGAATCTAACTGCACTAGTTGCAACACTTGAGTCAATCAAGGCTCTCATAGTTCTTACATTCTTGCCTCATCCTACCTCTATGGTCACAAAGGGATGTCTGTCAATTATTCAAGAAGCAATTGCACCTGATGTTTGGCACATGGCCATGTGATATCATGGTTCTTCAGGATTGACATCTAGGCCTAGTCGCCTTAGCTTATTTTTCCTAAGGTGCTCTCTGGCCTCTCCATGTGCTTCTTCTCTAACCTTTATCTCTTCTTCTTTTTGCTTCTTAGTAGTGTTGAGTCTCCTTGGCATATCCTCTGTAAGAGGTTCTTGATATAGCTTGGCTCGACAACCACTCATATAGTTTGGCAAGATTATCTTATTTGTGCTCTCGGCTTGTCCATTAGCTTGTGGATGATAGGGGGCATACTTCTTATGTATCACCATGAATTCTTGGAGAAGGTTTTCAATGACTTCATTCAAGAAGTGTGTGCCTCTATCACTTACTAACTCTATTGGTAAGCCATATTTGGTAAACATGTTCTCAAATAAGAACCTAGCCGTCGTTTGAGCATCATTCTTTGCAGTGGCTTTGAGTTCTACCCACTTTGTAAGGTAATATGTCGCTACAATAATGTACTCTGTATGGGAGTTTCTAGCTAGGGGCTTAATATGACTTACAAAGTCTATACCCCACTTCAAAAATGCACATCCTCCCATCATTGGCTTAAAAGGCATCTCATCTCTCCTAATCAAATATTGTGCACATTGGCATGTGTCACATTTCTTGACATGGGTATGTGCATCCATATGAAGAGTGGGCCACCAAAGTCCTGTGAATAGAATGGTCTTGATTACTCGGTCAGGACCAAAGTGGCCACCTGCAACACCACTATGTGCAGTTTCTAAGACTTTCGAATAGTCTGATTCCTGAACGCACAATCTTAAGTAACCATCCTTGCCTCTTCAGTATTGGTTGTCTCCTACTAAGGCATAGTCATGAGCCTCTTGCTCCATGCTCTGTTTTCTTGCTATACTAGCTTAATTGGGTAGTGTTATTGATTTCAAAAAGTCTACCAATGGAGCACTCCAATCTAGAATTAATGACACATGATAAAGGGTAGCATACTCCACTGGAGGTTTTACCTGGCACACTGGACAATTCTTAATCTACTCGTGTATTTCTTTGTCCATACTAGGCCAATACACTCCTAAACGTTTTAGATTTTGCAATGCTCGTTGTTTAGAATAGTGATTCCCTAGCAATCCTTCATGGGCTTGTTGCAACCAACTACTATGTTCAACTTCCTTGATACAACAAGCTAATACACCCTTTGTATCTTATTTGTACATGCTTCCTACCAATATTTGATAATTTTGTGATCTCACCATTTTTTCTTTGTTCGTTTTCACATTCTTATTTGCCGATCCAAAGGTTAGGACTGGTACCTGTTGGAGCAAGTCTAGACAAGCCTAAGTATTGGCTTGAGTCCCACAAAGTCATTAAAAGAAAAAGCCTTAAAATGAAGACTATGTAAAGTTCACTTGTGAACTACCTCTTGTAATTTTTTTGAGAGTTTACTTAATGTAAAAGTAAGAGAATCTTAAGTGGTTGAGTCCACATGATCAAGACTGGAAAGAGGAGCCACGAATTCGTGATTTGTGGTAGGTAGAGAATCAAATCAATCATTGATTGATTGGAGAGTGATTGAGGGAAGTTAGCCTCCCAAACTCAACTATAAATAGATGGCAGCTTTAGTCGTGGTTAGAGAGACCTATGTGAAGACCTCCAAGAGCTGAGCTTTATGCCATATCAAGGTGTGATTACAAGGCACACATATGTATCAGTAAGTCATTGTGTTGTACAAGCAATATACTTTCATTTTCATGATTATTTGAGTTCATCTTTCCATGTTCTTGTGAAGTGTACTGCTCACTGCCATTACTCTCAGTTTTCTCAGTCAGCTTGCAGAGATGTTTTCTCTGAGCTTGATGCATCATTTTCAAAGATTTAACTTGATAAAGTTAGCTCCATAAGTCTACTATATGCTCACAAATTTTCATGTCATTTGGATGTTGCAATCTTCAATTATGTTCATTTGAAGTCAACAGGGTCTGTTCATCTTCACTTCTCTATCAGGTACCCGACTTTTTCACTCATCTTGTCAGAGCTATTTCTCAGTGGTTACTTATCCAAATTCAGAGATTTAAAGCTTGTTGGATTTAACTTACTTTCTAGTATAACCATACAAATTTTCATAATCATTGGATTTCTAAATTTTGAGTTATGTTGATTTTTCTGTTCACTGGTCTATTTCTGTAGCAGCCCGTGAAAATCGGGATGATGTCATCACTTGTTAAAACTCATTATCAGTGTGTGGTTCATTATTTTTTATGAGATTACTCTTGAAAGTTAGCTCGTTAAGTTGCCTAGACTTCCCCAAGAGGAATTGAGCTAATTGCTGCTGTGCTCAGAGAATTATGTAAAACACTAGACAGGTGTATGAACCAAGAATAGCAAGTTTTCACCTCTGAGCTAACTCCAACTTATCTGTTTTGATCTATCTTTTTGAGAGTGATATTCCAAGGTACATAGGGTGTCTAATACATCCATTGGCAAGCTAAAAGGGCCCACCATATACTTTTGGAGTTCATTTGGCTGGTGTAGATCAAGGATTTTGCAACACCTCTTCATCTTCAAGCACATACCTATCCATCTCTTCACAGTGGTATCAGAGCAAGGTTGGACAACATGGCAAAGGTTGGACAACATGGCAGATGGATTTCCTTCATCAATTGACAAATTAGACAGAGGTAACTACTCAGCTTTGTGATTAAGAATGGAAGCCTATCTCCAAGGTAGAAGTTTATATGGTTATGTGGCTGGAGATGAAGTTATGCCAAGTTTCAGGAACAAAAGTCAACCAACACAAGAAGAGCAAGAAAGATTGAGCACATGGTGCTCCAAGGATGCACTTGCAAGGTCTTATCTCCTCAACTCTATCTCAGATTTTTTGTTGCCTCACATTAGAAGTTGTAAGACATCTCAGGAAGTGTGGGATGCACTTGAAGCTTTCTTTTCTTCAAGTACCAAAGCTAGGAAGCATCAACTATGGCTGGAGTTCACAACTCTCAAGAAGGCTCCCAAACAAAATGTGACTGATTTTGTCACAAAGCTCAAGGACATAGCGGATCAGTTGGGAAGCATTGGAGAGGTAATAGATGAAGAGCAAATTGTAAGGCAGGTCATCAATGGCTTGAAGGCAGATGATAAGTGGGAAGCATTCACCACAGCTATGGATTTGTACATGGACATGCATGTACCTGATTTCAACACACTCATTGGACAACTACTTACTCAAGAGGCAAAGCTTATCAAAAATGGAGAAAGCTCTAAAGGTAATCAATCTTCAGCTTTATACACGGATAAAAGCAAGTCTAAAGATAACAAAGGAAAGGCAAAGAAAGTGGATGATGAAGCAGGTACATATCAAGCTAACTATGCAGGTAGAGGAAGACATGGCAGAGGTAGAGGAAGAGGAGGTAGACAAGGCAGGGGGAGATCCCAAGACTCCAACTCATGTTCTATTTGTGGATTAACTAATCATACAACTGAAAATTGCTTTAGGAATTCCAGGAATCTAAGAGGCAGAGGATACAATAGAGGAAGTTATGGCTACTCAAGAGGAAGGTTCAACAACTACCATGGCAACTACAACAACTACAATCATTCAAACTATCAAGGAGGCTACAAAGGAAGGAGAGACTACAATAACTACACAGAAGACTCAAACAAAGAGGATTCATTATTAATCATGAACATGGCTATGCCACAAGGTAAATCTGATGAGCATATTTTCTACATAGATTCAGGTTGTTCAAATTATGTGGCAGGAAATGTGGCACTCCTATTAGATTTAGAAGATCCAAGGAATAAGCATGAGGTACAAACAGGAGATGATACAAAACATCCTGTGGAGAAAATAGGCAATGTCAAAGCACCTGATGGAAACATCAACCTACTCAGTAAGGTACTCTATGTCCCTACCATTACAAAGAATTTGATAAGTGTTGGGCAGATAGTAGAGAAAGGGTTGCAAGTCAGGTTCACAAAAGCAGGAGCATTTGTTGAAGATCCAAGTCAAGGATTCAGAAGAATTGCAAAAGGTGAAAAGACAGGTAGATTGTTCACATTTGAATTACAGGACACTAGAAACATTGCTCTCTTTAATTATGGTAGTCAGACACTCACAGAATTGGAAGTATGGCACAAAAGTTTAGCACATATTGGTGAAAGGTCATTAAAGCAAATCTGCAGGGACCAAAGTGTACTTGGACTTCCTAATTTGTCAAAACAACATATGATTTATAAGTGTAGTGCATGTCAATTTGGAAAGTCTCACAGGTTACCATTCATGAACAAAGGTTATATGCATGGAGATCTCTTGGAGTTGGTTCATACAAATGTATGGGGACCTAGCAAGGAAGCTTCAATATCTGGATCAAGGTATTATGTTTCCTTTATTGATGATTGCAGCAGATGGACTATCCTATTCTTTATGAAACACAAAGACGAAGTTTTTTCATGTTTCAAAAGATATTTGGCTCTTGTGGAGAATCAAACAGGTAAATCACTAAAAAGGCTAAGGTCAGATGGAGGGGGAGAATACTTCTCCCATGATTTTGATTCTTTTCTTCAAGAAAGAGGAATCAAAAGAGAGGTAACTACAAGGTACACTCCTGAGCAAAATGGAGTGGCAGAAAGGAGGAATAGGACAATTGTTGAAGCTGCAAGGTCTATGTTAAATGAAAAGCATTTACCTAATTACTTATGGGTTGAGGCTGTATCTACAGCCACTTACTTGATTAACAGGTTGCCTTCAAAATCCCTTGATGGGATGACTCCATATGAGGCTTGGAATGGAAGAAGACCAAGCTTAGATCATTGTAAAATTTTTGGATGTATTGCTTTTGCTCATGTTCCTTCACAGGTTAGAGGCAAGATGGATCCAAAGGCAGAAAGGTGTGTATTTATTGGATATGACAACAATCAAAAGGGCTACAGGTTATACAACCCTACCAACAAAGGATTCTTGGTAAGCAGAGATGTAGTTTTTGATGAGAACAATTCATGGTATGAAGATTCATGCAGGAAGATCAATTTACCATATGATCTTGAAGAAGATTTTCCAAAGCTTGGTAGAGAACAATCAAAGATTGAAGAAAAAGACACCTCAGAGGATGATGAAGAATCTCACATGGAAAAGATCAAAGCATGGAAGTCTAAAGGTAAAGCAAAATTGCAGGAACTTGGACATGAGGCAGAATCATCACATCATGGCCTAAGAAGATCTATGAGGGAAAAGAAAAAACCAGAAAGGTATGGGTTTGACACCTCATTAGTAACTAAACATTCTATCTACATAGCACAGGACATAAACCAAGAGGAGCCATCATCATTTGAAGAGGCCAAAGCAAAAACAGAATGGAAACATGCAATGAAGGAAGAGATTGAAGCACTTGAGGAAAACAACACTTGGGATTTGGTGCCCAAGACTTCATCCATGAAGGTAATAGGCTCAAGATGGGTCTATAAACTCAAGAAGAATTCTGATGGTTCCATTAACAGGTATAAGGCAAGGCTTGTAGCAAAAGGCTTTGCACAAACTCAGGGAATTGATTATGAGGAGACCTTCTCTCCTATGGCAAAGATGCCTACTATTCTGGTTTTGCTTAGTATTGCCTCTTCCAAGAATTGGAAGATACTTCAACTAGATGTAAAGAATGCATTTTTGAATGGTTGGATAACAGAAGAGGTATATATGGCACAACCACCTGGTTTTGAGAATCAAGTTTATCCTGATTATGTGTGTAAACTTAACAACGCATTGTATGGTCTCAAGCAAGCTCCAAGAGCTTGGAATTTCAGGCTTGTTTCATTCTTGCAGGACAAAGGCTTTCAACCAAGCAAGGCAGATCCTTCACTCTTTATTAAAAAGAGTAATTCCGAGGTCATCTACCTATGTGTATATGTTGATGATATTATATTGACAGGAAATGATGCAGATGGTATGAAGAAGATCAAAGATCAGATGAGAGAAGAGTTCAAGATAAGTGATTTGGGTTCACTTACCTACTTCCTAGGTTTGGAAGTTGTCTACAAAGATCATGGTTTGTTTCTCACTCAAAGGAAGTACATTAAGGACATGTTGGCAAAATTCAAGATGCAAGATTGTAAGATTGCAGGTACTCCAATGGAGGTCAATCACAAATTGAGCTCACATGAAGGTGAACTGATAGAGGACATCACATCATATCAAAGTCTAGTGGGTAGTCTCAACTATGCCACATTGACAAGAGTAGATATATGTTACAATGTGAGTGTGCTAAGCCAATTTATGCACACACCAAGGAAACCACATATGGATGCTGCCAAAAGGATTCTCAAGTATCTCAAAGGAACCATAAATGAAGGACTTTATTATCCTTATGTATCTGATTTAGGTTTGAAGCTATTTTCTGATGCAGATTGGTCTGGCTCCAAGGAAGATAGAAGGAGCACTTCAGGTTATCTTACCTTTGCAGGTTCAAAGCTTATTTCATGGTCATCCAAGAAGCAACCCACAGTTGCTCTCTCTTCTACTGAAGCTGAATATAGAGGTCTTGCCATAGCTACACAAGAAGCTATGTGGATGAAGACATTATTCAAAGATCTTGGATTGGAGTTTGGAACTCCAACTATTTTTGGTGACAATATGAGTTCTATTCATTTGGCTGCTAATCCTATTTTTCATGCAAGGACTAAACATATTGAAGTTCATTATCACTATGTACGAGAGAAGGTTCTAAGCAAAGAGATTCAAATATCATATGTGTCTACTCATCAACAATGTGCAGATATTCTAACCAAAGCATTGGATGGTACAAAGCTTTGCAAATTCAAGGCTATGATAGGTTTGCAGGTAATCTTGGAAGATTGAAGACCTCAAGCATACTTGGCTTGAGGGGGAGCTGTTGGAGCAAGTCTAGACAAGCCTAAGTATTGGCTTGAGTCCCACAAAGTCATTAAAAAAAAAGCCTTAAAATGAAGACTATGTAAAGTTCACTTGTGAACTACCTCTTGTAATTTTTTTGAGAGTTTACTTAATGTAAAAGTAAGAGAATGTTAAGTGGTTGAGTCCACATGATCAAGAATGGAAAGAGGAGCCACGAATTTGTGATTTGTGGTAGGTAGAGAATCAAATCAATCATTGATTGATTGGAGAGTGATTGAGGGAAGTTAGCCTCCCAAACTCAACTATAAATAGATGGCAGTTTTAGTCGTGGGTAGAGAGACCTATGTGAAGACCTCCAAGAGCTGAGCTTTATGCCATATCAAGGTGTGATTACAACGCACACATATGTATCAGTAAGTCATTGTATTGTACAAGCAATATACTTTCATTTTCATGATTATTTGAGTTCATCTTTCCATGTTCTTGTGAAGTGTACTACTCACTGCCATTACTCTCAGTTTTCTCTGTCAGCTTGCAGAGATGTTTTCTCTGAGCTTGGTGCATCATTTTCAGTGATTTCACTTGGTAAAGTTAGCTCTATAAGTCTACTATATGGTCACAAATTTTCATGTCATTTGTATGTTGCAATCTTTAGTTATGTTCATTTGAAGTCAATAGGGTCTGTTCATCTTCACTTCTCTGTGAGGTACCTGACTTTTCCACTCATCTTGTCAGAGCCATTTTGCAGTGGTTACTCATGCAAATTCAGTGATTTAAAGCTTGTTGGATTCAGCGTACTGTCTAGTATAACCATACAAATTTTCATAATCATTAGATTTCTAAATTTTGAGTTATGTTGATTTTTCTGCTCACTGGTCTATTTCTGTAGCAGCCCGTGAAAATCGGGATGATGTCATCACTTGTTAAAACTCATTATGAGTGTGTGGTTCATTATTTTTTATGATATTACTCTTGAAAGTTAGCTCTTTAAGTTGCCTAGACTTCCCCAAGAGGAATTGAGCTAATTGCTGCTGTGCTCAGAGAATTATGTAAAACACTGGACAGGTGTATGAACCAAGAATAGCAAGTTTTCACCTCTAAGCTAACTCCAACTTATCTGTTTTGATCTATCTTTTTGAGAGTGATCTTCCAAGGTACATAGGGTGTCTAATACATCCATTGGCAAGCTAAAAGGGCCCACCATATACTTCTGGAGTTCATTTGGCTGGTGTAGATCAAGGATTTTGCAAAACCTCTTCATCTTCAAGCACATACCTATCCATCTCTTCACAGTACCAACTTATTTGCCCATTTAGGAACATCTTCTAAATTGAACAGATAAGCATCAAGTAGTTCATCAGACACTCCTTGTGGTGACTCTTCTAAAGTAATGCGAGAAAGTTGATCTGCCCTGAGGTGGGTTCTTCCTTTCCTAATGTTGAGCCCATAAAAGTCATGTTGGTCAAAGTCAATTGTAGTCAAAGTCAAAAGGTCAAAGTCAATTGGTCAAAGTCAACAAGGTCAAGGTCAAAATCAACAGGTGCAAAGTCAAAGTGCTAAAGTGCAGGTGTCAAAGTGCACAGGTAGTGCACAATTAATGGTCCACAAAGGATAAATTGGAGAAAGTGGATTGCAGGTTGCAGAGGTATTTTTTCTAATTTCCCTAAGGTTCAAAGTGTGTTTTAAAGTGTTTTCAAAGGTTCAGGTGAACACTCTCTTATGTGCAAAAGTGAAGACTTAAAAGGAAATGTGAAGGTATGTGAAGCGGTAGCGTACACACAGGGGAAAGTATGGCCCCCCAATTAAATTTTTTTGGTTTTAGTCTAAAGTCACTACAGGACAAAACAGTGAGTCGTTGGCTGCCACTTGTGAAGACAATCTTGGGACATCAAAGTGAGCACCAAGATACTATTGCAGTTAGGAGCGTACGTGATCGGCATACTCAAATCAAGGCAAGGACTATTCTTGGATCAATCCTAGAGTAAGCAAGAGAAGCATAGTCTAAGTGAAGCAAGAGAGGGAAGTGCGACGCAGAGAAGTGGAGTTGAAGGAGTGCATGGAGAGTGACTAAGGGATTGTGCAGAGAGTGCTAAGCTAGTCCCCCAAGGATCTCAAGGTCTCCTTGCAGTGTGCGCGTGCCGACAGAAGGTATTCATTCCTCCCCCTTAGTGGAAGCTTGGTGCAAGGTGTGCACAAGGATAAGCTTGAAGCAGGTGGAGGTCTGGTGCAGAGGAGGCTGGCGGCAAGAAGACTTTGGGGTATTTGGTATTTTGTCATTGAGTACTCTGTGGGATTGTGCACAGAAGTATTGGTTTGTATTATGCTTCAAACATTGTAATTGTCTTACTGTAATCAATCGGCAGAAGCTTCTAAGGTGTATTTCCTCTCCTGGTCTTTTCCTTTTCTCCTACAAACCCTCAAACTCCTTGTCTAAGAATCCCCCAACACCTAACAACAACTTCAAAGTCATATTCCATTAGTAAGAGGAACCATCTTACTAAGCGTCCTGTATTGCAAGGTTTATTGACCAAATATAATAAGTCTTGATGATCAGTGAAAAACTTGAACTTATTGGCCAATAGATAGTGTGTAAACTTCTTCACAGCATATACCATGCCTAAGCCTTCTCACTCGGTTGTAGTATAGTTTCATTCAGCTGCATTCAGCTGTCTACTAGCCTGCTATAAGCAAATCTAAATTTCCTTTGCCTGTGGGTTGTGCTAGCACACATCCTATTGCATGATAGGAGGCATCCACATGTACATGGAATGCTTTATTCCAATCAGTAGTGGTCAGTATTGGTGTTGTGCACAAACATCTCTTCAACTCATTAAAAGATTTTTCACATTCATCGTTCCACTCTTAGTTTTGGAATTTCCCACCTAAAAGCATTCTCAAGAACACAATTTTTGAGGTCATTCTCAGAATCGAGACTCTCTCGTTGTGCTAAAAATTGGGATTCTCTAAGTTTCTCAAAAACATGATTCTCTGGTCATTCTCAGAAGCGTGATTTTTTGGCGATTCTCAAAAACACGATTTTCAATCAAAATCACGATTTCTAGTTCAAAAAACACGATCCTAAGCGAAAACACGATTCTCAAGCAAAACATGATTTTTAGTCAAAATCCTACTTTTCAGGTAAAAAAAACGATTATGACAAAACACAATTTTTAGTCAAAATCGTGATTTTCAGGTCATTCTCAAAATCGTGATTTACAAGTTCTCAAAATCGCAATTTTCACAAAACATGATTTTCAGGAAAAACACAATCTTGAGGTCATTCTTAAGATCACAATTTTGAGGGTCTCTCAAAAACATGATTCTCTGTCAGAATCACATTTTTCACGATTCTTTATCAGGATTGCATTTTTCATGATTCTCTATGAGGATCGTGTTTTTTACGATTCTCTATCAGAATTGCATTTTTCACAATTCTCTGCCAGGATCGCATTTTTCACGATTCTTTGTTAGGATCGTGTTTTTTACGATTCTCTACCAGGATCTCATTTTTCACGATTCTCTATCAGGATCACGTTTTTCACGATTCTCTATCAAGACCGCATTTTTCACGATTCATTGTCAGGATCGTGTTTTGTTTTTTGGGATTGCTCAAAATTGCGATTCTCATTCAAGATCCTGATTTTTTGGAAGTTTCAAGATTGCGATACTCAATGAAAATCGTGGTTTTCAAGATTGCTCATGATCGTGATTTTTAGTGAAAATCATGATTTCCAAGGTTGTTCAAGATCGCGATTTTCAATCAAAATCATTATTTTTTCATAACTCCCTGTTTGCCTGTTTTGACCCCCATGATCCTTATTTGACATAACGTTTTCATCAAAAGTCCAATTTTTGAGCTCTAATTTGAAGTTGACCCTCAAATGCGATTGGAAAGCCAAGGGGGCTCCAAAGGATTTTGAGAAGTATAAAGGGGAAATTTTGGACTCGTAACCAAGGCATATGAACCTCAGATTTGGTAGACACTTAGGCAAGGATTGACAAAGCATTAGATCTTCTGAGGCTAGTGTCAACCATACAACTAGGTCATGGGCAAAACAACTTATTGGTTATCCTTACATGCTAATTTCTGACACAAGTAATTCAAAAATGTCTTTAAGCATGTAAAGACCTGCAGGTAACTCAGGCATTGCCTATTTACAAACACTAGAAGGTCCCTATAAGACACAATTGGAGTATATCAGGCCAATCGATTAGGTGCTTGCATCTATGAGGATGGCCTGAGGTGATTAGTGGTCCAACTCAAACATCCCTATCAACCCTTTGGACTTGAACACCTAGTGAGCTAGAAGATGGTTCATATATTGATAAGCAAGGAACCATGCATGTGGTTACGAGCTTACTAGATAGGACATAATTGGGAAATGTCATTCCTGTGAATGAACTAGGAGACCTAGAGCAAGGAGACCTCGGAAGAGAACACAAGGCTCCTCGAGGGAAATCAATCTTAACTAGAATACTAACACCAGAATGGAATGCCCACGATAATAAAAAAGTATAATTGTTATGGAATAGGGAGACAAATGAAGCTTTTTGTAGGTTTAAGACTGATCAGCCTAGCAAAGTAGGAAATGTGATGATATATGAATTTAAAGATTCTGATATCATAGGCAAAGTGGTCTACTTACTACTGAGTTTAGACAATTAATTACGGTTGAAGAAGTGGAGGATTATAAAGTACAATTTGAAGGATTTGGACTAACTTTGACTGGATCAGTTTTGTCTTGGTTCACATCTTTGAGAAAGGAAATGTATCAGGACATAGAATCCTTCTTGGAAGCCTTCAGAAGGGAATTTTCAAAAACTGGGATAAAGCATAGTACACCTACTTTGATCCATAGTTTTAAACAACAGAAAGAGCAAAATGTGAGAGAAGTTGCAAGAAGATTTAAGCAGTATATAGATAGATGTACAAAGGATGAGGTTCCCTCAATGGTAAGACAAGTATCTCTATTCATAGAAGGCCTGAGAAGTGCTCAGTTTAGAACTTTGGTTTATTAGAGAAGGTGTCCTGATTTAGATTCCTATGTCAAAGAAGCTATAGACTTGGAAGATAACAGAGGGCACGACCTAATGGCATTTCACCAACCAAGAACTCATGAACATAGGATACCAGCTACAGAGGAATGATCCAAAGCTATAACAAAGGCTCTAGAGGCTACTACTAAGGCAAACCTAGTAAATACTAGACTAACACCAATAAAGAAATGCTATAATTGTGGGGAAAACCATTTGACACATCAATGTCACTATCAGAGACCTCAACATCCGAAGAACAGGAAAACATTCAAATATTGTACCCTAGAAAGAAAATGGACCAACCATACTAGGGAAGAGTGTTTTTTTAACAAACAACTTGTTAGGAAAAAAGACTACGAAAGCCAATATAGCCAACAAAGATAATTAGGGTTTGTGGAACAACCAAGGCCGGTATTAGGGCAACAACCTCCCATACCCACAAATGTAGTTCCTATCAAATACACTCTAGTAGAGGAAAATGAAAATATAATAACTAGACACAAGTACATGAATGATTTTCATTCTCTAGAAGGATACCAAGATCTAGTTGGATGGGAAAACAATGACCATAAAGAGCAAAATTCACAAGCCCTTGATTTGGGAAATGGAAGGTTTGAGTTAGATGCAGTCACATTCATGTATATAAAAAACAATTATCTGTCAAATGAGAGACCTCAGTTCAAGAACAATCAAAAGGTCACTTGCTATAGGTGTGGAGGAGAACGTTTGGTAAGAGATTGCACTCAACCACCAACATTAAGAGTGGAAGGAGCTTATTGTAAAGATTGTGGTAGATAACATTTAATCAAGGATTGTCCTAAAAATCCCTAGAAACAAAATGCAACAATGCAAATACCTTTGAAAACTGTGGAGATAATGGAGCAAAGAGAACCTAATGAGAATGAGATGATATCTATACAAGCAATAACTGGATCTGAGGCTAAGGAGCAAGGAATACTTTTGGAACCACACTCATCGGAGATAAAGAGAAATTCATCTTGGAGAGAGAAGAGAGCCAGAAAAAATCTGAATGGGAAAAGAAAGGGAAACACATAGAGACCTTAGAAGAATCAAGCAAACAACAATCTGAAAACACCACACAAAACCAAACCAAGAACAAAAGAGAAAATCAATCAAAGTGTTTAGACACATTGTTGAGAGCATATCAAGGAAGAATTGAGGTAGGACCTAGTGCCTTAGACTATGAAAGAGCTTATACAATGCCTGACTTGGAACAGGAGAGAATGCAGCGATGTAAACAAATAATCACTAAAACTCAACAGAACCTTGAACAAGAAGGAAACATTGAGGGTGGGAGAAGTACGGAAAACTCTCAACAAACAAATTATAATCAAGATACTGATGAGCTAGTACAAGAAGAAGGAACCAATACAACACAACGCATCTACTAACAAAACAATGTAAAATTCAATATCATACAACACTGAGTGAATTGGTGAAACAAAACCCTCATCTACAACATTTTATTTCAAAATCTGCAAATAACTCACGCTGGAACCAAGGAATAGAACAAGAAACTGAGAAAATCATGCATGTACCCATTGATAAGATAGGAGGTTACTATGAAGGGGAGGAAGGGAACACCTTTGGTGATAAATGACCAATGCAATTTTAAACACTGGATCAAGAGTTGCAATTATGACAAAGAGAACTTGAGAAACCTGGGGAGCAAACACACTTCAACCAACTGAAATGAAATTACAATTGGAAGATGGTATATATATATATATATATATATATATATATATATATATATATATATATATATATATATATATATATATATATTATATATATATATATATATATATATATATATATATATATATATATATATATATATATATATATATATATATATATATAATCCATATAAATATATTAAAAAAGGAAAACAGAAAAAAGGAGGTAAAACTATGAAAAAAATTCCTGATCTTTTCACTCTTGTTGAATTCTTTGACCTAATAAGTTCCAATGAATTTCTAAAGCACAAAGCAAGATCTAGGGATGGTTAATGTAAAATGTTAGTATAATTTGTTTCATTTTCTTATATATATATGAGAATAGTTTTTTCTTTTTTCTTTTTGATAATCTTTTTCTTTTCCAAAAGTTCATAGAAGAGAAATCTTGCTTCACTGTAATGATCACTTATTTGAGTCTTGAGAAATCTTGAATTTTGGTTTTCCTTGATTGATTTTTCTTTTTTCAAGAGACTCATGATGTTGGAGTGGGTGTGTTTCCTATTTTTTCACACTTATAGGATAATGACTACCAAAGAGCTGCCTATTACTAAGACCGAAGTGAATTCAGTGTCATTATCTAGAGGGCATTGGTTCCATGACACTGAAGCTATAGAGGAACTTCATGAGTTTGAGTCTAATGCTCATGAAGAACTATCTGAGAGTGCCAAGATAGCAAAAGAACTCAAAGGAGCCTTGGGCATTATTGGTCAACATATATTTACTATAAAAAAAGGGCTAGTATAAATACATTATGCTTTGCCAAGAATTCTATAATTTCCAAAGGGCAACAACTACCTACAAGAGATCGAAGGTAGTAGGGTTGCACAGGATTCTGGATCAACCAGTGTTTTTCATTGACTTTGAAAGGGTGGCTCAAGTAATGTAAAGTTTACAAGAATTGGGAAGAGACAATGATGCCTATTCTAGGTGTGAAGTAAATAATAAGGATGGGGAGGAAGTGCAAATATCTATCAAGCTAGAACATGTCAAGAATGCTTTGAAGTTCTCTACTATGGGAACCAAGTTGGATGTGAGTTTTGTGAAGAAGAATGCTATAGCATATGCAGGTTACACTAAATTCACTGACTTCAAAGGGAAGGAAAATGTAGAAATGGCTATCAGGATGTTCCTCCAAAACTTACATTTTCCAAGAATGCCTAGGGACACAATACCTCATAAACCAATCACTCTCATTATGCTTAACAACAAAGATAAGACCAAGCCTTTTGGAGTTATGGATGTAACTCCATATATTCATGAGCAGCTTAACGAGCAGTTCATGAATGGAGCCCAATCTTCACTAGAATCATCTATCATGTACTAGGGATGGAGGAAAAATGTACAAAGCAAGTGGAAAGCATTAGTAAGTTGGAAGAAAATCTAAAGAAAATGGAGTCAAAATATAAAATTTTGCAGAATTCATACCAAATCATGATAAGAGCCAATGAGGAAATTAATAAGTTATGGAAGAAGGACAGGGCAGGATTGAAAACCAAACAACCACATCAGAAAGTGAGGAGATTGAAAGGTTAAGAAAGGAAGTTCAGAAGTTTCAAGAACAATCAAAGGATGTTAAGGAATTGGAAAGGCAAGCTAATGCACATGCAGTAAGTGCCATGAAAGGTTACAAGAAGGTTAGTCAGGATATAATAAAAGAGAGAGAAGGATGGGAAAAACAAAAAGAAGAGTTACTTAAAGAGCTGGAGGACTTGAAGAATCGAGTGGAGAAATAGGTACAAAAGGAAAAGGAGCTAGTATAACAACTACAAAAGAAACAACAAGAGGAAGTAGTCAAAGAAACAACACAGATGTCTCCTCCACGTGAGGAACGTTTCATGACTTCTGAAGAAGAAAGACTAGTAGAAGAATACTAAGAAGAATTCGTTCAGCAACTATTGACAAGTAGAGAAGCCAAGATGGAATATATCAAAAAGATGCATGATGAGTATGAAAATCAGATAGTAAAGTTTGCATTAGAGAATGGTGTGAATCCAGATCAACACCATTGGGTTGCTGATGGGTTGGGTATTCCCTTTTGCATGATTTTGGAAAGTATAAAGAATTATCCAACTACAAGAGTAGGGATAACACCCAACAAATTCTTGGAATATGAAGAAGATATTAATGTGACCAAAGAATTATTTGGGAAGTCAAACCCTGCTTGGGGAAACAAATGGCTTGATGCTCATAAAGAGTCTAGGAAAATTTGGAAGGAAGCTCCTCTATAGCAGAAGATAAATCCAGCATAGTGCCCTATAGCAAGAAGAAGGGATTGGTCAAATTATTGGAAAAGGAGAAATGAAGGCTTAATTCTAGCTAGATGGCTAAATTTTCCCAAGATAGCAAGACCTAAGAAAAGAACATGGCCAACCAAGAGTTATATGGTGGACACAGCTGAAGCTGTGATAGCCTCATATAAGGATGTAAATGAACCTACTTGTATATTAATAACAAGAATAATGAGGATGATCCTCACTTCTATAGAAACATTTACAGATACAGATGTCAAAACCTTGAATTACATAGGATTTATTTCACCCACTGATGCTCTTCTTTTTTACCTAAGTGAAACTCCTGATAGGATATACCTCATGGATTATTACAGTAGAATAGTATTTTTGGGCAGTCATTATTTACAAATTTATAAGATGCTTTTGACTATGGGTTTTTTGAAAGGGAGTAAAAATTTTTTGCTACACTCTCAATAATTAAAAAGTCAAGACTTATAGCATATGAAGCAGCTTACACCAAATATGTCAAGAAGGATGTCATTGATAGACTAAAAGCAGCAGTACAATGGAGAAAAGCCTTGTTTGAGATGGTCAACAATTTAAATGTGACTGAGAGAAAGAGTCATGACCTCCTCGCTCAAGTGTATCAAAGAAAGAAGAAGCACTAAAGAAGTTGCACTCTATCGAATCCACTTTTTGTCAAAAATGCACTAGGAGGGGAAGAAATGTTAAAATATATTTTTTGAAGACAAAAGGATTTTTAAAAACAAAAAACTTTTGTACATATTATTATTAGAATGATGTAAAATTGAGAAAGAATCTTCCTCGTGATCCATTAGATGCTATGTATTTTTTAGAGATTTTTTGGAGCTCTCAAACTTAATTATTTTTAGATTAGAATTTGAAAGGACCTAATTTCAAGTGTGAACATGGACACTTGAAAAAGTATAAAGGTCAAACTTTTTAATTTTGAAGGTATGCTGATCATTTGTACTTGTTGAATATGAATTGGAGAGCTCTTATCATAAAATCATGTTTTCTCCCTTTTCTCTAGTTTTCATGGCTGAATGTGAATGTTTTCATTGTGTTTGTCATGGATTTTGTTGGTGAGACATGTGTATTACTGACTGAATCTTGTGAGGAGAGGAGTCTTTTACAATATTGAGTGGATATCTGCAAGAAACTACTGCTAGTTGAGAAGAATACCACTTTTGTCAGAATTCTGATTGTCTCATCATGATGATATAGGCAATGAAAACTAATTCTAAGTTCATATTTGGAATCTACATGAAAAATAGCATGCTTTAGGCAAAAGTTTCATAAAAAATACTTATTTCTACCTCAAGATATCTCAAAACCTAGTTTTCATCTTCTTCTTCAAGAAAATCTTAGATAATATGGTCTTTTCTTGCAATTTTTTGGATCCCATTGGTATAAGAAGGGGTTGTGGTCTTAGTATACTTCATGGATTGACATAATAAAGGTGTTGTTTATGTTAATGCTATGATGATTGGAGTGGAAAACTCCAAACTATAACAAACAGAGAGAGAGAGTCCATCTCTCAACCCTCTTCCTTCCACTCCATGGATTCAAGAAGAGCAGATAGAGATAGGGGAGAAAGAGAGTTCACCATCTCTCTATTCCACCTTCTCTTGCTCCAACTTAAATTCATACCCTACTACTAAGACAAACACAGAGCAAAGAAAGAGAGAAATTCAAAAATTTTGTTCATGCTTTTATTGTGACACTGCATCATTATCAGACATTGGAGGGAGAGATGGCACGAAGGTCCATAGTTGCTTGTTTTTTTCTTTTAGGATTTTTCCCCTTCTTCATGTTGACATTGAAGCATTCCTCCTTGTTCATATTTATGTAAGACAATAGCTACGCAATATAACACATGAGCAATAGCAGAGAAGATAACAGATATAGGAGAATCTCAGCAATTTTCTACTAGCAGCAAGTACAAAGATGATGGCGTTGTCCACCCGTGCGCTCTCAAGGTAGAGCTTAAATGGTGATCTAGACAACTCTAGATAGGGAGATACAAGGTAGAGGTATGCTGGCTCAACTCAGTGTCTTAGGTAGTGCAGAAGTCATGTATATATAGGATCATGGGTGGCCTGCCATGGACGGCTATACATGGGCAGTAGAGCGTGGGCGGCCACCGCCCGCGTAATTGCCATACACAGCTTAGACTGGTTGAACCGACCTAACAAATATAAATGATTTCTGACTCCGACAGGGAATATTCCATGGAATATTCCCTTTACCGTCGCGTCGGGGGTCCTACCCCCGGACCCCCACCAGGGGGCCCGCTGGCCCCCTTGGACCCCCCAGCCGGGGCTGCTCACCGCTGCCTCGGACCCCACAATTGGGGACCCTGGTAACTCCCTTTCCTTATAATACCTTACATGGTCCAATATGACCTTCATCCAACATTCAAGTTGGGATTCCCATCAATTGGGTAATGCATGCTTGGCTTCTCCTCATAAAGGGGGCCTTACAAAATGTGCATACAATCATGAGGGGTAGACATTGATCATATACTAACACCCCCCCTCAATGTTTACCGATGATAAATCAAGTAGGTCTCGGTCCTATGCCCATCTGTTGAAGATGCTTGTTGAGCTGCTCTCTTCCAAGTGCTTTAGTGAATATGTCAGCACAATTTGCTTGTGTTGGGCAATATTCTAGCTCCACAATTTCATCTTCAATTAGCTCACGAATGTAATGGTACTGTACTTCTATGTGCTTCGTGCGAGCATGAAATACTGGGTTCTTTGCAATAGCCATACAACTTTGATTATCACACTTGAGTATAGTTGGCATATTTGATGGAAAGCCTAGATCTGCAAGAATTCTCCTTAACCAGACTGCCTCACAAGAAGCAAAACAAGCTGCTTTGTACTCTGCTTCAGTGGAGGAGAGTGCGAGAGTTGGTTGCTTCCTACTTACCCAAGAAAATATTCCTGAACCAAGTGAGAAACAATATCCAGAAACTGATTTTCTAGAATCACAATCTCCAGCCCAATCTGAGTCACAATATCCTTGGAGTGTATCACCTGTGGTATACAAAATACCAAAATCCAAGGTTCCTGAAATGTACCTTAGAATTCGCATTCCAGCATTCCAGTGACTCTCCTTAGGTTTGTTGGAAAACCTGCTTAACACTCCAACAACATAGCAAATGTTTGGTCTAGTGTTGCACAGAAAAATAAGACTTCCAACGAGCTTCCTATACTTCTTAGCATCTATATCAGGCATGTTATCATCCATAGATAGCTTATGATTTACCTCCATAGGTGTGCTAATTGGTTTGCAGTCCATCATTCCAAATGCCTTGAGAATTTCTTTGGAATATTTTTGTTGTGAGATGAAAATGCCATCCTTCCTTTGCCATACTTCAATTCCCAGACAAAAATGGAGTAGACCTAAGTCTGTCATTTCAAACTCAGTTCCCAAGCTGATCCGAGTTTGTTTGATGAGTTCCTGATGATCTCCTGTAATGATCAAATCATCTACATATACAATGACAACAACTAGCTTGCTATCCCTTTTCGTTACATACAAGTTAGCATCAGAAGTACTTCTTTCAAAACCCATATTTTTGAAAAAATGATCTATTCGTTGGTACCAAGCTCGTGGAGCTTGCTTAAGTCCATACAAAGCTTTCTTCAACCTACAAACTTTATTTTCTGAATTGGGCACCTCAAAACCTGGTGGTTGAGATACATATACCTCCTCCTTGAGGTGACCATTCAAAAATGCAGATTTGACATCCATCTGGAAAATAGGCCAAGACTTTTGTGCAGCTACTGCAAGTACCATCCGAATAGTTGTCATGCATGCTGTTGGTGCAAAAGTTTCTTGAACATCAAACCCTTCAATCTGTGAAAAACCCTGTGCAACTAATCGTGCCTTATACTTTTCTAATGTTCCATCAGCTTTATACTTAGCTTTCCAAATCCATTTAGTACCTATTACCTTCTTCTTTGGCGGCAAGTCGACTAGATCCCATGTATCATTTTTTAGTATACTATCATACTCAGACTGCATTGCCGCTCTCCAACCTGGATCATCAATGGCTTCTTCAATGGTGGTAGGCTCCTTTATCGAACCCATGATATCTGCCATTAGAGCCATGTTGACAATGTGTTCTGAGGCTCTTCTTTGCTCCTCTAGTCTCTTTGATCTTCGTAATCCATCTGATGATGATTCTGGTACATCTACATGTGGATTATGATCATCAAAGAGCTGTTGTGCCCACTTCGGTAGTGGCTTACGCTGTGCAGCTACAACTGGTTGGCTTTTTATTGAGGAAATTTCTCCATCAGATGTTTCCTCCTCCTCAACTTTAACGTGTCTTTTGATAGGCACAAGGTGAGATATTTCTCCATTTGATGAGATAGTAGATTTACCTTTATCTTCTACTAAGTGTGGTCGTTCATCAAACACCACATCTCGGCTGACAAAAATCTTCCTTGCCTTAGGATCCCATAACCTGTATGCTTTAGACTCTTCACTATATCCTAGGAAGACACACTTTTTGCTTTTTGAGTCCAACTTTGATCTTGTTGAATCAGGAATATGTGCATAACAGAAACAACCAAAAATTCTGAAATGCAAAACTGAAGGCTTTTTACCAGAATATGCTTCTTGAGGAGTCATCCCCTTCAGTGCTTTTGTGTAGCTTCGATTGAGGATGTAGACTGCTGTATTGACTGCTTCCGCCCAGAATGAATCAGGCATGTCTTGAGCCTTCAACATACAACGAGCCATTTCAACTACTGTCCTATTCCTGCGCTCAACAACGCCATTTTGTTGGGGTGTATGAGCTTTGGTAAGTTGCCTTTTCACACCATGCTCCTTACAGTAATTGTTGAATTCTGTTGACAAGAATTCACCTCCTCTATCTGTTCTAAATTTCTTCAGTTTCGTTCCTGATTCATTTTCTACATACTTATGCCACGTTTTAAATTTTTCAAAAGCATCAGCCTTCTCTCGAATGAAATAAACCCACATCTTTCTACTATAATCGTCGACTACCAGCAAGAAGTAGAAAGATCCTCCTAAAGTAGGTGTAGACATTTTACCGCAGAGATCAACATGTACCAACTCTAGAGGAGCTTGAGATCGATTGCTGGTCTCTCTTGGAAATGCCTTTCGTTGTTGCTTGCCCATCATACAAGCTTCAGAAGGTTCCTGCAACGCTGAAAATGCAGGCAAATGAGCAACCATCCCTGTTCATTGCATCTCCTTCAATACTGCAAATCCGAGATGCCCAAATCGTTGGTGCCATAACCTGCTTACATCTTTATCTTCTGTAGCAGTTAAAGCACTTAACTCATACAAGTTATCCCGTCGTATGCCTTTACCTACAACATTACCTGATGAATCCATGATTTCCGCACCACTCTTATTGAAGTGAACTTCGAGTCCTCGATCTGTTATTGCAGAAACTGACAACAAATTTCTTTTGAGTTAAGGTACATAGAGAACATCGGATAACTTTTTCTCAACACCTGGAGAAGTGATAAAAGAGATGGTTCCAGTTCCTTCAGCTGGACACTTGGAGTCATTTCCCACCACTACATTGATGGATTCCCGCAGAGGCACTAGGGAACTATACCAATCCTTTTTACTAGTCATATGGCGAGAAGCTCCACTATCTAAAATCCATGGCTCATCAACACGAGCTTGAGCAGATGAACATACCTCTTCAATAGCTACCCAAAGTTCTAGCTCTGTGTTGTTTGCAGACTCTTTGTTCTTCCATGATGATTTTACAGTCCCATTCCGTTCATCAGCTTGCTTCTTTCTGCAATCCTTGATGGCATGGCCTTTCTTTTCACAATAGAAGCAACTTCCTGTGAAATTTTTCTTCTTTGATCCCTCTGAAGAGCCTTTACCTTTTTCATTTGCTGAGAATGCAGCATCAGTTGTACTTTGCCGATTCTTCAGCCGCATCTCTTCTTCTAAAAGCATGGCACAAAACTCTTCAAATGTAAGAGGAGTTGGCCTTACCTGAGTGTTAAGGGCTGTTACTAATCCATCATACTTTGCTGGAAGAACACGTACAGATCTTCGAGCCAGCTCTTCTGGTGTTATAACAACACCAACTGCAGCCAATTGATCTTGAAGATGCTTTATCCGTTTGATAAAATCTTCAGCCTTTTCCGAATCAGAATGCTTTTCATTTGCCAACTGATTTTCTAAATTCTGTATCCTAGTGTGGTTCTTGGTCTCATATTGTCGAGCCAATATGCCCCAAGCCTCATGTGCTTTAGTAGTATGTTGAACTAAAGTAAGCACAGAATCACTTACACTAGTGACAATCGCACATAATGCATCAGCATTCCGCCTCTTCCAAGCTCGTAGAAGATTTGGATCTGGCTGAATCATCAATCTTGAATTTGCTGGATCTTCAACTGGTATAGGCTCTGGATCCAATCCCATCGGTCCCATGACAGTGTCAAGTAATTCATAGGAGTCCAAAATTGTAGAAATTTTGAACTTCCAGAGTGTATAGTTGGTTCGATCCAGCTTCCCTTCAGTGAATGCAGGTGGACGAATTCGAATAGGTGCAGCATTAACATTAGCTAAAGCACCAAGACTTGTGTTCGACCATGAAGCCATCATGTAATCACTCGAATAATCTATTGATATTCTAGTCTGCTAGTAGGCTAAAATAATGATACTTCTCAAGCCATTCGAACCTTACAAGTCTAATACCATGTAAGACAATAGTTACGCAATATAACACAGGAGCAATAGCAGAGAAGATAACAGATATAGGAGAATCTCAACAATTTTCTACTAGCAGCAAGTACAAAGATGATGGCGTTCTCCACCCGTGCGCTCTCAAGGTAGAGCTTAAATTTTGATCTAGACAACTCTAGATAGGGAGATACAAGGTAGAGGTATGCTGGCTCAACTCCGTGTCTTAGGTAGTGCAGAAGTCATGTATATATAGGATCATGGGTGGCCTGCCATGGACAGCTATACATGGGTGGTAGAGCGTGGGCGGCCACCGCCCGCGTAATTGCCATACACGGCTTAGACTGGTTGAACCGACCTAACAAATATAAATGATTTCTGACTCCGACAGGGAATATTCCCTTTACCGTCGCGCCGGGGGCGCTGCCCCTGGACCCCCACCAGGGGGCCCGTTGGCCCCCTGGGACCCCCCAGCCAGGGGGCTCGCTGGCCCCCTTGGACCCCCCAGCCGGGGCTGCTCACCGCTACCCCGGACCCCACAATTGGGGACCCTAGTAACTCCCTTTCCTTATAATACCTTACATGGTCCAATATGACCTTCATCCAACATTCAAGTTGGGATTCCCATCAATTGGGTAATGCATGCTTGGCTTCTCCTCATAAAGGGGGCCTTACAAAATGTGCTTACAATCATGAGGGGTAGACATTGATCATATACTAACAGTTTACCCTTTTAAGAGGATGTTGTTGGCAATAGTCAAGGAAGTCAGGACGTGACAAGACAAGGGAGCTGATGCAAAAAGTCAGAGCAGAGGAATATCCGATCAGGTCCAAGTAGGCAGAGTAGTCAAAGAAGATCCGACTAATTAGGCCTATCCAAATTTTTAAAGATAAATCCTTTTTCAATAGTGATTTTCATCATTACATGAACCTTGTAAATATCAATTTTGGTAGATTCGACTCCATTTTTTTTAAGCCAAGGAGTCTTCAAGCTTGAGGAGTATTAGAAGTATCTACATACCAATTTTCATAATTTTTAGACTCCATTTGAGCCTTCAAAGAAGCCTTGGAACCTAACTTTTAACTAGGCGATACACTAGGTTTGGACGGGGCCAAAGCTAGTCAAAAACTAAAAAAAGAGCTAGAGAGCTCATTTTTTTGGTTAGCTTGTTAGATTTTTGAGCTATTGTAAGAGATTGTTTTAGTAATAGAAAGTACTCCATTCTTCCTCTCTCTATTCTTGCCTTGTATGCACGCGTGTGTATGGTGTGCTTCTCACTCACGCACTTATGCCTTCACTTGCTCATAGTCATCATGCTGGTCCTCACGTCTCCACGGATTGACATTTATGAGGTGGATCTCCTCACATTGGTAATTGCCATTGTGCTAGAGTGACACCAAATTTGGCACCGTTTCTGGGGAGAGACCTACCAGGACTAGCATGTGATGGTAAGATGTAGACTTGTGACATTGGAATCATTGATAATTTATTTCCTTTTTTTTTCCTTTCTTACTTCATCACCATCATCATCCTCACCACCTCTCACCTCTATCTCCATCTTCGTTGAATTCTTAGTTATTTGATCATATCACCTTCCCCACTTCATTTCCCTCATTTCACTTATGAGAGAAGTGAGAGAGTGAATTGGCATATGCTATTTTTGCATGTTTCTTGAGCGTTCTTGTACGTACGAGCTTCCATAGTAGCTGGAGCAACTCCAACAGGTACAAAAAATGTTTGGACACCCCCTAGGGCATTGACCTTTGTCAATCGCACTTGATAGAAAAATCATTCTTTTGGTAAAACTAAGTTGCACTAGCATAGTCTAGAGGGCTTGCACATCACTAACCCACAAAAAGTTTCAGAAAAATTGCATTTTCTCTGTCCATCATGATTGACACCATCAATCGCAATTGACAGTGCCCATCATGGTCGAGAGACCCCGATGAACACTCTCTCCATCACGACAGACACCTATGTCGATTGTGATCGACACAAAATTACACGATTAACATGTGCACTCAGCCAAAAACTTGTCTTTGTGATGTATAGGCCCTTGATTGACACATAGCTATAGGGAAAACAAAAAAAATCAGTCAATCATGATTGACACCTACAATGAACTGCTTGTCCATTGCGATTGATAGATGTCCATCATGAGAGACACCCCTGTCCATCGAGATTGATAGACAAATCATGATTGGCACCCCATCTCAATGAAAAGCCCATCCATCATGACTCATAGGCCCATGATTGATAGATATTGACGCAAAAACCCAAAAATCTCTGTCCATCCAATTGACACCATCACTTGTGACCGACACCATTAATCATGATTGACTTGTCCATCACGATTGACACCATACCTAAGGATTGACACTGTCCATTGCAATTGATAGGCCATGACGGACAGCTCTATCAATCACGATAGACAGCCTTGTCAATCGTGAGTGACTCACAAATTTGGCCAAGTTTTTAGGGTTTTTTAGTTTTTAATTTTTGGCTAATTTTGAGCATAAATTTCAAGTGATGGAAGCATAGTGAGGCCCCAAAAAAAGAATTCGAGAGATCCTATTTACCTGGTAGCCTGTTTTCACCCTGTTTTAATTCCTAGAACTTTGAATAGACATAAGTATTATATGAAATCCATTTTTTGAGCTCTAGAGCTCATTGGAAAGCTCGTGGTGAATCCTACATGACCTCAATTTCCTTTCTTAAGAATAATGTGTTGATTTTCAGATAGTTTATTTTGAAGTTGATCCTAAGAGGGATTAGGGGACCTAGGGAGCTCTAGAGAACTTTTGTGCAACACAAGGGGGAAAAAAGGGGGTTCAAAAGTTTCTTAATCAAATTGTTTGTTAGTGAAGTTAAAAGCTTGATCTAATTTTGGGACTTTTATAGGTACATTGAGAGCTTTTGGAGTGACCAAAGCAAGGTGCTATTGCATGTAGGCTTGGAATACGCTTCCTAGGCATACAAGGGCAACCAAGGAGAGCAATTTGAGGTTGGAAAGTCTATCAAACCCCTGAGTCAATTCTTAGCTTAGACTAAATACATCTAGTGTTGCTGATTAATTAGGGCTACATTAGGCATAATACAAGTTCAAGAACCCTAATTACTCAAGTGCAAGCATAATTATGCTAGTTTTGTGACAAACTCTAAAGTGAAAGAACATAAACCTAGCAATTAAACTTCAAGTGCATAAAACTCAAGTGTTCCTTGCAATGACAATTGATTGGATAGCCTAAGGAAAATAAAATAAAAAGAACAAGTGACTAATACAAAATAACTTTGCAACGAGGTTGTACTGGGGAAAATCGGGATGAACACAAAGGCTTATGAACATTAGGTGATATCTAGGATGGCATAAACAAAGCCTCAGATCTTCTGAAGCTAGTGTCAATCATACAGCAGATGAATTTCCTCCACCAAGGCCTAGAGAACATCCTAGAATCTTGAGGCCAACCGAACTAGTAAAATCCATGAAGAATTGCTTCCATGGCACTTGAGATCCATACGATGATGTAAAAGAGTTTAGACGAATGTTGAGAGCTGAGCAAGTTGAAGACTTGTTCACTCTGTACAACGCCTTTGGTCTAACTCCCAAAAATACTATCTTAACATGGTTTCAACCACTACATCAAGGTGAGTTTAGAAATATAGACAAGTTGCTAGAAGCCTTCATTATGAAATTCTCCAAAACTGGCATGAGACACAAAACTTCTTCGTTAATCCATAATTTTAAACAGACACCTCAAGAGATAGTGAGACTCGCAAGGAGAAGATTTCGGCAATATTTGGAGAGATGTCCTATGCCAGAGTTATCAACACCAGCCAAACAAGTGGCTTTATTTCTAGATGGATTTTTAAGTACCCAATTGAGATCTTATGTATACTTAAAGGACCCTAGATCCATAGGAGACTGTGTACATTGTTGTTGAGATTTTCTCTCCTCTCTCACTCATGAAGCCTTACAAGGAACACATTCGGTGAAGGTAGGCAGAATTCCCTGAGAAGTCCAAGATGCATCAAGGATGTCAAAGGGAGATCACATGCAAACTTTGGAAGAAATCAACAAAATCCAGGGTAGTGATCAAAGCTGGTCAAATTTTGGAAATTAGGGAAAAAATTTCAGTGTCTCCAAATCACATGAAAATTCATATACTTGTAAAAAGTCTATCAAAGGCAATCTATAGCCTAAATTTCACATGTAAATGAATTTTCTAGCACAATGATATGCCATGTACATTTTGTAAAAAATGTAATTTTTCCACTTAGACCCTACAAAATCTTGTATAGGAATTTTTGTTAGCCATATGGTTTGACATGTATAAAGATCATATGTGGCTACATATTTGTACAAATTTGCAAGGCTCAGAGCTTCCTAGACACCTTAATGCCACCTTGCAAGCTTCCAAACGTAGTCAAACTTATATATGGGAGATTCAGATGGGAGTTTTTTCTGCATATTCCTAAAGAAGACCTTTCAAAACATAGCCCTGAAAATTTTCATCTTCATCAAAGGATATTTGAAGGGTCAAAGAGCACAAAATCAAGTTTTCAAGGTCACTGCAATTTCCTAGAATAAGAAAATTGAAGGCTTGAAGGGCTACCATATGGCAAATAATGATTGAACCATGTTGTATGGTTAGGATGAGCTCACATTCAAGGGTCGAGATCCACTAAAGCATAACGCAAGGAGGATCCACAAGTTTTTTTCATTAGATAAGCCTTTTTGGATGATCAAAGATTAATAATGCAAAGTTCATCCAAAAGTAGCAGCTTATTGTATCCAAATTGATGTCAGCACTGATCCGACGGTCTAGATCAGCCATAGATCCAATGGTGGAGAATGAATGAGCCTAATTTCCCCCCTTTCCCTAGATGTCATATAAAGAACCAATCCTAGCCATCCATTTGATAAATCCAATGCTTGTAATCAAAAGCAGCTGATCTTAGGGTTGAGACTTGATTTCTCTAGATCCAAGGGTCCAAATTCGGTCAAAAATCTAACCAATGTTGTGATTCTCATGCGAAATGACCACAAATCACCACCCAACCAGCCATTATGTAGGTTATCCAATTGGAGGTAGCTTTTGGATTTGACGCACTAAGATTCATGCTACTCTCAATCGGACATGTTTCCTAGTAGACTTGACTGAGCATGTGTGATCTGTAGTATTCATCTATAATTTAGTGTAGGATGCTTCTAGAATGATCTAGATGTTCTTGAGACAAGTAATCTTCCTTATGAACCTACACAAATTGAACCTAAGGTCTCTTCCTTCCCACCCTTTAGAATAACCTCTAGGTTAATTTTCTTTCTTGTTTAATCCTCCATAATACTTTTATGTTATCATGAGTTAGCTTCTATCAAGCTCATATAGAACAAGAGAGCTCAATTCACAGCATACAATTTTCAGATTAGGCAATGGTGCAAGTTGTGTATTGTGAATTTGAGATTCATCATTAATCCCTTATACTTCCCTACAAGAATTCAAAACGCCTCTAGGCTAGTTTTTCTAGTGTTATGACAACAAATATAGTAGCAATTTGATCTTGGAAATGTTCAATAATATAAATAAATTCTTTAATTTTTTGATTATGAGTGCTTTTAATTTTCTATCTAGCTCTTTGTATTTCTATTTTTGGTCTAATTCTTTACCTTTTCCATGTCAAATAGACCAAACTCCATGTGCTTTATTAGTGTTTCAAATTAGACTAACCACATAATCTCTTAGACTCATGAAATTTTCTTGCAATGCATCTATGTTTTCAGTCATTTCATTAGGGGGAAAAGTGAACTCTGCATGGGCTTTGTAAGGATCCCTAATTTTTAGGGATTAAAGTCAACAATAGAGGAATTAAGGCCACAAAAAAAACCACTAGTGGTTTTGCAATAAAATATTTCCTTTAAGGAAGGTGATGATTTCAAATACAGTCATGGGAAATCTTATCCCTTGGATAATCACAGATAAATGGTTATGATCTTCTTTAGTGTGCATGTCAAAAGAAGACAAAAGTTATCCCAACTAATGAAAGTCATGGGCATTCTTGTTCATTGGATGAAATTCTCACAGACGGCTTGGATTGAGAGGAGTTTTTCTATCACAAAAATACAAATTTGGAAGCATTTAGTGAAGTGAGAGAGTGGTTGAACTGGCAGAACAAGACAAAAGCATTCAACAATTAACCTATTCCTTCTTTCTGGCATTCCATTCAATTCAAGAGTGTATCTGGTTGTTACTTCCCTCTTTATGCCTCTATCCTATAGAAATAGATCAAATTCATGTGAAAAGTACTAATCACCTTCATCAGACGTGATCCTCTTCAAGCTCCTTCCTATTTGGTTTTCAACTAGTGCCAAATACTTCTTGAAACATGTAAATACCTCATCCTTATGCTTCACGAAATAAAGGATTGTGCACCTATCGTAATCATCAATAAATGACACATAGTACCTTGAACTTGAGATGGATGGATCTTTGCTAGGACCCCACACATCAGTATGTACAAGCTCCAAATAGTCTTCATGGATATATCCTTTCCTATTGAATGGTTGCTTGTGAGCTTTGCCAAATTGGCATGCTCCACATTTGTATATCATATGTTGCTTGGTCACATTGGGAATGCCAAGCACACTTTGATCCCTGCAAATTTGCTTCAAAGATCTTTCTCCTATGTGTCCTAGCCATTTGCGCGACATTTCTAACTCAGATAAAGTTTGATCTCTATAATTGAATAGAGCTATGTTCCTTGTGTCCTCAATTTCAAATGTAAATAATCTACCTGTCTTCTCACATTTGGCAATCCTTTTGAAGCCTTCTTGGGGGTCTTCAGCATATGCTCCATCCTTAGTGAATTTCACTTGTAAACCTTTCTCTAAAATCTACCCAACACTAATTAGGTTTTTGGTTATGGTTAGCACATACAGAACTTTGCTCAAAAGATTCATACTACCATCAGATGTTTTGACATTTCCAATTTGCTTGACTAAGTGTTTAGTGTCATCACCTGTTTGTACTTCATGCTTCCCCTTGGGTTCTTCAAGGTCAGATAATAGAGCTACATTTCGAGCCACATGATTGGAACAACCTGAATCAATGTAGAAAAGATGCATGTCATCTGTACCTTGCTTGGATGTCATGTTCATGATGAGTAGAGAGTCTTCTTGCACTTCAGTATAGTTGTTGTAGTCCCTTCTTCCTCTAAAGTTCCCTTGATAATTGTCGTTGTTGTAGCATTGATTATAGTTATGGTTGGAGTTGCCTCCACCATTGTTGTATCTGCCTCTTAATTGTCCATAGCTGCCTCTATGGTATCCTCTTCCCCTTTGCTCCCTTGAATTCTTGAAACATTCTTCTGTAGTGTGGTTTTTAAGACCACAAATGTTGCATGGTGAGTTGTTGTAGGGTCTCCCCCTGCCTTGTTTTCCTCCTCTACCCCTTCCTCTAGCACCTATTCCTCTTCTTGCATAATTAACTTGAGAGGTACTAGCCTCTCTTCTTGTTTTTAACTTTATCCTTAGCTTTATTTTTATCTGTATAAAGGGCAAAAGATTGGTTACCTCTTGAGTTATCAACATTTCTATTGAGCTTTGTCTCATGGGTGAAGAGTTGCCCCATCAAAGTGTTAAGGTCAGGTATTTGCATATACATGTAGAGGTCCATTATTGTGGTGAAGGACTCCCACTTGTCATCAGCCTTGATTCCATTAATAATCTACCTCACAATGTGTTAGTTCTTATATCTCCTCTCCAATGCTTGCAAGTTGGTCGACCACATCTTTCATTTTGGTTACATAGTTATCCACTCCTTGCTTTGGTTGTTTCTTTAGGGTTGTGAATTCCATCCACAACTGATTCTTCCTAGCTCTTGTGTTTGAGGAGAAATATGACGAAAGCACTTCCCAAGTCACTTGGGAGGTCTTGCAATTTCTAACATGTAGTAACAAGAAATCAGAGATTGAGTTTAGTAAGTATGACCTGGCAAGAGCGTCCTTTGCACACCATGTGGTCAACCTTTCTTGCTCTTCCCTTGTAGGTTGTTGCTTGCTCCGGAGAATTGGCATCTCTTCATCTCTTGAGATGTATCCATATAGACTTCTCCCTTGAAGGTATTCTTGCATCCTTAGTGACCATGTTGAGTAGTTGTTCCTATGCAATTTGTCAATGAAAGATGGAAATCCATCTCCAAAGTTGATTGTTATAGCTCTGATACCACTGTTGGAGGAGATGGTGGATAGTCACAAGAGATGAAGTGGTGTAGCTAAATCCTCCTTCACACCTGCTGAGAATGATTATTGGAGAGTGTAGTAGAACTCTTTGAATTGCTACTGAACATAAATAATCATATATGTAGCTTGGCAGATGATCCACTATTGGAAGGATCAAAACAACTAGGTTGGAAGATAGTGCAAGATTAAAAACTTGCTATTTTGGTTCATACACATGTCTAGTGTTTTGAACAATTCTCTAAGCACAACAGCAATTGGCTTGATTCCTTTTGGGGACCTCTAATTAACTTAGTAAGATAATGATCATGAGTGATTTCATAAAAAATAATGGACTACATGCAAACAAATGTGTTCAGCAAATCATACTATCATCGTGATATTTACGGGCTATGATAGTAAATAGACTAGTGAGTAAAAAAGAGCTAATGTCTGACGATCCTGAGAAGCTTTGCTAATGAAACTTTGTAGGGTTGTAGTAGACACTATACTCAATCTATCATGCTTTAAGACATTGCAAATGATCTACACACAAAGAAAAAGCTCTGACAAGATCACTGTACTGATGGAGTTATGACAGAGAAGTGACATAAGATGCTAATGATCATATATGTATTAAAACATTTACAAATACAATGTCATTGGAAATCAATCATTGCTCAATGTGTCAGGGGTGAGTGAGCTATGAGGTGAACTTCCACTTCACAATGTGTGTACATCAAAATGATCTCTGAACCTCGCGATACATGCAGGTCTTTAAAATCCTCCTTTTAAAGTCATACTTGGAGCCAAGGTTTGAATTCAAATTCAAACTTCCACCTAAGACGTGAGTGCTTACTTCTACGATAGATTTTCTCTTAGCTCAACAACCAAATGATACGTAATTTACAGCTTCCTAACTCCTCATGGATACAACTCACGTTTACAAAGGTAAGTGTGAAGTAATTCCACAAGAGCTTGAAGATATGAAGCCTTGCATAGGCTACAGCAATTAATCAAGCATGACCTCCTCAACCAAGTATGTGGGCTTGGTCTTAATTGCACCAACAATGTTGGTACACAAGGTGCATGGACATGAGGTATAGTTTCTTTATCTGAAACCATTTGAGCTTGAAAATGTGACTTACAAGTTAAAGGATCAATAAATGGATTTTTTTTATATCAAACTACCCTAAATTCCTCTCACCAGTAAGCAAAAATCTAAGCCATCTTCTACTCAAAGTTTCTCCAAGGTGGCCCTCCTTGAACATGTGAGTTGTGGTTTCCATGAAGAAGCAAAATGGACTCTCCTCATTATGGGGGCCTAAAAGTTTGAAGCACAAACTAGGACCATGAATAGACATTTTTCATTAGATAAAAGGATCAATCTCATGAGGTTTCTTCCTTTGGTCTCCTCTCTTTGCAACCATAGCTAAATATTTCAAACAGTTCAAAGAACATTTGATCCAAAAAGAAGGAAACATGGCCTTTTCAATCCCTAAAATGAGATATGCCAATTATGCACAAGCCATCTATAGACAACACCAACTGTTCAGGTTATAAAAGAGAAAATGAAAAACAAAAGGAAGAGATAATCACAAAAAGGCTTAAAATTCTTTCGTGATTTTTTGTATCCATTCAAGGTCCCTAGCTAGCCATTCAAATCCTACACTGAATCACGTAGGAGTTTTCTTCAAGAGTTCTTGAAAGCCACGTGGAAGTTGAGTATCAAAATTTAATCGTATGGAAGAGATGTTGACCAATATGAATCCTTATCAACTAAATTTTCACTACATCTAGATCTCTTGATTCGCTCTTCTTGGAGATCAACATAGAACTAATCATCATTCATAGGAACTATCTTTTGGACCGGAAAACACTCACACACACACACACACACACACACATATATATATATATATATATATATATATATATATATATATATATATATATATATATATATATATATATATATATATATATATATATATATATATATATATATATATATATATATATATATATAGTTATCATTAGTGTCCATGTGAAAGGCCAAATGGTTGATGAACACTTTTGTATATGTCCTTTAATAAAATATATAGGGGCCTGGTCAGTCACAGACTATAGATACGAACGTATTTGTAACACCCGAGAAATATGTTTTCATGCTCTCTATGTATTGTGTTTTTCTATGTATTTAGAGGTCAGTGCAGAGTACTGTGTGTGACATCTCGAGATACAACGAGGGTATTTTCATGGAGCTTTTCAGAAGGAGAGTGGACCATGGGGCATCGCTATAAAAATTCTTCATTGATATCAAAGGATTTGGATGCAAAAGCTTTGCTCCTTTTGTGCGAACAAAATGAGCACCCACCCGCCCACCCAAGGCTTTCTCCAAAGCTTATGACTAAGGCAATGACCAAGGCATAGACCTTGGCATACGTTGTCGTCCAAGTCACTGAATTCATTGTTTGTTCCATTGGCTACACGCAAGGGAGAAACTCCACGATCAAGGAAGATAGAGGTTCTAGTACTTCCTAGGAGGTCACCCATCCCAACCCCCCCCCCCCCCCCCCCGAGAACTCGCTTAATTGACAATCTCTTGCCACTAAGTTGGACTCTCATGGTGCTTGAGAAAGGGGAAAGATTAAGGTTCACACTACCTTGAACATGTTTTGGTCCCTCAAAGATTCTTTCTTTGCTTTAAAAGCGTGTTTCGAAGCATTTTTGGAGTGATTCTTAGAGCCATTTTGGAGTACTTTCATGCATAGTTCTCCTTACATAGGTTCAAAAATATCAAGAAGAGTGTTCGTTGTACTTCTCCAATAATGAATATTCAGCTTTGAAGCTTTGTTTTCAAACTCACTCGTAAATTTGTAGGTTTCTTGCAAAGTTTTAGTTGTGCTGGGAAAATCCACCGCAAGTTTATTAGGTTTTTTGAGCCTAAAGAACAAGTTTGACAAACACTTGCAGGTGTTGTTGGCTAGTGTTTGAGCTATGAATTCAGCCTTTCAGTGCCATTTTACTACATATATTGATCACATACACACTATGTATGCTTTTCTGGATATTGCTTATGCACGTCCATGTGTTCATTGATATATTGATTACGTATTTGCATAAAGACTTTTATGTTGATAAAGAGGGTCATGGTAAGGTTTTCTTAACTGGGAGATACCCAAATGTCAGGTTCTCTTTGATGATGAAGAGATGTTGATATATTTCGATAGTGATGTGTGTGAACACACTAGGACCACTGGGGCACTTTTTTCCCTCCTAAGGAGGTTTTTTTCTCCCCTGACTTGTATATATGCCTATAACCCTAAGAAAACACTTATCTTTGTACATTATATTGCTAATACATTTAGTATTGTGTGTTGTGCTCCAAGCTTCTTCTTCTTCTTCTTTGTGATGTTTGTATGCTTCTATAGACCTCTAACTCTAACAATTGGTATCACAGTAGGTCACCGCTTCATCTAGGGCATCATCAACATCCCTCCGATCAGAGTCTCAAAATCGCACAAAAAATTGGTGAGCATACTCATTACCATTAGGGGTTCAGAATTGCTTCCTTCTATGGTGTCAAAATCATGATTTGAGCTCGTTTTGTCTTCTAAATGCACTATCATAGTACCTGTGTAGGCAATTTTGTCTTTTTGTGCCAAAGATATATATAGGTTTTGGTTTGTCAATATAAGCTCCTTGAAGTATGCTATAGGTTTAGCAAAACTCGATAGGGTAGTTCTATTCAATGTTTTGAGATACGATCATTTTTTTGCATCAAGGTATTTTAGTGAGTAGCCATAAAGTAGTGATGTATTCTATATGTTGGCTATTGAGGATAAGTTGGATGGTACCAATTACCCATTATAGACTTATATGATGTGTCATTTATTAGTTGCAAAAGGACTATGACATATTGTCCAAGGTATTGAAAAACATCTTATTACACCTGCAAATATAGTTACTGAAGCTGATGTAGATGGCATTGAAGATGGTTATATTCTTTAGGTTCTTATTTGTGCTATGGTTCTTGCTGCATCTATTGTAGAGCAACTTCATTGGGATGGCATAGATGCTTAGGCACATGCATGGATAGCCTTCTTTGTCAAATGTGCCGTTATTCGTCACATTCGCTCTACAAAGCAGCAAAGGATGCTTGGGATACAATTACCACTTTATCCTAGTCAAGGAATGAGGCTCATGTTGCATACCTCTACAAACAGTTGGAGAGTGAGCACAAGAATGAAGGAGATTCCATGGACAATTTTTTGACAAAGACCAAAGATTTGAAGGAGTAGTTGCTTTTTACTAATGAAGTCTTTCCTGAGAGTTCACTTGTGCAAACTGTTCATATGAGAGTTTTTCTTCTACTCTTTGATTTATGATGAAAGGAAATCCAAATGCCTTAATATTTGAGGATGTAGACTCTCTTTTGTTGCAAGCTCATCTACTAGTAAGCACAAATTTGTTAATTCCACACAATCAAAGAAGGATGGCCGAGATGAAAATAAGTAAAAAAAGCAAAAAATAATTTTCAAATATTTTAAAGGAAATGATCATATTATAAAGAGTTGTCCAAAATTGGTTGCAAAAGAGGCAAAGAAAAAAGAGGTTGGAGTGGTTGTTGTAGAAGCCTCTACACCCAAATCAGAGTCTAACAATCTTGTGCAAAATGAAGAATGTGTGTTTACTACTATTTGTGTTATGACCCATCTTCTCATGAATAGTGTATGTTTGTAGTAGACTCAGATGTTTGGTACTTTGATAGTGGGGCAACCAAACACATTACACCACAGCATAGTCTCTTCACTTCACTTGAGCTCTCCCCTATAAGAAATACTATCACATGCACCAACAACTCCTCTTATCCTATCATGGGAGTTGGTAAAATAATTCTAACTATTGCTGATGGTAGTTCTTTTACATTGTCAGATGCTTTATTTGTGCCAGCGATCAAGAAAAATATGTTATCAGTTTGAACAGTAGCCAATATCACCTTGGTTGTGAAATTTGTTGATGACAGATGTACAGTCCATGATCTATGAAATGGTAACATCATTATTGCTTCTTGCATTTTATGTCATGGATTATATAAGCTCAGAGATTATGCAAAATCTCTTAATGATTCAACATGTGCAATTCTAGATTCTCAGGCTATGTTAGATGCAAAGCTTTGGCATGCATGCTTTGGTCATCTAAATTTTGCTAGTTTGCTATGCCTACAAAAATCTGAAATGGTGTCCTCTCTGCCCAAACTTGAGGCACCTAGTAAACATGTTTGTGAGGGTTGTATTATGGGAAAACTACAACGTTCCTCCTTCCCAAATCATGGTTCGGTATGAGCTACTTAGAAATTGCACCTTGTTCATAGTGATGTTTATGGTCCCATGCAAACACCTTCTTTTGGGAACTATCTTTACTTCGTGACTTTTGTTGATGCTTTTTCCAGGCATGCATGGGTTTATCCATTGAAATCAAGGTCTGAAGTGTTTATGTGCTTCAAAAAAATTTTGGTTTTGGTTGAAAATCTATTAGCATGTAAAATGGGCACCCTCCATTCTGATGGAGGGGGGGAGGATATATGTCTTCTAATTTTAATGCATTTCTAGTTGAACGTGGGATAAAACATCAGTGTATAGTGTTGTATAAACCACAAAAAATGGTTTTTCCAAAAGGAAGAACAGGTCACTCGTGGAGATGGCAAGGTGTATGGTCAAGAGTCAAGCTTTACCACAAAGTTTTTGGCTTGAGGGTGTTATGTGTGCAACATATGTACTAATAAATGTCCCACGAAATCATTGTAGTCTATCACTCCATATGAGGCTTGGCATGGTCGCAATCCATCTGTTGCTTACCTATGTATGTTTGGTTGTCTGGCATATGCATTAGTGCTTGAACAACAACACACAAAATTGGATGATAAAGCTTGTTCGATACAGTTTTGAAAGCAAGGCCACCGTCTATATCATCCACATAATAAATGCAACTTGGTTAGCAATGATTTTGTTTTTGTGGAAGATGCTATTGAGCCATTACTGTCATGTACTAAGGAGACATTCGATTAGCTACAAAGATTTGTATAGCACTTTGATGCCTCTTTCTATAGGTGGACAGTCTACTACTGGTCCAAATATAGTGATTTCTCAACCTTTGTAGGTTTCATGTGATGATGCAGATCACTCCATTTCTAATGTAGATTTACATGATGCACTTGTTGATGAGAGAGCTGATATAGAGAAGGCAAAGACTATGCCTAAATGGCTAGTGCAAACTTTTTGAGATAGAAAATTAGATGTACCCCTATCATATCATACTCGTTCAAACTGCTATGCTATGGCTACCTCTAGTCTTCCCGATGAGAATGAGCCTATTTTGCTTGATGAAGCAAAAATTTCAAAAAAATGGATGGCTACTATGCAATCAAAATATGATGCAAGTATGAAGAATGGTACTTGGTCTTTATGTGATTTTCCTCTTGGCAAGAAGGCTATTGGCACTAAGTGGGTATACAAGCTAAATCATAAGCATGATGGAACAATTGATAGGTATAAGGCCAGGATTGTTGCAAAATGTTATGCTCAATAAAAAGGCATTGATTTTGTTGAGACCTTTGCTCCCAAATGTCAAATGACTATTGTTCCTAAGATCTATGCACTTGCACCTCATCATGGTTGGAATGCGCATTAGTTGGATATTAAAACTGCATTTCGAAATGGTGACTTGCATGAAGAATTGTATGTTTTTCAACCCCGTGGTTTTGTGCAGAAAGGGCATGACAACAAAGTGTGCAAGTTGAAATAGGCATTATATGGTTTGAAGCAAGCACCACGTCCTTGGTATCAAAATATACATGCCTACTTGATTGCACATGGTTTTGTCAACAGTCCAACTGACAACACCTTATATGTTAAGTGTGCAAATGATGTGCTTTTGATAATTGTTGTCTATGTTGATGACATGCTACTCATTAGTCCTAATGAGATGCATATTGCTGATTTTAAGGCTAATGTGCATGTCTCGTTTGAGATGTTGGATTGGCGGCAGTCGCCTCATTATTTGGGTATTCATTTTATGCAAGTTCATGGCAAAATAGCTATGTGTCAAACAACATATATTGACACATAATTGAGCTTTTTTTCCTTGAAGCCTACAATTCTATTGCCACTCCTATGGAAATAGGTTGACGGTTGAGTCTTCATGATGCTAGAGATGCATTTCATGTTGTTCTCTATCAAGAGGGTGTTGGATGCTTGATTTACTTATGCATTACTCGGCCAAATATTCATTTTGCTATGTCACAAATGAGCAAGTTTATGCATTGCCTAGGTGTCAAGCATTGGCAAGCAGTTAAGTGCATCTTTTGCTACTTGAGTGGTACCCAAGTACTCGGATTGTTTTATCCCAAGGGGGATCACTACCACCAGATTTAAATGCTTGTTTTTACTCTGATTGGGTTGGTTGCTATGACACTCATGTGTCCACCAGTGGATTTCATTTCATGATTGGTAGCTCATGCATATCTTGGTTGACAAAGAAGCAGGCTAATGTGGACAGTTCTAGTTGTGAAGCTGAGTATAGGGTAGCTTTCAAAGTGACTATTGAGTGTGTGTGGCTTAGATGCCTTATGGTTGATTTGGTCAGTCTTCTACCACCACCATCTTCATTGATAGTTAGAGCACATTGGCAATAATGAGGAAGCCTGTGTTCCATGCTCGCACTAAGCACATTGAGATGCACTATCATTATATCAGGGAGAGGTCCTCTACTGGAGAGATCAATTTGGCATATGTTCCCACATAAGAGAACATTGCTGACATTTTCACAAAGGTTTTACATAGGGAGAAGTTTGAAGTTTTCCACAAAGATTTGGGCTTACTTCCTCTTGTGGATTGATTCCATATAGCTTGGCACTTCCTTATACATGACTACGAGATCCTTATTCATCATATCACTCCTAGGGGGATTTGTTGATATATTTTGGTAGTGATGTGTGTGAACACACTAGGACCACCAAGGTACTTTTTTCCCTCTTAACGAGGTTTTTTTTTCCTTGACTTGTATATACACCTATAATTCTAATAGGTCACTTATCTTTGTACATTCTCTTGGTAGTACGATCAGTATTGTGTGTTGTGCGCCAAGTTTCTTCTTCAGCATGGTGTTGTTCACGTGCTTTCGCAAACCTCAAACTCTAACAAATGGAAGACTTACCCAACCTCGCCATAGGAGATGTATGCTAGTTGTTCATAGGTGCTCGATAAGCCTAGTTGACTTCTTTAGATTAACTGATTATATGCAATGTATTCAGTGATTGACTATGCAAGTTTACATGTCAGTACTTGCAATATTATGAGATTTTGACACTGGTCATATGCTCATTTTCTATAGGAGACTCTCACAAAATTTTTCTAGATTTTTTGCTTTTTTCAACTATATAGTGGTAGAATTACTCTTTGATACACTTATTGGTGTGAGCACATTTATTCTCACATAATCCCCTTGATTGTTCATTACTGTCCATTAATTCATTTTTATGGAAGACTTTGCTAAATTTTTTTAGATTCTAACACTTGGTCATCTTTTCTTAGCCTTACTGGTGGTTGGACTCCTCTAGCTCTATTATCATTCTATTCAGTTCTCTATCATCATGGCATCAAAGATCTCAAGCAATCTAGTGGTTTAGGGTCTAGTGCTAGTTTTCTTAATAGAAGTTATAATTTGTAGGGAAAAGATCATTTTGAGATCCAAAAATTTGATGTCCCAAACTTTGTTATGTGGAAGAAGCAGATTAAAGATGTGCTAATTTAGAGGAGGCAATGGAAACAAGTAAATGGAATCTCAAAGAAGCCTTCTGACATGGATGAAGATGATTGGGATGATTTGGATGAAATGGCTAGGTGTACCATTTGATTGCACCTAGTAGATAATGTTTACTTATAAATATTGGACTATGAATGTGAGATTTGGAAGAAATTATGCAATACATACTTAAAAGAAATGACATCAAATAAACTAGATCTTATGAGAAAGCTATATGACCTTTGCATGAAGGACAAAGATAGTGTTTTTGCTCATTTGAATGAGTTTAATGCTATATTCTCTGAATTATAGGCTCACAAAATGGAGATGGATAATGATATGAAAGCAATCTTTTTGTTATGCACCTTGACATTATCATGGGATACATTTTGCAAAGATATTAGCAATAGTGCACCTTTTGGTAAATTGGTCTATGATGACATGAGCACTCTTGAGTGAGGAGATTCGTTGAAAATCTATGTATGGCACTGAGAGTGGAGATGCATATAATGTTCATGATTCTTACCAAGGAAAAAATCAACAATGTGGCAAGAGCAAGAACAAGGAAAAAAATGGTCAATGGAATAAGAGTAGAATTAAATCACAGAAGAGGGATATCGAATGCCATTATTATCATAAGGAGAGACACATGAAGAAAGATTGCTATGTGTTAAAGAATGCTATAGGTAAAGGGCATAATGTTGATGGGCATGCTAAATAGTTACCTGCATCATCTACTTCAACCATGAAGATTCAAGAAATCAATGTTATTTTTATGATGGTAATGTGTTGACACTTGACAACTCTTATGGCTGGTTCTCTTTCCCACATGTGGCTTCTAGATTCTAGTGCTTCTTTCCATGTGACACCACAAAGAGAATGGTTCTCTACTTATGCAGGAAAGTCCCTTGGTATTATGAGACTTGGTGACTCTAACAAGTGTGATGGTGTTGGGATTGGAGGTGGTACAAAATTTACTATGCATAATGTAAGCCATGTAACTCAATTATCATGTAGTTTGATGTGAGTTGGTCAACTTGATGGCCTTGGCTACAAAGTGGTATTCTATGCTAAATCCTTTCACATATCAAAGGCAAATATAGTTATTGCAAAAGGAAGCAAAATTGGCGCACTTTATCCTTTATTTTTATCACAAAAAGAACACTTGTTAGTTTTTATGGAATGGCCTATGGCTTGTATTTGGGATGGTCTTTTGGGTCATATATCTTGTAGTGGAATGGAAAATATTTCTCGTTTTGGCTAGTTACCTCTGTCATCTTTCTCTAATTTCTCGTTTTGTTAGCATTGTCACTATGGAAAGCAAACTAGGAATGTGCATAAAACACACATTGAATCTTCAATTCAGCCTTTAGATCTTGTTCATAAAAATGTGTGTGGTCCTATGCCCACAAGGTCATTACGTGGTTCTCTTTACTTTGTCACTTTGTACATAATGCTATTAGAAAACTCTAGTTATATCCTATCAAATTGAAGGATGAGGTATTCCCTATTTTCAAAAAATGGATTGCTTCAATTGACAATGAAGAAGGAACTAAGCTTAAAGGCTTTATGTTCAGATAATGGGGATGATTATACCTCACATGAATTCAAATTTTTATGTTGGTCTAGAGGAATTTTTACAACCCCTTATACCCCAGTACAAAATGGTGTAGCTGAAAGGATGAATAGAACTATTTAGGATAGAGTAGGTTCTATGCTGCATCATGCAAAACTTTCACAAGGCTTTTGGGCAGAAATAGTATTGACTGCAATTCATGTGATTAACCTTTCACCTAGTGCTGCCAAAGGTCTAAAAGTGGCACCAGTTATGGATAAGGAATCCACCATATTATGATCATCTTTGGGTTTTTGGGTGTGAAGCATATGTTCAGATACCCAAGAATCTTAAACAAAAGTTGGAGCATAAGTCAAATAAATTCATTTTTCTTGGATATGGTCAAGAAGGCCAATTCGGATATTGCTTATAGGATCTTGAAACACAGTAAGTGATCAGAAGTAGTGATGTCATTTTCAATGAGTCTAAGATGCATAAACAACCCATTAAAGAGCTTTACGTGAGAAGATGGTGTTTGAGGAAACTAGTCCTCTAGTTAGCATGCGTAAAAATGTTGCACATAGGGATGTTCAAGAGAATGTCCAATCAGATCAATCTACAAATGTTCTTGTTTAGAAACCATTGAGACACTCTCCAGGTCTCTCACATCCACCTGATAGATATATTCCAGGTTTGGAATTTTTTATGCTAATGGATGGTGGTGAGCCCTCTTGCTACAAAGAGGCTATGCAGACAAAGGATCATGGTTGGAGCATGCTATTAAGTGTGAGTTGGATTCTATTAATAAGAATGGTACTTGGGATTTAGTGCCTTTCCAAAGGGAGGAAAGCTTTACCATGTAAATGGGTATATAAGCTTAAATTCAAATTAGATAGTGCTTCTTCAAAGTATAAAGCACGACTTGTTGCAAAAGATTTTAAGCAACAACATGGTGTTGATTTCGAGCAAATCTTCTCTCTAGTGGTCAAGATGACTACCCTTAAATTTTCTTGGATTCATTGCAATGGAGGACTAGAGCTATGTCCAAATGGATGTGAAAAATGCTTTCTGCATGGAGATCTTATAGATGAGATCTATATGGAACAACAAGAGAGTTATGTAGTTTGTGGCAAAGAAATTCTAGTTTGTAAGGTAAAGAAGAGCTTATATGGACTTAGACAATCCCCTAGATAATAGTACCAAAAGTTTGATGCTTCTATGAAGTCTCAACGCTTCTTGATACTTTATGTCAATGATATGTTGATTGTCGGGAAGTCCTCTTATGACTTGTAAATTCTCAAAAAGAAGTTGAGTCAAACATTTGATATGAAGGATTTGGCATGCACATTACTCATGATAGGAGTAAACAATGCATATAATTATCTTAAAGTGAGTACATATCCAAAGCATTTCACATGTTCAATTTGTAGGGTGGAAAGGCATTTGTTGGTGCAAGACAATCACCAATTGATGTTTTGACATGCAAATGAAGTCAAGATTTGAAGAAAAAATTCAAGTTATGAAGCAAGGAAGAAGTATACATTCAGAAGAGGAAGACATGTACACATATGTACAGATAGTTCAATTATGTCTTTAAGAAGTCATAAGGTTGTAAACTTTTGTATATATATGCTATGAAAGTGTCGGGGCAATATATGAGAGAGCATGAGAATAGAGAAATGAGAAGTTGTAAGAGTCATTAGACATATGAGAAGTTAGTTAACTCTCTCTCATCATTCAGTTGTAAACTCCTTCAGAAATGAAAGATTTTTGCGCCCGATGTTTGTGAGTTTTCTCTTCTTGTGTTAGATCTTTTGTGAAATGCTTTTGTACAAGTCTAAGTCTATAGGTGATCGACCTCTGTACAAATTTTTAGCTTCCAATTGTGATCAGGCTAAGAGAATTATGTGTAGGAACATTTGTATGTGAAGAAGTGTTCACTGGTTCCTGAAACAGGCGCAAAATTTGAAGTCAATGATTTGATCATTTCTCACTCCACAATTTAAATTTTTGAGCAAGCAAGCACTCAATCTTTAAGTTGGAAGGTAAGCTACTTGTGGCTAAAAGCATTTGCTTAAACGGGTTCTATTCTTGGAGAACCATGTCTTAGAAGTTATAGGTGTCTAAATCGACTTCTCAGAAGTACAGTTTTAGACATAGGTGACTTGTCAAGTTGATTTCTCAAAATCTACTGAATCTTTTGGAGTAATTCAACTTGGAGGAGGTGCACAATCTTTAGGCAACATCCCGTGCAAAGTTTTATAAAAAACTTTACACATTTGCTTAGTCAATGAGAAAGATAAGTGCAGTAGACTTTCTCTAGAATCATTCTCTTCACAGATTTTTTAGGATCCTTATAATTGAGTATTAATCCTCTAAATAGGTGAAGATTTTGACTTACTCTTGGTTGTTATTTTGGAGATTAACACTCTCCATCAGTGGGGAAGCATCAGAATTGAAGGAAGGAGGATCCCGACTGCTGCAGGTGCAAAGAATTCAACATATGAAGGTTCAAAAGGTGAAAGCTTGAGGATAAAGCTTGAGAAGGAGATCATACAATGTCAAGGAACTCAAAAGGAGTGTCATTCAAAGTAAAGGTAACCTTATACTTTATAAAGATTGAAGAATTCAATACACAGGTGCAGAAAAGGTGGGAGATTCTCTTCAGATAGAGAAATTGGATAGAGAGAACTATCCTGCATGGTTAATGAGGATGGAAGCTCATATTATGAGCAAAGACTTGATAGCTTACATTACAGGTGAAGAAGAAAAGCCTCAATTCAGAGATCCTAGTGTTCCAACTAGGGAGGAATTGTCAAATTTGAAGAATTGGATGAAGAGAGATGCTCAAGCTAGGAGCATTATCTATATGGCAGTCAATGACTACCTGCTGCCTCACATTAGAGGTCTTGAAAGTGCAAGTGATATATGGAATGCTTTGGAGGAGAATTTCCAAAATACCACAAAGTCAAGGAAGGCATCTTTGTGGGCAAAATTTACCACTTTCAAGAAGAAGGCCTCTCAATCCATCTCAAATTATGTAACCAGAATGAAGGACACTGCAGATGCATTAAGAGCTGTTGATGAAGACATTGATGAGGATAAATTGGTAAGGCAAATACTCACAGGTTTGAGAGGTGATGACAAATGGAAGCCATTTATTTTGTCTACTGAATTATCACTTGATCATTTTACTCCTGACTTAAATCAGTTGCTAGGACATATGTTAAGCTTTGAGCAGGATGTCAAAGGTGAAAGTGACAAGAGTACAGGTCATGCAATGTACTCAAAGGATAAGAAGAAAAATAGCAAAGAAAAGCAACAAGCAAATGAAGATGAAGGCACAACTAGTCAAGCCAACTTCCTAAGAGGAAGAGGAGGTGGCAAAGGTAGAGGAAGAGGCAGGAACAACAAAGATGGAGTCAAAGCTTGCTGGATTTGTGGTAAGACAAATCATTTAGCTAATGATTGTTGGCATAATAATCAGAGTAATGGTGGATATAATCAGAATTTTAATTCAAGAGGAATAGGTGGTAGAAATCAAAGAGGTAATTTCAGAGGTAGAGGTAGTAGGGGTTACTTTGGATGAAATGCAGGTAGAGGATTCCAAAGTCAAACTTGTGAAAGGCAAAGTGAAGACCAAAGAGTCTTCTACATTGACTCAGGGTGTAGCAATCATCTGAGTGGTAACATAGCATTGATGACTGATTTGGAAAATAAGGTGACTAATCATGTTGTTCAAACAGGAGACAATACAAAGCACAATGTGAAGTCAATTGGATCAGTAAAGGCCAAGGATGGTAGCACCTTATTGAGTAAGGTCTTGTATGTTCCTACAATTCCTAAGAATCTGATAAGTGTAGGACAAATTGTTGAAAAAGGTTATGAAGTGAGGTTCACTAATGAAGGAGTGTTTGTGGAAGACCCTAGCAATGGGTATAAACAAATTGTTTTAGGGAAGAAAGAAGGAAGATTGTTCACATTGAAGATTCAAGGTAATGTTGGTCATGCCTTGTTCACTTATGGAGGACATAAGATCTCTGAGTTAGATCTTTGGCACAAGAGGCTTGGACATTTCAATGAAAGAGGTATCAAAGACTAACAATGGTGCAGTGCTTGGATTGCCTGATGTTGCAGGTCAACATATGACATACAGATGTGAGGCATGTCAATTAGGTAAGGCTCATAAGCAATCTTATTCCAAGCATGGTTTTATGTATTCAGAGAAGCTTGAGTTGGTACACACAGATGTGTGGGGACCATCAAAGGATTTCAGTATCAATGGTTCAAGGTATTATATGATTTATGTTGATGATGCTACCAGATGGATCACTATCTATGTGATCAAAGATAAGTCAGAGGTATTCAATACATTCAAACATTATCATGTGTATGCAGAAAGAATTACAGGTCATAAGTTGAAGAGACTAAGGTCAGATGTAGGGGGAGAGTATTTCTCTAATGAGTTCAATGATTACTTGTGGAATGCAGGTATAAAAAGGGAGGTTACTTGCAGGTACTCCCCTCAACAAAATGGTGTAGCAGAAAGGAGGAATAGGACTCTTGTTGAGTTTGCAAGATCCATGATGAAGGAGAAAAATTGCCCAAATTATTTGTGGGCTGAGGCTGTAAATACAGCTACTTATCTGGTCAATAGGCTACCATGTAAAGCCTTGCAGGGTATGACAGCATATGAGGCATGGTGGGGTAAGAGACCTACATTAGACCATTGCAAAGTATTTGGATGTTTGGCATATGCATATGTGCCATCACAATTAAGACACAAATTGGAACCTAAAGCTGAAAGTATGTGTTCATTGGTTATGATGATAAGCAAATGGGATATAGGTTGTGCAGTCCATCCACAAAACAATTCATTGTGTCTAAGGATGTTACATTTGATGACCAAGGTACTTGGTATGCAGGTACTATCAATATTAATACAGGTGATGAAGAAGTTGTGAGTCAAAGGAAAGGTAAATCAAAGGTACAGATATTTGATGAAGAGGAGAATAATGAAGTGCAGGTTGAAGTTGAAGAAATGCCAAGATTTGATCCTGAGTGTGAAGAATCAGAAACCTCAAGGAGTGGAGAACTTAGAAGGTCATCAAGACACAAGTGGCAACCTACAAGGTATAGCTATGATACTTCTTTTTTGGCTACAAAAGATTATGCTTACATGATAAAAGCAGATGAAGACCCTTCTACATATGAAGAGGCAAAAGGTAAAGAAAATTGGGAGAAAGCTATGCAGGAAGAATATGATGCATTGATGGAGAATCAAACATGGGATTTGGTTCCAAAACCAAATAGCCAGAAGATCATTGGATGTAAGAGGGTCTACAAGACAAAAAGGTTTGCAGATGGAAGTGTGTCTAGGTACAAAGCTAGACTTGTTGTGAAAGGGTTTGCTCAAACATATGGTATTGATTATGATGAGACTTATAGTCCTGTGGAAAAGATGACAACTATCAGAACACTCATAGCAATTGTTGCATGTAAAGGTTCGAAATTGTGTCAATTAGATATGAAGAATGCTTTTTTGAATGGTTATATTTCAGATGATGTTTTCATGGAGCAACCTCAAGGATTGAGAGATGGAAGGTATCCAGATCATGTGTGTAAGCTCAAGAGAGCTTTATATGGCTTGAAGCAGGCCCCAAGGGCATGGAATTATAGGCTTGGAAAGTTCTTAAAGGAACTTGGATTTCAAGTATCTAAGGCAGATAGTAGCTTGCTTGTTAAAGCAAGTGATGATGGGTTCATTTACATGTGCATGGAACTATAGGCTTGTAAAGTTCTTAAAGGAACTTGGATTTCAAGTATCTAAGGCAGATAGTAGCTTGCTTGTTAAAGCAAGTGATGATGGGTTCATTTACATGGGTTCATTTACATTTTCATTTATATATGTTGATGATATAATTCTTACAGGTACAGATGAGAAAGGCATTCAAAGCCTAAAGAAGCAAATGGAGAAAGAGTTCAAAATCAGTGATTTGGGAGATTTGTCATACCTCTTGGGCATGGAGATTTCATACACTCAACATGGAGTGTATGTGACTCAAGAAAGGTATTTGAAGAACTTGTTAATCAAGTTTAAAATGAATGATTGCAGGGTAGCACCTACTCCAATGGAGGTGAATCACAGATTGAGCAGATATGGTGGAGAAGAGTTCAAGGATATGAAGTTATATCAGAGTTTGGTTGGTAGTCTTATCTATGCTACATTAACTAGGCCTGATTTATCATATGCAGTTGGGGTTTTGTCCCAATTCATGCATTGTCCTAGGAAAGAACATTGGATTGCAGGTCAAAGAGTGTTGAGGTACATTAAGGGTACACTCAAAGAGGGTTTGTATTATGGTTTTACATCAGATACAAACATCAAAGTATATAGTGATGCAGATTGGGCAGGTAATCCTGATGATAGAAGGTCAACCTATGGATACATGTGTTATGTGGGAGATAAGTTAATCTCTTGGTGTTCAAAGAAGCAACATACAGTTGCTTTGTCATCTACAAAAGCAGAGTACAAAGGAATGGTTGAAGCTGCAAAGGAAATAATATGGCTTAAGACTCTGATGAAGAGTTTTGACACTATATAGAGTACACCTATCATATATGGAGATAACATGAGTTCATTGTATCTAGTTGCTAACCCTGTTTTTCATGCCAGGACTAAACACATTGAGATTAGTATCACTTTCTGAGAGAGAAGGTGATGGATAAAGAGATTGAAGTCATACATACTTCAACAAAAGATCAGATAGCTGATATGCTTACCAAAAGCTTGGATGGACCAAAGCTACAGAAGTTCAAAGACATGGCAGGCATAAAGAAGATAGAGAAAACCTCAATTGATGATTGAGGGGGAGCTGTTGTGCAGGACAATCACCAATTGATGTTTTGACATGCAAATGAAGTCAAGATTTGAAGAAAAGATTCAAGTTTTAGACATACGTGACTTGTCAAGTTGATTTCTCAAAATCTACTAAATCTTTTGGAGTAATTCAACTTGGAGGACGTGCGCAATCTTTAGGCGACACCCCCTGCAAAGTTTTATCAAAAACTTTACACATTTGCTTAGTCAATGAGAAAGATAAGTGCAGCAGACTTTCTGTAGAATCATTCTCTTCACAGATTTTTCAGGATCCTTATAATTGAGTATTAATCCTCTAAATAGGTGAAGGTTTTGACTTACTCTTGATATAGAGGTGCTCTAATTTCAAGAGTAGGTTGTTCTTTTGGAGATTAACACTCTCCATCAGCATTGAGTACACTTTTACCCACATATGTGAAATTGAGCAAGGATGATTGCACCAAATCAAATGAGAAAAAGGAATTCATGACCAAAATTTCTTATCACTCTTTTGTTGCTAGCCTCATGTATGCTATGGTAGTTACGAGACCAAACGTTGCATTTGCAGTGGGAATTGTGAACAGATATATGTATAATCTTGGCAAGAAGCATTGGGTCAAGATGATTTTAAGGTGGAACTAAGGACAAGGTTCTATGCTTGGGTAGAGAAAAATCATCCATGATTGATTAGACAAATTCTGATTATGATGGCTATGTAGACAATCGTAAGTCTACATCAGGGTACATTTTTCATCTTGTTGGAGGTGCTATCTCTTGGAGATCTCATCTTCAAGAGTGTACAGTTGTTTCCACCACAAAAGCAAAGTATGTTGCAGCAAGTGAGGCATGTAAGGAAGCATTGTGGCTTTCCCATATTGCTTGTGATATGGGTCTACCTCAGCATGTACCTCGTTTGCTCAGTGATAGTCAAAGTGCCATTGCATTGGCTAAGAATCTAGTATATCATGCAAAGACCAAGCACATTGAGATGTGGTATCACTTCATTAGAGATTGCTTAACCATTGAGCATATTATTCTTGAGAAGGTTCATACTCGAGATAATGCTGCAAATGCTTTGACTAAAGCTCTACCATAGGATAACTTTCAACACTGTTATCACTTGATGGGGGTTACTTGATTTATAATCTTACACACTCACTTGTATACTATGTAACATGCCCATCAGATGGGAGGTATAGTTTGTATACTTACACTCAAGTATTCTTTATCATTCTTTATTTTTCTTCCATAGACATTTCGGCCTTGCAAGAGGCCAAATGGCTGTCGAAAACAACATAGCACAAGGCATTGTTCAATAGTTTTACCTCAAACAGGTGAATCGTAAGCCTCCTTCAGAGGGAAGGGGGGCATGGGTTCAAATCTTGTTGGTTGCACTGGTGCAAAAGTCTTCATCCCATGCTACAATAAGATGCCAAAACCAAATCATTTTGGAGGAAAATTATTGACCTTCAGATGCTAGTTAGGTCAAGGGTCAACTTCAGTGCGAATCAATCTCCTTATCTGAACCTAGGGTTGGCACTATCAAGTTCCTATCCTTAGCGTTTAGGTTTTGTTCATTCCATTATTCATAATATATGTTACGCATTCTACCCTTGCCAATGTGGGATTTTGGTGGTCAAATGCATACTATGCCTTTCACATTGTACTTTCAATTAATTCAAGCTATCAAAGAGTATACCATAATATCAAAGTTTCTTCAAAAAGTAACCATCACAAGGCATTGGATGTATGCCCAATGAGAGACGAGAAGAAAAAAATAACGCATTGATTACTCGTAAGGCTTTGGATGAAGAGTATTGTATTTGGATATGAATGTATATGGTAAGAAAGATATACTTCGGTACTTATTTTGGACTTGCTTCATCGTCTTTCTCATCTCACTAGTGTCACGGAAAAGGACATGAGTCAAATGAAGGAATCATATATCCAACTATATAAGTCTGTTGGAAACAACTGTTCTCGGAAGAAGACATGAGTTGCTTTACAAAGCTATGGAAGATGTTTGACAGATAGTCTTGAATCCTAAGAAATTCAGCATTGTTCTTTTTTTATAAACAAGTCAAATTATAGAGTATTGACCAGTGTTTAAGAACACTCAAGAATTATGATGTATTGCCTACTGCTTAAGAACACTCAAGAATACATATCTGTACATAGAAGGCAAAGATTAACTCAGGTCAGCAACCGCTCCTATGAGAAAACAAACATGAGATTAAACATAGATCAAATATAGATTAAATTGTACTAGAAAAAACAATAATGTCCGGGATTAATTTTTGCATCATATTTGTTTCAATACGATTCAAACTTTGTTCCAACATAGAAGATACTTGGTATATATGTCTCTACACATACAAGAGGATTACTGTAAAATCATCTTCACATTGTACAAATTGGTACCTCATGCGAGTCCTTGCCATCTATAACATGTGTAGGCACCTTCAGTGTCGCCTTAACTACTAAGGGATTCGCCAAAGTCATCACAATGCCAAACTTTTCTGATAGATCTACCTCACCAAGTTTTTCCCATGAGAAAGCATTGAGGAGATTCGCTAGCATAAGATGCACATTACTTAGGCCCAAGGCAAGCCCTGGACAAGCTCGACGCCCTGATCCAAAGGGAAGAAGCTCAAAATGTTGTCCACGTACATCGACGTCTGAAGCCAGAAACCTTTCAGGGAGGAAGAGTAGTGGATCGTCCCAAACGGATGGATCTCTTCCAATCGCCCACACATTCACGTAGGCTTGGGTTGTACGTGGAATGTCATATCCAGACACTTGACAGTCTTGCATTGTGGTATGAGGGACCAACAGAGGAAGCACAGGATGCAGCCTCATCGTTTCCTTCACGATGGTTGTTAAATATGGCAAGTCGGGGATATCCGATTCTCGAATCAGACGTGTTGATCCCACAACTGCTTCTAGCTCGTCTTGAGCTTTCTGTAGAATGTGTGGATGTACGAGTAGCTCTGCTAGCGCCCATTCAACAGTCACCGTGGACGTATCGATGCCAGCGGCAAACATGTTCTTCATAAAAGACACAAAACTGGTTAAGATCTCTCAGAGAAATTAAGACTTTAGAAATCTACAATAAGGAAACAAATTGCAGAAATCGCATTTTTTGGTCATTGTGATTAGAAAGCAGAGACAAATATGAGCTAGAGGCGAATGTCATGTAAGTGAATGTGTGTGCACACAGGCGCATTCACGAATGCATGTGATTAAGATGCATGAACAGAAAGCCGAGGCTATGGCGTCAGAAGTAGAAACTGTGAATGAAAATATATCAAAAGTTGAATGTGCGCATAATATACTCAGATCGATGGCGCCGGCAGACTAGTGGACATAATTTCCTTTTCCAACATCAAAGCTGTTTGGCAGCTCTTCCGTGGTCAATCGCGGATACTCAAGAGTTTCTCCCTGGAACTCAAGATCTTATACCACTAAGTTACGCAAGGGTAGAAGTGCATAATTGACAGAAGGAAATTGGTTCGGAGTCTCTTACCGTGAGAATGGCCATGACGCCTAGATCAGTGATGTGTACATCATCTTGCGAGGACGCACTCAGGAGGACGTCCAGGAAATCAACGTCCTGGCTTTCACTCCCTCTAGCGAGCCTCGTCTTCCTACGCTCATCAATGATCTCTCGCCATACCGCCTTCATCTTTGTAGAGCAGGCCTTGCCTCGCCGCGCACAACCTTGCAAGTCCATGCGAGCTAACATTGGAATATAGTCAGCCAAACTGAGCACACCCAGGAGATCGATACTCTCAAGCAGGAGATTCTTCAAGCTGCTCGAAGGATCGCTTTGTGACGAAGACCACATGTCCCTCGCCTCTCTATTTAAAGTAATCCTTGAGATGATGTTAAACGTTGCATCATGTAGCTTTGAGCGGAGATGAACGCAGTCTGCATTATCTGTTACTGTGTGAAGAAGACTACGGATTCCTTCGGTGATAATGGGGCGGAAGGATTGGAGACGCTTCACAGAAAGGAGATCTGAGGTAACAAGCCGGCGAACGAATTTGAAATACGGACCGGGCTGAGAGAACAGCAAGTCTTTGCCTTCGAAGAATATTGCAGACACCGAAGGAATCGAACGCGAGCTAAAGATTTGATCGTGTGACTTTAATATCAGCCGAGCCGCGTCAGGATTCGACGCAACAAGAACAGGTACATGGCCAAAACGCATGAACATAAGACTGCCATATCGTTTGCTCAGATCGGCGAGAGAGCGATGGGGTTGTGTTCCTAAAAGATGAAGGTGGCCGATAAGAGGTAGACCAGGAGGGCCTGGTGGAAGGCGATTGCGAGGTTTGCGGATGAGAATGATCGCGATGACCACGCACAGTAGCAGCGAAGGAAGCAGGGGGAGGAGGAGAGGACCCATGGCTATAGCAGATGGAGAGACTTCGGCGACCTGTTCCTGCATAGAAGTGGAAATTTTGGCTAGATTGAGATGAAGCACAGGCTCTCACACTACCTCTCAAATCACCTGATGAAAGCCATCGAATGCAACCCTGATGAAAGCCATTGATTCTGAATTACAGCAGCTTACACTCGAGGTGGGTTGCAGAGGGAACGCTGAATCATTTTCCTCCGTTCGAGAGGTCTCTAGCCATACTTCATGAAGAAGCTCGAGACAGGCCGTAACCTTCTCTAAAATAATTGGACACGGAACGCTATCTTCTGTCAGGATTCCACTTGTCGCAGGGGCTGCCATGGCTTCCCCGTCCCCTGCGGCCTGGACGGTTGGACCCCTACCAACAAGATGTTATCCACGGACCACATGTGTTCGGACAGTCCCTTTGCAATGGTACAGACTACGGTGGTGGGGCAGCAAAATAGGACACCTGAGCGTGGATTCGAACTGCGAATGAAGTGACAGAAGCTACCTGGTCAGGTCCCCATTGGGCTCCCCGTCATTTCAAAAGTCGGTTCAATTTTCAGCTCATAGCCTATACTATATAGGCTCGCTGGCAGGTGCACGTAAGGGCAGTGGAACAAAAATTTGAAGTTCAATCGCCAATATACGTTTCTAGTGATAGAGAGGTTATATATTATGTATGTGGATTTTTAATATATATATATATATATATATATATCTATATATATATATATATATATATATATATATATGTGTGTGTGTGTGTTATACATCCTACCACATGATTCATGGACCACCTAAATTTGGAAGGCCTTTCTATGTATGGAGTGTTCATTCCCATTGCCCGATATGCAAAGTGGTTGAAGAAATGGAACCTCAAAAAGTAAGCTTTGTAATCCTAAGTTTCAACATAATTATGATTAGTTAATCTTGAATATGGAATTGCAGACATTTGCTTGATGTGGCTATGGGATACTAATGTACCATTTCAATCGTACGACAACCACTAAAATGCTCCATAGAAAGCTTGGATTTTTCCTCGTAGGTTTCATGGTTATATTTCTAAAACGTGAGACTAGGGTTCAAGTGAAGAGACACTCCAAAGGAAGTAAGAGCTATATTCCAAGGACAAAATGGTAGATACTACACCCTTTTGGAGACGAAATTCTAAGTTGAGGGTCTCCCCATCTAAAAATCTTAACCATTAGTTTAAGAAAAATTATGGGAGTAAAAGGATCATCATGACCATATTTCTATAATTTTTCAACGATCTAGCCTTCAAATCTCACAAGTTCTCACTTTTGGAATCTCCAAAAGTAGGAGCATTCCAATGTGTTGATATATTTAGGTAGTGATGTGTGTGAACACTCTAGGACCGCCGGGGCACTTTTTTCCCTCTTTAGGAGGTTTTTTTCCCCGGCTTGTATATACGCCTATTGCCCTAATGGGCTACTTATCTTTGTACATTCTCTAGTAATACATACAGTATTGCATGCTGTGCTCCAAGCTTCTTCTCCTTCCTTGTGCTGTTCGAGTGCTTCCGCAGACGTCTATCTCCAACAATTGGTATCAGAGCAGGTCGTCGCTTCATCTAGGGCACCATCGACACTCCTCCGTTTGCAGTCTCAGAATCGCAAAAATTTTGGTGAGCATACTCAACGTGTTTCCTAGATCAAAATATCTTCGCTCTGTGGTGCCGAAATCGCGATCTGAGCTCGTTTCGGCCTCCGAACGCAGTATCACAGCGCTTGTGCAAGGTATTTCGTCTTTTTGTGCCAAAGGTACATACCAGTTTCTGTTCGCCAGTATAAGCGTCTCGAAGTCTGCTACAGTTCTAGCGGAATTCGTCTAGGCAGTTGTGTTCAACTTTTTGAGATACAATCAATTTTCTGCATCAAGGTATTTTAGTCACCCGCCATGACTAAAAGCAGTGATGTATTCCGTATGTTGGCTCTTGAGGATAAGTTGGATGGTACTAACTACCCATTATGGGCTTATATGATGGGACATGTGTTGGTTGCAAAAGGACTATGGAACATTGTGTAGGGTGTCAAAAAACGTCCTATCACAACTGCAACTGTTACAACTGCAGGTATTGAAGCTGATGCAGAAGGTATCGAAGATGATGATATTCTGCATATTCCTGTTCGTACTGCGGTTTTTGTTGCACCTACTGTAGAGCAGATTTGTTGGGATGGCAGAGATGCTGAGGCACATGCATTGATAGCTTTGTCTATCAAACGTGCCATTATTCCTCACATACGCTCTTGCAGAACAGCTAAGGATGCTTGGAATCCACTTACCACATTGTACCAAGCTAGGAATGAGGCTCGTGTTGCTTACCTCCCAAAACAGTTGGAGAGTGAGCACATGAATGAGGATGATTCTATGGATAGTTTCCTAACGAAGATCAAAGACTTGAAGGAATAGTTGATTTCTGCTGATGAGGTTATACCAGATAGCTCACTTGTGCAAACCGTTCTGAATGGTCTTCCTGATTCATATCAGAGTTTTGCTTCTACTCTTCGCTTGATGATGAAAGGCAATCCAAATGCCTTATCATTTGAAGAGTTAGTCTCTGTTTTGTTGCTGGAAGATCAGTCCAAGCAGAACAGGTCCATTATGCATGTTGCAGATTAACCTTTCTTGGCTAGTTAGAAGCGCAAAGGAAAATGGAGCTCTTCTACTAGTAAGCAGAAATCTACAAATGGTGCACATTCGAAGACCCAAGACAAAGATGAGAAAAAATCAGAAAAGCAGAAATTGTTTTGTAAGTACTGTAAAGATAATGATCATATCATAAAGAACTGTCCAAAACTGGCTGTAAAAGAGGCAAAGAAGAAAGAGGCTAGAATGGTTGTTGCAGAAGCCTCTACACCAAATAGGGAGTCTGCTAATCTTGTGCAAGAAGAAGAATGGGCATTTACTACTGTTTGCAGTTTTGATCCATCTTCTCATGAGCAGTGCATGTCTGCAGTAGACTCAGATGTTTGGTATTTTGACAGTGGAGCGACCAAACATATTACCTCGCAGCGCAGTTTCTTCTCTTCACTCGAGCCTACCCCTATAGGGAATACTGTTACATGCGCCAACAACTCCTCTTATCCTATTATGGGAGTTGATAAGATCATTTTGACTACTGCTGATGGTAGTTCTTTCACTTTGTCAGATGCTTTATTTGTGCCAGGGATCAAGAAGAACCTGTTATCAGTTTCTGCATTAGCCAAGATTAGCTTGGTTGTGAAATTTGTTGATGACAGGTGTACAGTTCATGATCTGTAAAATGGCGATGTGATTATTGCTTCTGGCATTTTATGTCGTGGGCTGTATAAGCTCATAGATTATGAAAGATCTGTAATTGATTTGGCATGTGTAGTAAATGATTCTCAGGCTATGTCAGATGCAAAGCTTTGGCATGCACACTTTGTTCATCTGAATTTTGCTAGTTTGCTATGCCTGTAGAAATCTGAAATGGTGTCCTCTTTGCCCAAACTTGAGGCACTTGGAAAACATGTTTGTGAAGGCTGTATTTTGGGCAAAATGAGCGTTCATCCTTTCCAAAAGATGGTTCAGTTCGGGCTACTCAGAAATTGCAGCTTGTACATAGTGATATCTGTGGTCCTATGCATATATCTTCTTTTGGGAATTATCTTTACTTCGTGACTTTCATCGATGATTTTTCCAAGCATGCATGGGTATATCCATTGAAGGCAAAGTCCGAAGTGTTCATGTGCTTAAAAAAATAAGCGGTTTTGGCTGAAAATCTATCAGCATGTAAAATGGGCACCCTCCATTCTGCTCGAGGGGGGGAATATATGTCTTTTGATTTTAATGCATTTCTGGTTGAACATTGTGGTCACGATTTGAAGCCATTGCTTTCGGCATAAGATGTTTTGAAGAGGCTGAACCGCACCATTCGGGATGCTTCGCGATGTTATTTCTGGGAAAACCAAAGTCGAAAAGGATTTTAGGATCACTTTCCTATTGTGCCAACAAGAGGACGTGTGCATGTGGAGGATCTTCTTCCTTCTTGGCAGGAACATGGATTGGGCACAGATGTGTCATTCAAAAATCCTGATCGATCAGTCTCATCTTTTGCAGCTCAGTTCTACTTTGGAAAAGACCAGCATCATGCCCATTGTTCTCAGATTATGGAATCAGAGGGTGCAAATAGTAGATCGAATGATTGGAAAATGAAAGAGGATGTGGAGGATTTTCACAATGAACTTCATCAGCTTGGTTCTATTTACAAACGATTGGGCAAGTCAATGGTGGATGTGGGTTTATTGGTAGCAAGAATATGTGACATGGCTATACCAGGGGTTCAATTAGAGGAAACTTTCCATTTCGAAAAGGAGATACACAGAAAAAGGTAGCGGCCGCATGGGAAGAACGGCTGTTCGTAATGGAGGAGGGAGAAAAGGGGAGCTGTCACCTGCAAGAAGAGAGGGTCACGCGAGACTGTGGTGCTGGGATCTGTGTCTGTGTCCATCCTGAGGTGGCTAGCTTCGATCGCTGCTATATATTTGCTGATACTTGATCGGACTAACTGGCGCACCAATATCTTAACGGAGGTGAAATTGGCAGCTGCTATGATTCTTCTGTTGGTTGCTGCTTCGAGTCTTCTGGCAAATTATTTGAGATCTAGTGTCATTGGATATATCATTAGTCTCTTGATTGGAGTATATCTTCTGCAAGAGCACATAAGGGCGCAGAACATCTGCAGAGAATCCGTGGCAGAACATCTCTGAGGGGGTAGCCACAGGTTCATGGCGGAACTTAAAGGCACATGGAGAGATGAGAAGAGGGGACTCCCGAGATCGAGCATCAACTGAGATTGCTGAAGGATGACATGGAAGGCTCTACTCGGCGGTTTCTTGAAGGAGGGGTTTATGCTCATACAAAGGGAAATCGATGGGGCTGGCTCGACTTTGTTGATAAAACATGCAGATGAACAGGGAATCGAGCCATGTTTTTGAAAAGAGGATGCATAGAGAAAAAGAAGATTGACGAGGGATTCAAGGTAAGATTGGAAGACAAAAACTCATCTGACAAGCCTATGGAAGCTCAGAGGGAAGTGAAAATCATCACATGATCATGTCGTTCTGTTGGTGGCTGTGGTCGTCTCTCTGGATATGCTGTCTTGAGATTGCCGCCTACTATTGCTCCTTCCCACTGTTGCTCTTTCTCCATCTCTATGCTAGTTCATCGCGAAGACTTGAGAACACCAAGCATGTTTGTGAAGAAGATGATGACACCAATTTATTTGCGGGTTATCAACACAACCAAAGCATGGATGTGCGATCGTCAATTTAACAATATGCAAACAGCGACCAAGATATTATAAGGTGTGATCTTTCTCTGTTTCATGACGATAGGATTCGTAATCTACTTTAATGTATTGATCCTATGATCTGATGGTCTTTTTTTTGGTCTAAATACGTGTGAAAATGTTTTGACCTCTATTCTGATGCCGCTTTTGTAACTCTGTCAAACTTTATCTCGAGAAAATCTAGTGATGGAGCTTGTCATCTTGATCATATAACTGTCAAAAGAAAGAGAAGGATTCGATTGCGCTTACATCTACGTTGACTTGTAAATCTTTGATTCACATTTCATAACTTGATTTATAACGATCTTGAATGATGTGAATAGTTTTCTTGAAGTTAACCCGCTTATCAGATGTGATTGAAAAGTTGGTAAAACTTTTGCTTTAACTCTGCATCGCATGTTCGAATTCTTTTTTTTTTTTTTTTTTTTTTTTGTGCTGAACAGGACTTTATGAACTTCTTGCATGAACATTGTCATTTGATTTGAAACTCCTCAAATGCAATCTCAGATAATTATCCGTGTTCTCTTTTATAATAAAGTTGCTAAGTTCTTTGTTGGGTTAGATGGAGATTCTAAATTCAACTAATGTTGGCTAATCATGACATGAATAAAAATTGAGTCAAACATCTAGTGAATGGAAGATAGATTTTCCTTATGCATCTGGAATAATCATTGCGAAGATGAAACAGATTGAAATATATTCACTTTGCTGTTTTGCTACTTTCCATGGGCATTTTATGAATACGAAATGAATGATTTGCTTTGGGTTTAATCGTCAAAGTGATATCCGTGTTGAGCTATTTATTTTGATTTAGAAAGATGGGGTTGAATGCTTGAACTGTATACTAATGACTTTGATTTGCAGTTAGAAGTGACATTTCTATAACAAAGCAGAACAGAGTTGTTTTTCTTTGGTTCTCTTTTCACGTGTTCTTGATGTTTCTGTAACAAACCAGAACATAGTTGTTTTTCTTTGGTTCTCTTTTCACATGTTCTTACACTCATTAGAAGAATATTTCAAAGCAAGTTGCAAAGACCACTACAATGTGCAAGCTTAATTTAGCGTGGAGTATTATGTGAACTTGGTGTTAGCACATATAATTGTTTTGTCAATTTCTGAATAAATAAATGTAAAGATGAATTGATCGTTTTATGTCATACAACTTAAAGGTTTATAATATCCAAATAATATAATTGAAACTTGGAAATAAAGCACTCGGTTCTCCCTCCTTTCCATGAACCCCGACGACACACCTGGTGAACCCGACGTGAAAGGAGGGGGTGAGTGAGTTATAGAGCCACAAAGATTAGCATAATCAAAATGGAAGAGATCCTAGCTCAATTCCTACGATTTCAAGAAGAGGATAGGCGTCAAAAAGCCATCCAATCACTTCATGAACGTCTAGTCAATCGGTGTGGCTTTTTCAATGGAAAGAATGTCTCAAAGTTCTGCAAAGAATATGAACTCGAGGCTAAATATCTAGGTGTCGGACTAAGTCCGATGACGGAAAAAGAACTATGCGAAAACTTTATCTATGTGTCAGATTACGACGTGCGAGACCAAATAATGCGAATAAATCAAACGACATGGTCCCAATACAAAGCGACACTCCTCAAGCAGTTTATGCTAGAGGATCTTGATAAAGTAACTCGTAGATCTTTCCTGAGGTGGGTTCATATACCCAAAGACCAGCCGATTCTCGAGATCAAAGAAGAGTTTGAGCGACAATATGATGATCTTTCTGAGCACGATAAGAGGTGCATAAGTCATGAAAGGGTTTCGTTGTTTCTTCGAACAATCGATGTTAATGCCCGAGAGGAGTTAATTCCACTTCTACAAGATATAGACTCCGACTCAGGACTCACAGAGGATTGGATGCTCGTCCATGAAGCTGTGATGAAATACGTAAAGAAACAACAAACAATAGAGAAATTTTTAAATGATTGGAGAACAGATCTTCAAACAGATGAAAATTATAATCATGTTCCAAGCATTTTACCAATCGTGGATAATGTTCAAGTCCATGAGGTTGTAGAAACACCATTTGGGCATGAAGTAGATATGCATGGGTTTAATATCCATAGTGATGATGAGAAATATGAAGAAACTTCTAAAAGTGCGATTGATGTAACCTCAAAGGTTACAAGGTGCCAAGAGCCCCTAGACTTCTTTACAATGATTATATCTTTAGGTGCCATAAGTGGACAAAGTCCGAAGATGGGAGGATCAAAAGAGCAAGTGGAAGCTAATCAAAATCAAACCAAACTAAACCAACATCAAACCAAACAAACAACAAACGTTAAACAAAACAAAAATCAACAAACCCCAACAAGAAATCAAGATGAAGCTTCCTCTACTCCGATAAATTCCTCACATCGAATAAAAGATAACCAAACAAATCAAGAAACATATCAAGATACAAACAAAGAGATAGAGATATCTAGAAGGCTCATAGGTGACCATATGGAGATAAAAGATGAGATACAAATAGAGAACCTAATAAATAGGTCTGAAGATCGAGCTCGAGATGCATCCTTACATGATGACATCGGGCAAGATGTGGAGTATGATTGGATGTCACTTGATGGTGATGATCCTTTTCTAACACAAGATTCGGATAGAACTTCTGATCTAATGACTGAATTACATGAAGGAACTCCCATGGAACATGATGTTGAATCTAAGGACCTGTCAATAAAAGATCCGATGGGTAAGAAAATGGATATGCAGAAATCCACATTATACATGCATACAGAGATGCAAGAAAATGACTCTAGATAGTGATGTGTATGGCGATGGTGATAAGCATGATCCTAATCCTACCGATAGTCTAGATCAAGATCAAGATACTGATATTCTTTTGAGCGATGTCACATTGGACAAAGATCCTACACATAAAAAAGAGGATAAGTTGGATGGAGTTCAAAATAATGATATGTATGTAAATGATGCCACGTTCCATGAAGAGAGAAATATGAATGAACATGAGGAGGATGAGAGAATACCATTGATCATTCCTCTAAATACTGATATGTATGTCAAAAATAATCATGTTGAGTTGAGTCCACACGTTGAAGAAATTGAGCATAAAGTGGCAGATGAAATGTTTATTGTGACATATGATAAATCTGATGCGTGTATAGCATTGAAGGATATCCAATGTAAAACTATTGAGTCAAACGATTGTAACGATGAAGCTCAAGTTGATTTGGATGCGTATGTTGAGATTCTCATACATGATGAGATTCTTGAGCAAGAATCAGTGATTGAAGAATCAATGCTTGAAGAAGGTGGACTAAGTACATCCTCTGAAGAGAACGAGAAAGAATTGAAGGAGATGGATGTAGAATCCTGTGATGACATTTTGGATGAAGAAATTGAAGATCAAGATTTTCTTGATTATGAGGATATGGATTCCATTCACATTGAGGGAGAAATATTCTGGGAACATAACAAAGACAATGATGAAGAGTTCCTGGAAAGACTAGAACAAGAAGCAGATACCATAATTAATGGGACTCAAGTAGGAAGGAATCATGATAGATTGGAAGATAAAAATGATTATGTAATATCATCTGAGCATGATGCTCACTCCTACTTGATGAAGGAATTGAATGAATCTAATCAATACGTTTATTTCGATGAAGATGAAGAACATATTCAAAATGATGCAATTGAAGATATTTCCTCAAATGATCCCAAGCATGAAATGAATCAAAATCCATGCTTGCACGGAATTTTTAAAAAAGATTTAAGCATATTAAAAATCAACACTCTAAATTCATGTGTGTTTGACTCATCAAGAGTAACCTCACATGAGAGGATCATGAATAAAGGAGACTATGACCAAACGATTGAAACATGGATGTTTGAATTTTCTAAAAGCTATGTATGCCAGTCGAGCCTACAAGGAATGGACGAGCAAATGAAATGGCTTGTCCACATATCTAACTTGTTTAAGAATGCTACCTTGATTGATGCAGTTCAGAGATGGCTTCTTTTCAAGCACAGTTTCTTTGGTGATCATATATGAAGGGAGATGGGTCTGAAGGGAAAAACCCTAATAAATGAGAATTAATAATACCATAAGGAAATTTGTAAATAAAAATGTATATATCTTGTGTTTTTTGCTTTAATCTTAAGATAGATAGAAGAAACCAAATAAAACTAAAAATGCAAGAAATTAAAGTGGGAACACCTATGGTAATGAATGCATGTTGGATGAGTGGTTTGAAGTCAAAAATAATTCAAATAGAGATTTTAATGTTCAAATGAATGAAGTTTTTTAATATGTGATTCTTGAATGTGATGCTACTAATTTCTCTTATGCAGTTTTGAGAACAGGTGTTGATAAGGAGCTAATCGAAGATCTAGAGTTTTGAGAGATTGTATAGAGGCAACCACATTTGAGCTGCATGCTTATGTTTTATTGCAAATGGTTTTTGAAGTTCTTTCATGGACTGCATATGTATATAATGTCATTTTGATGTGATGTTTCTCATGATTTGTTTAGTTTCTATGAGTGCAGGAATGATCAAGCAAAGCCAACGGAGATGATGACTCAAGAACAAAGTCGTGAAAATCTTTTTCATTAGCTATCATGCTTTAACCCTGATCTTTTCTTTGCACCATCTTTGAGATGCATTGCATGCCAAATATGCATGTAAAAATATATAGAAACACGTCTTTGAAATTCCGTAGAAGCACGTCCATCTGCACAATTAGATAGGTAAATATCATTGAAAAATAATAAAGCAAGTTTTGAGTGATAAGAGAGAATAGTTCTGAGTAAGGGAGAGTGATTGCATTTATAAGAGAGTGGAGTTGTGAGTGATGTGAGCGTTGTTTAGATACCATAAAACCCTCGATTTTTCACACCATTTTGTTTCTCTTCATGCACCTAAAACATGCATAAATGAAATGTAAAGAGCACGAGTGATATTTTGGTTAAAACCCATAGTTGCACGAGTGATTGCACTTGTATTGAATTGTATATCCATGATGAAAATGTGAGTTCAATTTGAGTGCACATCCTCAACACCGAATTCCTAATACCTCCCTTATTTGCACCATGCTGTTTTTTATGCACTTAGAGTATGCATATGTAGGGCTCATTACATGGCCGTGCATAGGCACATTTGTTTTAACCCGTGCACTTGATTTCACTCACATTTGGATTCTTGAAGACTTGCAGATACCGAGATCGATGGTGGTACATCCGGAGGATGTACAGGTTCAGAGGGGGTGGATGTGGTCACGATTTGAAGCCATTGCTTTCGGCATAAGATGTTTTGAAGAGGCTGAACCGCACCATTCGGGATGCTTCGCGATGTTATTTCTGGGAAAACCAAAGTCGAAAAGGATTTTAGGATCACTTTCCTATTGTGCCAACAAGAGGACGTGTGCATGCGGAGGATCTTCTTCCTTCTTGGCAGGAACATGGATTGGGCACAGATGTGTCATTCAAAAATCCTGATCGATCAGTCTCATCTTTTGCAGCTCAGTTCTACTTTGGAAAAGACCAGCGTCATGCCCATTGTTCTCAGATTATGGAATCAGAGGGTGCAAATAGTAGATCGAATGATTGGAAAATGAAAGAGGATGTGGAGGATTTTCACAATGAACTTCATCAGCTTGGTTCTATTTACAAACGATTGGGCAAGTCAATGGTGGATGTGGGTTTATTGGTAGCAAGAATATGTGACATGGCTATACCAGGGGTTCAATTAGAGGAAACTTTCCATTTCGAAAAGGAGATACACAGAAAAACGTAGCGGCCGCATGGGGAGAACGGCTGTTCGTAATGGAGGAGGGAGAAAAGGGGAGCTGTCACCTGCAAGAAGAGAGGGTCGCGCGAGACTGTGGTGCTGGGATCTGTGTCTGTGTCCATCCTGAGGTGGCTAGCTTCGATCGCTGCTATATATTTGCTGATACTTGATCGGACTAACTGGCGCACCAATATCTTAACGGAGGTGAAATTGGCAGCTGCTATGATTCTTCTGTTGGTTGCTGCTCTGAGTCTTCTGGCAAATTATTTGAGATCTAGTGTCATTGGATATATCATTAGTCTCTTGATTGGAGTATATCTTCTGCAAGAGCACATAAGGGCGCAGAACATCTGCAGAGAATCCGTGGCAGAACATCTCTGAGGGGGTAGCCACAGGTTCATGGCGGAACTTAAAGGCACATGGAGAGATGAGAAGAGGGGACTCCCGAGATCGAGCATCAACTGAGATTGCTGAAGGATGACATGGAAGGCTCTGCTCGGCGGTTTCTTGAAGGAGGGGTTTATGCTCATACAAAGGGAAATCGATGGGGCTGGCTCGACTTTGTTGATAAAACATGCAGATGAACAGGGAATCGAGCCATGTTTTTGAAAAGAGGATGCATAGAGAAAAAGAAGATTGACGAGGGATTCAAGGTAAGATTGGAAGACAAAAACTCATCTGACAAGCCTATGGAAGCTCAGAGGGAAGTGAAAATCATCACATGATCATGTCATTCTGTTGGTGGCTGTGGTCGTCTCTCTGGATATGCTGTCTTGAGATTGCCGCCTACTATTGCTCCTTCCCACTGTTGCTCTTTCTCCATCTCTATGCTAGTTCATCGCGAAGACTTGAGAACACCAAGCATGTTTGTGAAGAAGATGATGACACCAATTTATTTGCGGGTTATCAACACAACCAAAGCATGGATGTGCGATCGTCAATTTAACAATATGCAAACAGCGACCAAGATATTATAAGGTGTGATCTTTCTCTGTTTCATGACGATAGGATTCGTAATCTACTTTAATGTATTGATCCTATGATCTGATGGTCTTTTTTTTTTGGTCTAAATACGTGTGAAAATGTTTTGACCTCTATTCTGATGCCGCTTTTGTAACTCTGTCAAACTTTATCTCGAGAAAATCTAGTGATGGAGCTTGTCATCTTGATCATATAACTGTCAAAAGAAAGAGAAGGATTCGATTGCGCTTACATCTACGTTGACTTGTAAATCTTTGATTCACATTTCATAACTTGATTTATAACGATCTTGAATGATGTGAATAGTTTTCTTGAAGTTAACCCGCTTATCAGATGTGATTGAAAAGTTGGTAAAACTTTTGCTTTAACTCTGCATCGCATGTTCGAATTCTTTTTTTTTTTTTTTTTTTTTTTTTGTGCTGAACAGGACTTTATGAACTTCTTGCATGAACATTGTCATTTGATTTGAAACTCCTCAAATGCAATCTCAGATAATTATCCGTGTTCTCTTTTATAATAAAGTTGCTAAGTTCTTTGTTGGGTTAGATGGAGATTCTAAATTCAACTAATGTTGGCTAATCATGACATGAATAAAAATTGAGTCAAACATCTAGTGAATGGAAGATAGATTTTCCTTATGCATCTGGAATAATCATTGCGAAGATGAAACAGATTGAAATATATTCACTTTGCTGTTTTGCTACTTTCCATGGGCATTTTATGAATACGAAATGAATGATTTGCTTTGGGTTTAATCGTCAAAGTGATATCCGTGTTGAGCTATTTATTTTGATTTAGAAAGATGGGGTTGAATGCTTGAACTGTATACTAATGACTTTGATTTGCAGTTAGAAGTGACATTTCTGTAACAAAGCAGAACAGAGTTGTTTTTCTTTGGTTCTCTTTTCACGTGTTCTTGATGTTTCTGTAACAAACCAGAACATAGTTGTTTTTCTTTGGTTCTCTTTTCACATGTTCTTACACTCATTAGAAGAATATTTCAAAGCAAGTTGCAAAGACCACTACAATGTGCAAGCTTAATTTAGCGTGGAGTATTATGTGAACTTGGTGTTAGCACATATAATTGTTTTGTCAATTTCTGAATAAATAAATGTAAAGATGAATTGATCTTTTTATGTCATACAACTTAAAGGTTTATAATATCCAAATAATATAATTGAAACTTGGAAATAAAGCACTCGGTTCTCCCTCCTTTCCATGAACCCCGACGACAACGTGGGATAAAACACCAGTGTAGAGTGTCGTATACACCTCAACAGAATGGAGTTGCTGAACGAAAGAACAGGTCTCTCATGGAGATGGCGAGGTGTATGGTCAAGAGTCAGGCTATACCACATAGTTTCTAGCTTGATGTTGTCATGTGTGCAATATATGTACTAAACAGGTGTCCCACTAAAGCGCTGCAGTCTATCACTCCATATGAGGCTTGACATGATCGCAAGCCATCTGTTGCTCATCTATGTGTTTTTGGTTGTTTGGCATATGCATTAGTGCCCGAACAACATCGCAGAAAATTGGATGATAAAGTAGTAAAATGTATTTTTGCTGGGTACAATTCAAAAAGTAAAGGCTATCGTCTGTATTATCCACAGACTAAATGCATTCTAGTTAGCCGTGATGTTGTTTTTGTGGAGGATGTTATTCAGCCATTGCTTTCATGTACTAAGGAGACATCTGTTAGCTCCAAAGACATGTATGATACTTTGTTGCCTCTTTTTACAGGTGGACAGTCTAGTATTGGTCCTAGTGAGGCAACATCTCAGCCTTTGCAGGTTTCATGTGATGATGCAGATCATTCCATTTCTGATGCAGATTTACATGATGCACTTATTGATGAGAGAGTTGATATTGAGCAGGCAAGAACTATGCCAAAATGGCTAGTGCAGACCTTGCGTGACAACAAATTAGATGCACCTCTATCATATCGTACTCGATCAGGCTCTCATATTGCCTCTTTTGCATCAGATTGCTATGCTATGGTTGCATCTAGTCTCTGTGATGAGACTGAGCCTGTTTTGTTTGATGAAGCACAACATTCAGAAAATTGGATGGCTGTTATGCAATATGAATATTATGCAATAATGAAGAATGGTACTTGGTCTTTATGTGACTTGCCTCCTGACAAGAAGGCCATTGGCACTAAGTGGGTATACAAGCTGAAGCATAAACCTGATGGTACAGTTGACAAGTATAAGGCTAGGCTTGTTGCAAAGGGCTATGCATAGGAAAGAGGCATTGATTTTGATGAGACCTTTGCACCTACATGCCGTATGACTACTGTTCGGAGCATCTGTGCACCTACAGCCCATCATGGTTGGAATGTACATCAGTTGGACATTAAAAATACATTTTTGAATGGTGACTTCCATGAAGAAGTGTATGTTTTTCAGCCCGTGGCTTTCTGTAGAAAGGGCATGAGAACCAAGTGTGCAGGTTAAAGAAGGCATTATATTGTTTAAAGCAAGCACCACGTGCTTGGTATGAAAAGATACATGCCTATCTAATTGCACATGGTTTTGAGAACAGTCCAACTGAAAGCACCTTATATGTTAAGCGTGCTAATGATGTACTTCTGATCATTGTGGTTTATGTTGATGACATGCTGCTCACTAGTCCTCATGAGAGGCATATTGCTGATTTTAAGCCTGATTTGCATGCCTCATTTGAGATGTCTGATTTGGGGCATTTGCATCATTATTTGGGCATTCAGTTTATGCATGTTGATGGTGGAATGGCTTTGTGTCAAACAAAATATATTGACACATTATTGCAGCGTTTTGGCCTTGAAGAGTGTTAGCCTATTTTGACTCCTATGGAGATAGGTTTACGATTGAGTCTTCATGATGCTGGAGATGCATTTGATGCTGTTCTCTATCAACAGGTTGCTGGATGCTTGATTTACTTATAGATTACTTGGCCAGATATTCAGTTTGCTATCTCACATATGAGCAGGCTTATGCATTGCCCACGAGTCAAGCATTGGCACGCGGTTAAGCATGTCTTTCGCTACTTGACTGGTACTCGACTACTTGGGTTGTTTTATCCCAAGGGGGGATCACTACCGCCAGATTTGCATGCGTTTTCTGACTCTGATTGGGCTGGTTGCTATGACACTTGTGTGTCCACTAGTTGCTTTTTCTTCATGCTTGGTAGCTCATGTATATCTTGGTTGAGCAAGAAGCATCCTACTATGGCCACTTCTAGTTGTGAGGTTGAATATAGGGCAGCTTTCACAGTGATTGTTGATGTGTGTGGCTCAGACACCTTATGACTAATTTGGGTGTTGGTTAGTCTTCTACCACCACCATCTTCACTGACAGTCAAAGCGCATTAGCAGTTGCGAGGAACCCTGTGTTCCATGCTCGCACTAAGCACATTGAGGTGCATTACCATTATGTCAGGGAGAGGTTCTCTGCTGGGGAGATCAGTTTGGCATATGTGCCCACGCAGGAGAACATTGCAGACCTTTTCACGAAGGCTCTGCCTAGGGAGAAGTTTGAAGCTTTCTGCAAAGCTTTGGGCTTACTTCCTTTTGTGGAGTGATTTCCACATAGCTTGGCACTTCCTTATACATGAGTGCCAGCTACTTCTTCACCGCATCACTCCCAGGGGGGATTTGTTGATATATTTAGGTAGTGATGTGTGTGAACACTCTAGGACCATCGGGGCACTTTTTTCCCTCTTTAGGAGGTTTTTTTCCCCCTTGTATATATGCCTATTGCCCTAATTGGCTACTTATCTTTGTACATTCTCTAGTAATACATTCAGTATTGTGTGTTGTAGTCCAAGCTTCTTCTCCTTCCTTGTGTTGTTCGCGTGCTTCCGCAGACGTCTATCTCCAACACAATGTGTCTAGTACACCTAGTGTATTTCACATCTCCAAAGCTACCACAAAGGGATGCCCATTTTCATGCGCTTTCCCAATAGAAACTCTTCATAATCAAATGACTAACACAACGGGATATCCGTTTTCATGCACACTCCCAACAACAACTTTATGCAGCATTTCAATGAGATCCTAGATTGTTCTCAACCAATGAAGATATGTGAAACATTGTCACTCTAGCATAATGGTGAGAACGAATAAGAGGAGATCTACCTCATAATTGTCAATCAGTGGAGACGTGAGGGTGGTATGGTGACAATGAGCAAGTGGAATGCACAAGTGTGTGAGTGAGAAGCACACTAGCATGCACACACATACACACACATGCACACAAGGCAAGATAAAGAAAAAGAACAATAGAATCTTATATTGCACTGCTTTCCAGATACAAAATATGCTGTTACAAGCTTAGATCTAAAACATGCTAACCTCTATGATGATCTCTCTAGCTCTTTTCATAGTTTCTAGACTAGCTTTGGACTACTCTTCAGCATGGGTGGCTTGCTCGATTGTGAAGAGGTGTAACAAATGTGTGGGCCTTGATAAGAATTTTTTTGAATGGTATTCCCAAAATCTAGTGGAGTTATAACAACTGGATAAGTATTTTATGTGTGCATGTCAAGAATATACAATTTTTCATAAAAGATGTGGTGCTCATATCATATACCAAATCAAAATTACATTCGTTGAAACTTGATAATGAGATATATAGAGCTTTTACATTGCAAAATGTTTTGAAAACCATATTCATGAGCTCAAAAATCTTCATACACATCCTAGCAGCTACATCACGAATATTCTTCAATCATGGGGTCCATTGAAACCTGGGCATATTCTTCAATCATGGAGTCCATTGAAACCCTATAGACCACAGTAGGCCAAGGAAGTTTCACTCTGAGGGCTTTCCAACGATACCTTATACATCTCAATTCAACATATGGATTGGGAGATACATCTGTGCTAGGAAATTTTCTCAAAGCACCATGTGTGCCTTCCATCCACCTTGTTGAAGCCTACCTCCTAGAATTTGGTAAAAGTGTTACATTTATGAGGATTTGAACTTATGACCTCCTAGCTAGGAGTCTAATGGCCAACCACTTGCCCCCCAAAGCCATGGTTGATGATTACTTCTTAATCCTCCCTCTTAGGGCATGATTCAACCATTTCCCACATGTCACTTCATGAAATTCTTCACCCCTTATTCCAACATTGTCCTCAATGATTGGTTCCCAAACTTCCAAGGGCCCTGAATTGATGTGCTCACCCTCACACAATTTCTTGAACCTCTTCTTTGCACCTTGGTATCTTGAACTCCTTCTTCTAAACCTCAATATCCTGAATCTTATACTCACCCATGCTTAGTATCTTGAATTCTCAATCAATAGCTGCCCAAGGAAGTTTCACTCTAGAAGCTTTCTAAATGGCACCTTGCACGTCTCAATGGAGACTCACTCCAATATTTGTTGGGAAAATTACTCAAAGCACCATGCATGCCTTCCATCCACCTTTCCCAAGACTATTTCGCAGGCTTTGATACTAGTGTTATGTCTAAGGGAATTTGAACTCATGGCCTCTTGATTAGGAGTCCGATGGGCTAGTCAATTGCCCCCCCCCCCCCCCCCCCCCGCCCTCAAAGCCATGGTTGACAATTACTTCCTAATCCTCCCTCTTAGGGCATGGTTCAACCATTTCCTACATGTCATGAAAACATCTTTCATGATTATGAAAGGTTAACCCATCTCTATGTAGAGGGTTTCATATAGGATTTAGTTTGTCTTTTGGATATCTTTCAATTTCAATGATTATTACAACTAACTTATGGCTAATAAGAAGTGAAACCTTGGTTGAATTGTGGCCTACGTCCTTGGCCTTGTAGATCACACATGCCATGGGTTTTATGGAACTTGAGGATCCATAAAGAGTACTCAAAGTTCAAGGGTTTTTTTTTAAATGTTTTTGTTAAGATTTTTTGGCTTGTGGATTAAGACAAAATATAAAAAACATAAAAGTATAATGGTTATTGAGCTACATACCATCAATGTACGATTACACTTTTATGCTTTCAACTTCATATCAAGAACTCTTAAAATTAAATTAAACTTAAGCTCCCTCTCAAATTATAAACCCATACATATGCCAAACACATTCATTGATTTTCATACATGGTGAATTCCAAGAACAGAAACATCTTTTCTTGAATATGTTTAGCATACATAAGGTCAAAAGATTGAACCCCTCTTGAAAGCATGCATGAAATTCACACTTGGAACTTTTAATAAGCTTCTTCTCCCATTCTCTCATGCAAAAAGCTATAAAAATTAATGGAAGAATTGAGATCCCAACCTCCCTGTGTTCTATCGACTACGTCATGTGCTCATGCTTATAAGAATCCAACGACAACTTTTCTTATCTTGTTTTTCATGTGTAATAAAATATCAATACGCTTTTAGTAGAAAAGGAGGAACTAAGCAACATGCAAAAGCCACGAATTGATCTCAAGTTTCAACAATTGAAAGTGCAACTAACCTGTCACGAATTGTATGGATTCTTCTAACTTTGATTAATTTGGATCTGCATGGAACAAGACGTAGATGTACATGGAGAAAAGTGGATCTTTATAGTTGTGGAAAAATGGAATTTGAAGTCAAGTCTCCCTCAATAAAGAGAAATGTGCTATGCAACCAATAGATACAATGGTAAATCATTTTATTTAATTGTCACAATACACGAAGAACACAAAATCCTCTATAGTTGTAGATGCACACATAATTTGAATGTAAGAAAATTTGTGCTTTGAATTGCAATGGCATGGACTTGTTAGTGGGCCGCCGAGTGAGACAAATGTAATGACTTCCGGATGTAACAGAGTTCTTTGAATTACGCTGTCGTCGAGTTGGACAAAAAGGAGGGGAAGAGATAGGATATATCTTAATTTGGTTCTTCTTCATAAAGATTTATGGGAGTGGTCTCTTGAAGAAACATCTAAAATGGTTATATGTACATTTGTTTGACCAAGATGTACTCATCTCCATTTACGAAAGAGGATAGATTCACATTGAGGCAAAAGGAACAGACATGATCTAATTCTAATGTGATTTTTGAGGATTCCACTTGAAGAGATATTTGTATATTTAAATTGGCTTAGATAGTTAACTCATCCTTCAATGAGTGAAAACCTTGAACTTTCAACTGAATTTGACAATGATATAGAAGTTTTATACACAAAAGTTTATTTTGAGGGAGAGGGGATACTATTCTATTCTCCTTATGACGTATTAAAGGGTATGTCAAATAAGGTTGAAGTTAATTGCCACTAAGTTGAAACTTAACGTGGGATTTATGTTCGCGAGCAACTTGGATTAGATAGTCAGAATTCAAGTCAAAAACTTCAACTAGTTTGGGTTACTGATAAGCGAAAGCTTTTTCTTGAACTAAATTATGGTCTTATGCACTCTGAGAATGTCTACATTATTTAAGGCAATGATTCAAGACAAAGAAAGATCTTCTCTAAATTACGTAAGAGCAATAAACTTTCCTATTCCGCAGACAAAAATTGCAAATATATATACGTGCGAAACAACCATGAACTTCTCATTCACACAGTCAGAAGGCTAAAATCTCTTCAAATTTGTACAGGAATAAAAAACTCCTCTACATGTGCGAGATAAAACCGATTATAGAGACAAGCATAGGATTTATAGTGCCATCATCCATTGATTTTCGTGGTACTTAGCGGGTAAGGAAATCAGATTACTTTTATATCAATTGAGTCGACACCAAAACCGAAGTAAGAGTTTAAAGCAAGCTTCGAACAAAAGCATTTAGCCTCATATCTATTCAACTTAAAATATGATTTCCTGTGTCCAGTAATTGTACTTAGCGAAGAGAAAATTTTGTTAGGAATTCTTGTTCTGTAGGTCATAGAGGGAGAACAATATTATAGAAAGCATAGGACCACAACTACATGGAGCCTTGATACCAAAGAACCTTGGGAACATATCACTTTCAACAACATTGTCATCTGTTAGAAGCTTCTACATTCACAAAACGTTTCCCTAACTTGCAAAATAATCTGCAAAACGAATTACAAGAAGCTTAGGAGTATCTTCCCTTACGGGTATGTTTCCCTAGAACATAACAGAATGTTCAGAATTAAATCGATAGACTGATCCATGCGCTATTCAAGTACTTAAGTTGGCTCCTGACAAAGTGCATTCTAGACAATCCAGCAAATCATTTCAAAATTCTTATGTGGTGTTGTAAATATTCATATGCGTCACATATACATTGTCTGCATTCGTGAAATGTGCTAAAAGTTGTATGAAATGTGCATAGAATTCTGTGTTCATTCGTTATTTCATCATGCGCATTTAAATTCCTGTGCATGAAACAGATATATGCCTCACTTCAAAACAAAGGACAATACGTCAGATAATTTAAGAAAACAAAGAGCTTTTTATATTTCAAAGCCAAAACAAAAACAATAGAAATCTAAAACCCTCTGTAAATACGCGTGCACTTTGGATTACACTTCATTCAGTTCAGCAACACAAGAGTTTGAGGGGAAATACATATGATTTGATACAAACAGAGTTTCATACTTTTCAACAAGAGGTCATAGATTCGGAAATAGAATGCACCTGTCTAGTCTGCACTTGCTCGAGCTAAAATTCCTCATACACCCGTATCAGACAAGGAAACAGAGGAAAAACTCCTCCTGCCAGAGCTGCCAACCAAAGAGGTTCTTTCCCTTCCGCCCTCTGTCAGATAGCACTCTTCAGAAACTGCAGCGCCAATCTGTCCGTTGACTGCGCTATTCCTTCGATTTCCTAGAGTTGATCATCACTGTTCAGAACATGTGAATTTCCAATTGACCATCAGACAGCGTTGTCAGTCTTCAAGGATCACACAACAATCGAGCGCAACAGTTTTTCAGGATAAAATTGGCCTCTCCATCGGTTGTTCCATCCCTACCGCATAGCTACTTCTGTCGGATATAACAATCATTGATCTCCGCAGTTTTTCCAGACAGACACTAAGCGTGTTTTCCTCTCTCTAGGAATTCTGAGACACGCTGCTGTACGCCACCTACGAAGATGAAGAAGATGTTGCCCATTCTCTCCTGCGTATGATAGCGAAACTAGGGCTTCCTGCTTCACTTCCCAGAAACTAATTGTTCAGGAAACAGACCAAATCGACGAGGAGCATGCTAGGAATACTCGTATGGAAATCACACCATAAAATGCTGAGTAAAAAATGATGCTTTGTTTTTCCCCCCCCGTCCTTTTTCCTTGCGCATACTTTCCTGATCTGCAACGGCGACCGCCTCCCAGAGAGCTGCCTCCCGATTTCCATGTGTCAACCTTCTGTTCTGGGCTTGAGCTTCTTGCCGCTTCAGAGCATATTCCGCCCACACACGCTGTGAGTCAACGAATTCACTTTCCCAAGGCTGAATATACCGGTACAAATTGGGAATAAGTTGTTCATCCTCATGACTCATTCCACTACGAAAATGAGTCACCCCAACATCCGTTTGCTGACTATACCGTAAATCACTTTGAGGAATTAATATATGGCCCATAGAGAGCATACCAAGTCCTCCGCATCCTGACCTGTATGCTCCACTTAAAGCACATTTATGCATATATAAATCTTTACATATACAAGTTCATCTATGCGCACATAAGTCACACTTAAATTACATGTACTCATATTTCATTACTTTTATTATATTGATACTCTCTATTTCAAAGCATTCAAACAACCGGAGTCATACTGTTCAATAACAATAAATAGAAAGAAAACATATCGAGCTCTTATGTGCAATCAGATCCACATAAAGGGATAGATTTTACCGGTATTAGATGTGTTGATAATGTCCATATCGAACATCACGCTCATAAAATCATTTTTATTAGGGTTTTGTTTGGTCTCTGTAATTTGATGTTCAAGGCTTGAATCCTAATCACGACGACATCCACCCCCTCCGAACCTGTGCATCCTCCGGATGTGCCACCAACCTGCATACACAACATAAATACAAGCGAGGATCAAGTGGTCATGGCAAATAAACACCACTTAAAGAAATTTCAACTGGATGCATGAAATCTGAATATGCATTAAACTTGGCATAAATCAAGAAAAGAAGGTAGACAAAAGCATCCCATACAACATATCAGAATACACTAATGCACTCAGACTAGAAATCATATGAGTAAATCGAAAACTTCTTAGCTCTCTCGTTAACTCGAACCGGTCAGATCCAGTAGCCTATCCGAAGCATTTGCATATACCAGTCTTCACTAACTCGATTTATGAAACTCGCTTCTGGCTTCCCTATTAATCTTCTATCATCTGAAGCCCCTTCAGACCCTTTTCTTATTTTTCTCATATTTTTATTTTGTCTTTCTTTATTTTAATTCTTTATCCCAGCTCAACCTCTATATCTTTGCTTTTATTTTTTTTTTATTTATTTATTTTTCCACACTTTTCGGCCTATGTCGAAATCGGATGCGACTCGCGGACCTGACCACCCGGCCAGGTTTAGCCCACCCATCTACCGACCCGACATAGCGCACGATGCACAATGTCAGCCTCATACGAAATCAACGTCAGCTCGTGGCTCTAACCACCCGGTCAGAGTGACTCCACTCGCCTATCAACCCGTATGAGCGCGTAACAACATGTAGGTCAGACCATACGACATAACTAGCGTCAGCTCGTGGCCCTGATCACCCGACCAGGGTAGTTCCACCCGCCTACTAGCTCATCGCAGCACCCAACAACACATACACATACATATAGATAGCTGGCTGGTATAAGAATTCTTTTCTCAAGATATAATCTGTCTGAAGATTAGGTCAGATGAGAGATCAAGAGTAGAAGTCAAAGTGTCTCACTCATCAAGTGCTCATAAACACTAGTATATACAAATACTTAGTCTAGGTCTTCCCTTCACCTTCCTCGGTCTTGTTCTCGAAAGTTCTAGTCCATCTTCTAATCTTCCTCATATAATCTCAGTCCTTATACATCATATGTAATCTTATTAGTGGCACGAGATTTTTGTTCTACTTAATTTTCCTTAATTATGCATTTATTTACATATCATATGTCCAACCCATGTAGTCTTTTCATACAGATATATATAAATATATACATACATACACATATATACATAAGAAGAAAAAAAACTGAAACAATAACATCTCACCAGTATAAAATCAGAAGCCGCTCGAGCTTGTCGCCTTTAATCATTCTTTCTTTAGAAAAAAAAACTTGAGCTTGGTCATCCTGCATAAATCAGAGGCTTATTTCACACGAATCTATATAAAAACAATTATTCAAAAAGGAAAATATTACCTGGCTTTATTTATATACATTGATGTTTATTTTCTTGCCGATCTCTGAGGATCTTCCCTGACTTTATTCTTCATTAAAAAAAAAAAAAAAAAAAAAAAACCTAACTTGATTCAAAATAAACATTATTTACACATATCTTTAATACAACATTTTAATTTATCTTTAAGACGTCTCACCCCCTTCACGTTCCCTACGGAACAAGGCAAGCTGTTGTAAGAGTTCTGCATATTCTGCTAAGTCACGACTATATACAAGAAGTGCTGTTGGGTCCACTTCCATATATGACTCACGGTCATCTGAAGTATCATCTTCTCCATATGTTCGTGTCCTTCGATACCTGAGTATACTTCTTTCATTTGATGATGAAATCAAGGTCTCCCTAGTGATACGATCTTTAACAAACTCTTCTATAGGAATCCTTTCTTCATTTTCAGGTGTAGGGAGCAAGTAAGTTGATATGAAAGAACTATCTAAGGTTCTCCCTTCAGGCACACTCCCTGACGTCTCTCTAAATCTTTCAGGAATGCTACCCTCAGGAACGGATGTATCATTGGAATCTTCACTGTCCATTCCAGATCCTAAGATAGTCAAGCAGTCCAATCAAACCCAAAAAAAAAAACTTCCTATTAATAGTCTGATCACAAATCTCCGTCAGTACCCTGTAAGAACCAAAAATTAGTATTAATAGAAGTTCATGAATAAGTAAAACACATACTTTTAATTTATTCGTCGCTTTTCTTATTTATTACATCTAGACGGATTCATATTTTGTTATTTGTCTACATGGTTTTATTATATACTTACATATATATATATATGTTTTTATACATATATATACATCATCTTACGATATAATTTGTTTTAATCATTTTCCTTATTGATATCCTCATCTTTATCATTTTCACTTCCTTCCTCTTCACTTTCCTCTTCTTCGTCTTCATTTATTACCGTCTCATAATTCTCATTCTCTCTTCTTTTAAAGAGCTTAACTCTCTTTCCAGCAATTAAATCCTTTAACTTGGTCCCATCTAATTCTCTAAGTGAGTATGTTCCATTATCAAAAACTTTACATACCACATAGGGACCAAACCATCTCTTAACCAGTTTTCTTCGAGCCTCATATTGAGTATTCAATGAGCTATCATAAACAAGTACCCAGTCTCCTTCCTTCAACCTTTTTGGCCTTAACCTGTGGGACTTGTCAAATGCAATTTTATTTTTCTCTCTAGAAGCTCTAAGCTTAAATGCAGCTTCTTCTACCAGATTTTTTCCTCTTTCTAGTTGAAGAATCCGCACTGCTAGAAGATCTTCTCTTGACACCTCATCTTCCCAAGGCAAGGAAGTCCACGCTAAAGCATGTGACTCCGTCGGCAAAATAGGTTTTTGATAATACATCAATTCCGCTGGCATATATCCGGTAGTTCTAGTGTATGTCATCCTATCTGCCCAAAGGGCAAATGGAAGGTAATTTGGCCAATTCTTTATTTTCCCCTCACAAGCCTTAGCCAAAGCTTTAATAATTGGTGGATGACCACGCTCAATTTTTCCATTAGCTTCAGGATTGTAAGCGGTGGTGAGTGATAATCGAATTCCATATTTTTTAAAGAAGTCTTTAGCTTCCTGAGCATCAAGCTCTCCTTTATCGGCAACTATTTTCTCCACATAACCAAATCTACTAAACACGTCTTCTAGTAGAAACTTGCATACATTGCTTGTAGTTTTCGTCCTTAGAGCTCTTCCTTCAACATGATTTGTTAGGTCTTCCCTTGCTAAAACAATATACCTCATCTGATGCACCCCTAATGGCATTGTAACTAAATCAACAACCCACTTATAGTGAATATTAAGAGGATATGTTGGATGTAATTCATCTCTGTGTCTAACATTGGAGTACATCTGGCAAGGTTTACAAGTGGCTACGTAATTTTGGGTATCCACATACATCCCAGGCCACCAGTATCTTTCCCTTATCTTTTCATAAGTTCCTTGAAAGCCTTTATGACCGGCCCATAGTGAGCTATGCATTTCACGCATAATCCTTCCTCTCGATTCTTCACAACCTACAACTCGCTGGGGCATCTTTCCCATTCCAATCCTTCGCTTCCAGAGTAATCCATCTTTCAGGAAATAATTGCTTGACTTTCTTCGAATGGTACGAAATTTTTCTTTGCTCCAACTAAGATCAGGACACTTCATACTTAAATATCTCCCGATTTCCTTCCACTCATTTTCATATTCGTCTTCATTGAATCTCTTTGTTATTCCTATTTGAATCTTGTAAGGTTCTTCTTCTATCCATCTGTTATCTTTCCCTCTTCCTAAGCTATTTTGAACTTCCTTTGAAGACTCAGTACAAATTCCAAGCCTTTCATTTTGACGCTTAGGCTCTTTTCTATTTAGTCCAGTAGATGCTTCATTTAGGCTTAGATTATGTACATGTGAAGCATAAAAGTCCAGACCTATCTCTTCATCATTAGAAGTCATCGGATCTTCATTTTCATATATAGCTCGTGATAGCATGTCTGCCACCACATTATTCCTCCCAGCTATATGAACAAACTCAGGGTTTAGCGACTTAATATATGCTATCCATCTTAACATGGCAATATCTGCAGTGGAACAATTCACAATCATTCCCAACAATGGTAAACAATCTGTTTCTACTACCACATTTGCCCCAATCAGATATTCTTTATCATTTTTTAGCGCAGTCACTATTCCCCAAAGCTCTCGCTTAATTTGAGGGTAACCTCTCTGGCGAACATTTAGAACTTTAGCTCCGAAACGAATTGCATATCTTTTTCCTTCATCATCCTCTTGGCCGATCGCCCAACCTATACCTGTCGGACTTGTATCTATGGTGATATAAATTTCTTTATTATCAGTATAATCAGCCTTTCTGAGCAATGGAGCTTCTGCAAGTGCTTTCTTTAATTTTCTTACAGCTTGAGTATGGATATCTTTCCATTGAAATCTTTGCCCTTTCCTAAGCAATTGATAAAGTGGGTCAGCAATATGGGCAAAATGGGGTATCCATACAACATAGAAAACACATGCCCCAAGAAATCTCCTCACTTCAGTGATCGAGGAGCAGACCTCTTTCATGTGTTGGATGGCATCTACTTTCTTTGGACATGGCTTTCTTCCTTTAGGTCCACATAAACTTCGTACAATTAAAACCTCTTGCACTCCAAATACTGATTTTTCAGCAGACAATGTCAAATGAACCTCTTCCAGCCGACTAAGAATGGATTCACAATCAGTTATGTGCTTTTTAACAAAATTCCTACATCCATCCTCATCAAGAGTCTCGTCTCTATCTCTTTCTTCATAGCCTTTAATAGGAACATCATCAATGAATGGCATAGTCAGATGTGGAATAAAATCCCTAAGAACTTTATGCATACCATTCATCATATGTGCCACTGAGTTCGTGGCACCTTGCGGCAAAGTGCACATGCGCACAAGCCCAAGTGGCGTCCTCATAGTCGTCAAATCACGGCTTTCGAGAGCTAGCTGGAATTGATCATATCCAGAGTGCTAATCTCCCATTGAGTAAATAGATCTTCCTGTAAAAGCTTCTGCATATTCGTCTACAATAGGCCCAGTTCCCATATTTCTAATTGTCACTTTATTCACTGGCTGTAGATCTTGGATAAATCTTAATGACCCATTCTTTTTTGGTACAGTAAACCAACGGTTAGAATAAGGAGCACTTGATGGCTCAAGAATCCCCATTCTAATTTTGTCATTCAACAGATCAATTAGCTTTGAAATATGAGCTTTTGGTACTGGAATCGGTCTGAGATTCCAAGGTACATGTGGAATTGTGAAAATTATCATAGGTGTCACCACAGATGGATCTACACATCCAATTTCTTGGGCATTGAAAGAAAAAGCTTTTCCATGCTTAAATAACATCCGAGAGAATACATCCTTCTCTTTTTCGCTGAGGAAACCATCTTTCCCTAATTGAATTTGCTCGAGTGTTTCTTTAGTGAATTTATGGCCTATTTTTCTCTTATCTCTGAGAGGTGGCTGAGATTTTACATCATCCATAAGTTTATTACTATCTTCAGGAAGTGGAACTGCGACTGGCTTTATCTTTTTATCAATTGTTTTGTATTTTGTTTCAACGAAGACTTCTTTACCTATTTCATCTTGCTCAAACTTTGCTATTTCCTTATACATGGAAATAGAGTGCGTTTGAATCACATAATCACTCCTTTTTCCTTGAATTAACTCTTGCAGATCAAACAATGTGTCTGCAAAGGATATCTCATCAAAGACTCCAGAGATTTCCTCGTCGAAGTTAAGCACTCTACATCCATGAAAATTTCTTTGGAGATCCACTATGTATTGTTTTTCCCACTTTTTTAACTCAGAAAAAACACGAAACTGAAATGAATTTGTCGAAGAAAGTGCTATAAAACTTGATATAAACATATTTACATTCGGGATCTTTTCACCTTTCAAGCTTTCATAGTCCCGACTTATGAAAGCTTCCTTTAAAAACTTTGATCCTCGTATTCTTCAGGAATAGGTCTTGTCCGAAGAGAAGTTCTATTCCTGATATGATCCACACATACCGTCATGAATTGAACTGCCTTTTTCCCATCCTTACTACGGATTCGCGCATAAGCCGATCCATCTTCTAAGACTCTTGTTTCCATTCTTAAGGCAGTAATATATGGCTGCCCTAGAATCAATGAGTAACTAGAATGATCTTGTACGAAAAAATTTTGATAATCACTGACATCTCCAATTGTAACTAGAACCTGCGGGCATGCACCAAACAACTCACCTGGCATCGAGTTCGCAGCCTTAATTCTCCAACCAGGCTGCATGTCTATTGGCCATTTCCCCTTCATATAGAGATCTTTGGACGTCAAGTTAACTTCAGATCCATGATCAATAAGAGCGACAACTCGAGTGCTAATTTTCTCTAATCTTACCAACGTCTCAGTTGTGGCTCGAGCCCAATGATCTTTAGTGTAATAACTCGAAGGGGTTATGTCGGAAGAATTCTTCTCCAAGGATATTTCCTCATGCATGCACGGTTGAACATTAGTCTCAATTGGTTCAAGTACTTTTTTTAGCTCTTGCACTTGCGCTTGCACAGTATGAACAGGAGTCTCTTCATCCATTCTTTCAATCTCTTGCATGTCAGCTATTGGTTGTCGTTTCCTTCTTAAGAGGTCAATTATTACTTCTAGAAATTCTCTTTTTGCTATTCCCAGTAACTCACCGAGTGTAAATTCGATTACACTATCGAGCACTCTTTTTTTGAGAACTTGTTTAAGATTTGTGGCTTGCTCTATATGCGATTTTAGCATATATGAGGGATTTCTCACTTTTCCTTGTCCTTTTTTCACAGGTTGCATTTCTTGATCTTGAGGAGGAATATTATCGTGGGTAGAGATTGGCATCTCAGCAGAAGTAGGAATTTGAACTTGAGTCGGAATTTTATTTGGTTGGATTATTGTTGGTTGTGATGGTGGATCTATTTGAGTGGGTTGGTTTGTTTGTGTTGGATGGTTTTGGTTTGGTATTTGAGGTTGTTCATGTGAAGCTTCCACTTGACGCCTAGTTCTTCTTTTCTCCTCTTCACCCTCATTGGTTCTTCTTCGTTTCTCTTCCACTACTGCTTCATGCTCTACCGAAGAGCATAGGTATGTAACAACCGAGAGAGTATCTACAGGATCATCCCATCCACTTACCCCTCGGATTTCATTACTAGCTGTTTTTAGAATTTCATGATGCATCTTCCCGCGGTCTAAGGACTTTATTACTTTAGACCACGGTTCTAAATCATTATTTTCGTCAACTACCTGACATGCATACGTATGCGATGTTGAAGCAACGTTTTCACATGTGCCAGGGAAGAATATTCTCATTCCTCCCCGACCAAAATTAATGTTTACTTTTTCTCCAGTCTTAGAGTCATATATCATCTTTTCCTTAACGAATACCAAGTTCTTTGCTAATGCTTCTTTGAAGCTCTCACATGAGTATCTGTTATGCTCCAAAGAGTCACACCAAATACATCTTTTAATTTCTGGAGCTTTTGGATTTTTAGGTGCCGGTGCTTGTAAAGATTGAGAATCAATCATCTGCTTCATACTTTGAATCGTAAGGTCACTAAACTTTTTAAACATATCTTCCATTGTATTAGTGGGCACAACATCCTTTGGTATTGGTAGGTTTACCTGAGGGTTCTGTACAGGTTGCTGAACAGCCTGAGCTTGTTCTTCTTGCAAATCATCATGCCAGCTTTGCATGAACTTAGACAAAGTTCTTTGCTTTTCTACATATCCTCTAACAGCTTCATCTACATTACCCCAGTCTTCGGTAAGACCAGACTCAGTTCCTATCTGTTGTAATTGTGGGAAAATTTCTTCTCGGGCTTTCGAATCTATAGCCCGGAGAAACAAGGATACCTTTTCTTGATCTATAGCCCTCCTATCATAATCAGATAAATCTGCAAATTGCTGATCAAACTCCCTTTCTATATCTAGAACAGATTGATCTTTTGGTTTATGTATCCAGTTTAGAAATGTGGATCTAGTCACTTTTTCTTCATCATCCAGTGCAAACATCCTTATGAGTATCATCTTGTATTGTGACCATCTTATTTGCCCTTCTATAACTAGTCGAGGTGCATCCACAACTAGTTGGTCACGCAAATGTAATTCTGAAACGTATACAAAATTGTCAATTAATTCTTGATCACTTAATGGTGTTAGACCCGTACCAAGGTATCGTGCCTCCAATTCATATTCCTTGCAAAAACGAGTAACATTTTTACCACTGAAATATCCACTTCTTCTGACTACTCGCTCATGAAATGCCTGAATGGCACTTCGTCTTTTCTCGTCCTGCTGAAATCGCAGAAGTTGGGTTATAACTTCCATCGTTGCGTCGCCCATAAATGGTCAAGCACAATGAGCTCACTCAACTGCACCACTCTTTAAACTAGGATCAGGATCTCTACACTCTCTTCCTTTCACGTCGGGTTCACCAGGTTTGTCGTCGAGTTGGACAAAAAGGAGGGGAAGAGATAGGATATATCTTAATTTGGTTCTTCTTCATAAAGATTTATGGGAGTGGTCTCTTGAAGAAACATCTAAAATGGTTATATGTACATTTGTTTGACCAAGATGTACTCATCTCCATTTACGAAAGAGGATAGATTCACATTGAGGCAAAAGGAACAGACATGATCTAATTCTAATGTGATTTTTGAGGATTCCACTTGAAGAGATATTTGTATATTTAAATTGGCTTAGATAGTTAACTCATCCTTCAATGAGTGAAAACCTTGAACTTTCAACTGAATTTGACAATGATATAGAAGTTTTATACACAAAAGTTTATTTTGAGGGAGAGGGGATACTATTCTATTCTCCTTATGACGTATTAAAGGGTATGTCAAATAAGGTTGAAGTTAATTGCCACTAAGTTGAAACTTAACGTGGGATTTATGTTCGCAAGCAACTTGGATTAGATAGTCAGAATTCAAGTCAAAAACTTCAACTAGTTTGGGTTACTGATAAGCGAAAGCTTTTTCTTGAACTAAATTATGGTCTTATGCACTCTGAGAATGTCTACATTATTTAAGGCAATGATTCAAGACAAAGAAAGATCTTCTCTAAATTACGTAAGAGCAATAAACTTTCCTATTCCGCAGACAAAAATTGCAAATATATATACGTGCGAAACAACCATGAACTTCTCATTCACACAATCAGAAGGCTAAAATCTCTTCAAATTTGTACAGGAATAAAAAACTCCTCTACATGTGCGAGATAAAACCAATTATAGAGACAAGCATAGGATTTATAGTGCCATCATCCATTGATTTTCGTGGTACTTAGCGGGTAAGGAAATCAGATTACTTTTATATCAATTGAGTCGACACCAAAACCGAAGTAAGAGTTTAAAGCAAGCTTCGAACAAAAGCATTTAGCCTCATATCTATTCAACTTAAAATATGATTTCCTGTGTCCAGTAATTGTACTTAGCGAAGAGAAAATTTTGTTAGGAATTCTTGTTCTGTAGGTCATAGAGGGAGAACAATATTATAGAAATCATAGGACCACAACTACATGGAGCCTTGATACCAAAGAACCTTGGGAACATATCACTTTCAACAACATTGTCATCTGTTAGAAGCTTCTACATTCACAAAACGTTTCCCTAACTTGCAAAATAATCTGCAAAACGAATTACAAGAAGCTTAGGAGTATCTTCCCTTACGGGTATGTTTCCCTAGAACATAACAGAATGTTCAGAATTAAATCGATAGACTGATCCATGCGCTATTCAAGTACTTAAGTTGGCTCCTGACAAAGTGCATTCTAGACAATCCAGCAAATCATTTCAAAATTCTTATGTGGTGTTGTAAATATTCATATGCATCACATATACATTGTCTGCATTCGTGAAATGTGCTAAAAGTTGTATGAAATGTGCATAGAATTCTGTGTTCATTCGTTATTTCCTCATGCGCATTTAAATTCTTGTGCATGAAACAGATATATGCCTCACTTCAAAACAAAGGACAATACGTCAGATAATTTAAGAAAACAAAGAGCTTTTTATATTTCAAAGCCAAAACAAAAACAATAGAAATCTAAAACCCTCTGTAAATACGCGTGCACTTTGGATTACACTTCATTCAGTTCAGCAACACAAGAGTTTGAGGGGAAATACATATGATTTGATACAAACAGAGTTTCATACTTTTCAACAAGAGGTCATAGATTCGGAAATAGAATGCACCTGTCTAGTCTGCACTTGCTCGAGCTAAAATTCCTCATACACCCGTATCAGACAAGGAAACAGAGGAAAAACTCCTCCTGCCAGAGCTGCCAACCAAAGAGGTTCTTTCCCTTCCGCCCTCTGTCAGATAGCACTCTTCAGAAACTGCAGCGCCAATCTGTCCGTTGACTGCGCTATTCCTTCGATTTCCTAGAGTTGATCATCACTGTTCAGAACATGTGAATTTCCAATTGACCATCACACAGCGTTGTCAGTCTTCAAGGATCACACAACAATCGAGCGCAACAGTTTTTCAGGATAAAATTGGCCTCTCCATCGGTTGTTCCATCCCTGCCGCATAGCTACTTCTGTCGGATATAACAATCATTGATCTCCGCAGTTTTTCTAGACAGACACTAAGCGTGTTTTCCTCTCTCTAGGAATTCTGAGACACGCTGCTGTACGCCACCTACGAAGATGAAGAAGATGTTGCCCATTCTCTCCTGCGTATGATAGCGAAACTAGGGCTTCCTGCTTCACTTCCCAGAAACTAATTGTTCAGGAAACAGACCAAATCGACGAGGAGCATGCTAGGAATACTCGTATGGAAATCACACCATAAAATGCTGAGTAAAAAATGATGCTTTGTTTTTCCCCCCCCCGTCCTTTTTCCTTGCGCATACTTTCCTGATCTGCAACGGCGACCGCCTCCCAGAGAGCTGCCTCCCGATTTCCATGTGTCAACCTTCTGTTCTGGGCTTGAGCTTCTTGCCGCTTCAGAGCATATTCCGCCCACACACGCTGTGAGTCAACGAATTCACTTTCCCAAGGCTGAATATACCGGTACAAATTGGGAATAAGTTGTTCATCCTCATGACTCATTCCACTACGAAAATGAGTCACCCCAACATCCGTTTGCTGACTATACCGTAAATCACTTTGCGGAATTAATATATGGCCCATAGAGAGCATACCAAGTCCTCCGCATCCTGACCTGTATGCTCCACTTAAAGCACATTTATGCATATATAAATCTTTACATATACAAGTTCATCTATTCGCACATAAGTCACACTTAAATTACATGTACTCATATTTCATTACTTTTATTATATTGATACTCTCTATTTCAAAGCATTCAAACAACCAGAGTCATACTGTTCAATAACAATAAATAGAAAGAAAACATATCGAGCTCTTATGTGCAATCAGATCCACATAAAGGGATAGATTTTACCGGTATTAGATGTGTTGATAATGTCCATATCGAACATCACGCTCATAAAATCATTTTTAAATTAGGGTTTTGTTTGGTCTCTGTAATTTGATGTTCAAGGCTTGAATCCTAATCACGACGACAACGCGCATCTTGTAAAAGTTATATAAAGAAATGTAAGAGGAATGGTCGCAAGAGACATTTTTTTTTTGCCGGGAATTGCTAGATGTTTCGCCTTGATATTTGTCAGAATATTGTTACACTATTGGGAGGTCCTGAGTATTGTTAGTGTTGATTTCTGTCCTGTCTGCATCTTCTATATATACTGAAGTTCATTGTAACGAATGGTAAGTGACGGATTGTGTGTCTGAGTACTGATTCCGTATATGCTCTTCAATCGTCGAAAAGTACCCTGAGTCAGTCTGAGTAGTTATATTACTGTGTGATTTGATTTGATAACTTAATACCATGTTGAGTATATTCTGTTTGTTTTACTGAACTTGTTGCATTCGGTGATGAGGACGGACTAGTATTTTCGGTAACGTGAGCTTTTAGTTGAGATCGCTATAAAGCGTTGTGACAAAGAAATCTATCAGTAAAAGTATTGTCTCTGGTTGATTACTACTGTGAAATCGGTATCCCAGACTACTGCTCTGTTCCAATAGCAGGTTAGTCTGGAGAGTTCAGTATGCAGAAATATAGAGATCAAATGTTCTTAGTTACTGCTAGTAACTGAGCTAAGATGCGTATACATGTTTCGGATGTTGTGTTGAATAATTGGGAAAAGAGTACAGGGCCTCTGTTCAACAGACCCCTACCACTCCCAAGAACCCACATTGTTTTCGGTGACGATACTAAAAGTTTAACACAGTTTACGGTGAATCACTGTTTTACGGTAATATTTGTTCGGTAACGATTTCGGCTAGACAGTAACACAGGCTATTTCTCTTAACACTTGGCACCGTCTGTGGGAAGGTGGCATCAAGATTGTCAGTCGTTCGTCATAATTAGATTATCGTTTGATTGGCAGTAGCAACAGAACTAGATTTTTGCAAACTGTTTCGTTAGTAATACTACGCGATTAGTACAAAAGATGATACATGCCGGTTACTCGATCCGATGAAACGTATCCCAAGAACCATCAGTCTGGAGTACTAAAACCAACTTTGGGAGGTAGAAGTACAACTAGGACTGACCCAGTTGTCAAGAAAGTTAAGAACGTTAAAACTGATTCCGGTCATATTCCGGTGGAACCGGTTACGCCTCTGGTACATTCCGGTACTATTTTGGCACAGTCTGTCGAAGATATAGTAATTCCAGAACCTACCAAGACGTAGTGGGAATCTAGTTTAACAATCTTGGAAAAAGATTCAGATTCATCTACGATTAGAAACACTTTAGTCAAAGAAATCGGCGAAGGAGAAAAAACGCCGAATTCGGGCATAATTCGATTCATTTCAGTGAAATTTCGGTAAGAGAATCACAGTTTTTCGGTGACGATTTAGCATTTTCTGCTGAATCCTCAGCTCAATCACCGCGCTTGAAAGCAAGTTCCCATACACTGGACATCAAGGAGGAAGGAAGGCTGTTCGAAACAGAGATTCGAAGCATATTAAGCAAGATAATCACACCGGAAAGTGCACCATCCGACGATACAGATTCCGGTAGTTCAGATATTCAGGCTCGAGATATAGAAGGAAGGTATAATACACTCATGATGAACGGACAACAACAACAACAGTTATGTCCACCCAGGCCACCTCTAACGGGAGTGACATACACGAAGTTTGGTGGATTTCCGGGAGATGATCCGGATGCTCACGTATGCACTTTCGAGATAAGCTACGCAGTTCTCAACCATCCACCGGATCAGGCCTACAAAGCCATTGTCTTCCAATCTACACTTGTTAATGAAGCAGCTAGATGGCTTACAAAATATGATATTAATCATTTCGGCACCTACGAAGTAGTACGAGATGCTTTTCTGCAGCGATTCAGGTTAAAAAAGAATCCAGCAGAAATTTTTGATTATCTGCAGAATAACAGACAGAAGGCAGATCAAACCGTACAAGAGTATGCTACTCTCTTTAGAACACACTTAAGGCAGCTACCACCGGCCCACTCTAACTTGCCAGATGATGTTATCACTCAGTGGTTCATCAATGGTTTGGTTCCACAACTTAAGCAGATCATGATCATAAGATGTGTCGGAGCCATGTCCCTTGATGCAGTCATTGCAATGACTCTGCAACTGGAACACAAAGTCGGTGGATTTATAGAAGATTTGGAATGGTTAAAGGCAAACAAAAATGTTGTAGAAGATATGACTAGACAAGTATACTGCAACACATGCAAAAATTCAGGACATACTAGTGCCAATTGCACACTTAATCAGACATTCTGCGCTATCTGCAACATTGCCGGACACACCACCAAAAACTGCGCATATAACGCTAGAGTACAAGGAACAGCGACTGTCAATGCAATTATCCAGGAACAAGGGCAGCCAGCCAATCACTATGTGCCTCCACAAATGAGAAACAACCAGCAGCAAGGATATCGAAATTACCGAGGACAGAGGAATTACAACTATAATCCAAACCGCTGGCAGAACGGACCACCACCGGAAAATCCCAATTTACCACCACCACGCTCTCATTTTTGTGGTGAATTTGGACATATTAGGAGATTTTGCAAAGATGCAGCTGAGTATGATCAAAGGAAGAAGGAACGTCAAAATCCAATGGCCAACATGGTAAAAATCACACCGGTGGAGACACAGGCTGCTGCAGTCCAGACCCGTTCCTGTAAACAACTGCAACCAGCAGCAGAAATATTTGAACCAGGGGTATGTGAACAACACAGAATGTACAACAAAGCTAGTCAATGGACCACAGCAGAACCACCAGTCTTTCCAGAGCCTATTCCGGTAACCCAGCCCTCGTTAACGAAGGAAGAAACGCAACAAAGGGAGTCAGTAGCAGGAACATCATCAGCAGCAGAATTACCAACCGTAGACACCTCCACATCAGCAGAGGCATCAACTTCAACATCAGTAGAGCCTGTCAATCAATCTCAACAGGCTTGGGAAATCTTATCTAAGGCATCTATCACTCTGCCTCTAGGCCAACTACTGGCATTAGTACTTGGGATTCGCTAACAATTCCAACAACAGTTCAGTCCGGTACCTTTTGTATTCCGGCGATAGCAGCAGTTCAACCGGAACCTGATTCTACGGTTGATCATTCAGTCCCCTTGATTACAGTACAGTATAAGAATCATAAGATTACGCAGGTATTAGTTGATGGAGGCTCTGGTGTTAACATTGCGACTGCCGCATTATGCAAAAGATTAGGATGGACCGAAATTGAGCCAGTTCAATTTTTTGTCAGAATGGCAGATCAATCAAGAGTCCATCTCGTAGGACTTGTGCGAAATATACCCATCACTTTGCAAGGTATAACCTTTAAAATGACCTTTGTCATACTAGATCTGCCGGAATCTACTTTGGATTACAACCTTCTTTTCGGCCGACCTTGGCTGAAGCATGCGAAGGTAATACAGGACTGGTCTGCACAAGAGCTTACGTTTAAAGATGCCAATCGTAGATATGTGGTAAAATTAGATGCCATACAACCTTGCGAGCTACATGCTAGACCGTATTTTGCTGAACCCGTCCATATGCTAGATGGATTGTCAGACGATGAAGAAGAAGAGTTTCTGAAGAATAACGCTAATTTAATTTCCTTAGGAACTGTTGATCTACAGACCGTTGTAGATAACTGGAATGCTTCAGTTTGTACAGTAATACCCGTCACAGAAGAGGCTAAGAAGGAAGACACTATCTCGACACATGACAACAAACTACAGCAACTCTTTAAACCAACAGACAACACAGAGAAACATCAACAGTTCTATGTCCCTGAAGATCAGCTGATCACTTACAATTTAGGAGATAAAGATCATCCGCGTCCTGTGAAGATAAAGCAAAACTTACCGGAAACATTTCAAGCAGGTTTAATCCAGCTACTCCAAGAATTCACCGACGTCTTTGCATGGGACTACAAAGACATGAAAGGATTGGACCCCCGTATCTACCAGCACAGGGTCATGCTGAAGCCAGAATCAAGGCCAATAAAGCAAACCAGCTACCGGATGAATCCCTATTATGCATCTCAGGTAAAGGTAGAACTGGATAGGTTATTAAAAGTCGGATTCATCGTGCCAGTAGAGCATGCTGAATGGATCTCTCCGATTGTGATTGTGCCAAAGAAAAACAAGCAATTGAGAATCTGTGTAGATTACCGGAAATTAAATGCAGCAACCGTACCGGATCCCTTTCCAATTCCCTTTTTGGATACCATGCTTGATAGAGTAGCAGGTCCCGAGATGTATTCATTCCTAGATGGATACAGTGGCTACAACCAAGTGAGAATGGCCGAAGAAGATATACCAAAAACTGCATTTATTACCAACTGGGGTGTCTTTGCTTGTACAGTAATGTGGTTTGGATTAAGAAACGCACCAAGCACATTTCAAAGATGTATGCAGGAGATATTTTCTCCTTATCTCACTTCATTTATGCAAGTATATCTCGATGATTTTTCAATTTTTGGTAAGATGATAGCACACCTGTTCCATTTATGGTGCTGCTTTTAGAAATGCAGAGAGTATAGACTCTGCTTGAACCCAAACAAATCAGTGTTTGCGGTCTCATGTGGCAAATTACTTGGCCACATTGTATCTGCACAAGGTATCCAAGTAGATCCAGATAAAATTTCGGCAGTATTAGAAGCTCCGGTGCCAGCTTCTCCAAAAGAAGTTATGCGCTTTATGGGCCAAGTACGGTGGCATGGAAGGCACTTACGGTGGCTTGCTCATTTGGCTATACCATTAAACAAGCTAATCAGCAAAACACCTCGACAATTTGAATGGACCCATGAATGTCAGATAGCATTTGATCGTTTAAAACATTTATTAACCCAAGTTCCTATCTTACAACCGCCGGACTGGGATCATCCATTTCATGTATTTGTCGATGCTTCAGATATAGCAATAGGAAGTGTGTTGATGCAACAAATTGTTAAATGGTTCAGACCAGTGTATTATGCAAGTCGAAGATTAGTGCCTGCTGAGAAAAATTACTCTGTAACAGAAAGAGAATGTCTAGGGCTAGTATATTCGGTCAAGAAATTCAGACATTACTTGCTAGGCCGTAAATTCACATTTCATGTAGATCACGCTGCACTTGTCTATCTAGTTCGGCAACATCATCTAGGTGGTCGATTAGCGCGATGGGTCTTACTCTTGCAGGAATTTGACTACAAAGTCATTCACCGGCCAGGCAGTTCAGATGCCTTAGTAGATTTCTTATCCCGCTTAGATTCCGGTGAAGCTCCGGTGGGCATAGATGACACGACACCCGTGATTTATGTATCAGAACCAATTAATGAAGAATCTACAGACCCACCTATCCCATTTTCGTATTATGATCAGATCTTGACCTTTCTCACTGATGGTTGCCTTCCATCTCAGACTTCTACGGCAGTACGCAGAAAAATTGCAGTCTTTAGCCGTCGATTTCGGTTAATTGCTGGAGAATTATATTATGTAGATCACACCGGAATCCTACTTCGATGTATTCCACCGCATGAAGTTAATTCAGTTATTACTTTGGCCCACTCAATTCCTTCCGGTGGTCATTTTGCAGCAGACTTAACTCACCGGAAAATTCTGCAGAGTGGTCTCTGGTGTCCAACGATGTACAGAGATATATTACAGTTTGTCAAACAATGTGATACTTGTCAAAGATCGGGTCAACCTTTGCAACGTCATCTTTTTCCTCTGCAACCCATCTTACCATTGGAACCTTTCCAGAAGTGGGGTCTAGATTTTATCGATCCTATTACACCTCCAGCAGTCTTCAGTAACAACCGTTACATACTGACCTGCACAGACTATGCAACCAGATGGGCAGAAGCCTAGGCTTTACGGTCTGCTACAGCAGTTACGGTAGCAAAGTGTCTGCTAAGCGATGTCTTTCCACATTTTGGCTTACCACTAGAAATTATCTCGGATCAAGGCACTCATTTTGTAAACAATTTAATGAAGGCACTTACACAGTTGTTATAGGTCACACATAAATTTAGTTCTCCTTATTATCCTCGTGCCAATGGATTGGCCGAGATTACAAACAAATCTCTGCTGAATATCCTTCAAAAATTGATCATGGAATCACCAGAAAGATGGGATCAACTGCTACCTACAGTATTATGGGCATACCGGACTACCTACAAGGTAACAACAGTGTTGGGGGATTCTTTGACAAGAAGGAGTTTGAGGGTTTGTAGGAGAAAATGGAAGGACCAAAAGAGAAAATACACCTTGGAAGTCTCTGCCTTCGATTGATTACAGTAAGAAAAGTACAATGTTTGAAATACAAGATACACCAATACCTCTGTGCACAATCCCGCAGAGTGCCCAATTACAAAATATCCAATATCCCAATGTCCTCTTGCTGCCGACCTCCTCTGCAACAAACCTCCACTTGCTTCAAGCTTCTCCTTGTGCACACCTTGCACCAAGGTGCACTTCCACTTCTGTGCGACGTACTCTGGTGTCTCTTGCACTTCCCTCTCTTGCTCCACTTAGCCTATGCTCTCTTGCTTACTCCCACCTTGGTCCAAGAATGGTTCTTCCTTGATTTGAGTGTGTCGATCACGTACGCTCCTAACTGCAAGTGAATCTTGGTGCTCACTTTGATGTCCCAAGATTGCTCTCACAAGTGGCAGCCAACTACTCACTGTTTTGTCCTGTAGTGACTTTAGTCTAAAACCAAAAATTTTAATGGGGGGCCATACTTTCACCTGTGCGTACACTTTGCCGCTTCACATGCCTTCACATTTCCTTTTAATTCTTCACTTTTGCACATAAGGGGGGTTCACCTGAACCTTCCAAAACACTTTAAAACACACTTTGAACCTTAGGGAAATTAGAGAAAGTACCTCTGCAACCTGCAACTTGTTTTCTCCAATTTACCCTTTGTGGACCATTCATTGTGCACTACCTGTGCACTTTGACACCTGCACTTACGCACTTTGACTTTGCACCTGTTGACTTTGACCTTGACCTTGTTGACTTTGACCTGTTGACTTTGACTGCAGTTGACTTTGACCAACATGACATTTAGGGGCTCAACAGTTGCCCACCACCTAATGTGCTCTCCGTCCCGGAGAGCATACAGACACCATGAAAAGAGTACTGTAGAAGTGGAAGAGGACATCTGAGCAGCAACCAAATCCACCAAATTTGGGAGGGGAAAGGTGTGGAAGGGGGGGGGGGTTGTGGGAAGTGATGGGGAGTGGAGGTTTGGGGAAATGAAAGAGACCAACCCATACACAGTCATAGTAATAAAACGAACAATAATAGACCCGAGAGTGCACAAGGAACACATCAGGAATACGGAACCAGAAGCGCATAGAAAAGGAACACACCATGAATACTGAACACACATCTAAAAGCAGAAAGGAACAAGGAAACAACTGGAAACAACTGTCCATGATAAGTACATGAAGTGCCCCGGAACCAATGATGGGCAACAGATCCAAAAGATAAGTATATGCATCCGACACTAAGCCTCACAACAAAAAGAGGCGAGAATAAAGCAAATGAAACTAGGGAAACCGAAGCGTGTAGAACTCCTAGAAGTAGGCGAGAGAGACGGAACAGCTAACTAAGGCGCCGGCGGAGAAGGCGGCCTCTCCCCATGGGGAACGTCGTCCCGAGGAAGAGGTAAGTCGGGTGAGGCGGGAGGAATGATGGCTGCCTCCTCAGTCCAAGCAGCAATCCGGCTCCTGTAGCGGCGGAGATGATCGCGCTCGCGTCGGACCAAGCGACACGCCGGGCTATCACAAATGCCTAAGGCCGCACGCTGGCTGATCTCCATAAGAGCTCGAGTCGCCGCATCAGCCTCATCTCTGTAGCGGTCGCGGTCCTGCTGCATGGCCCGCAATGCCTCGCGCGACGTCTGCCACTGAGCCGCTGCAGCCGCACGAATACGATCAATCGTCTGAGCATACTGCTGGTGAAGCGCAGCCGTCGCAGATACAGAATCAAGAGAGAGACGGGCAGCATCGGCCCCATCGCTCGCTACGACGCTCGCATCTCGAAGTAACCCCAAGAAAGGTGGATCATCGTCGAGGCTGGCACGGATGGAAGGCTGCGATGGGGGAGGTGGGGGTGGTGGTGCCGGAATAGGCTGTGGCAAAATGGGAGAGGCTGGAGGCGAGTGATGCGGATGGGAGGTGGAGGCAGACTCAACAGAGATGGCAGGAGATGGAGGGGGCTGGGAGGCAACTGCCGGGGGGGGGGGGTGACGGGATGGGTGAGGCAGGGACGGGGGTGGGAAAGGAATCCATCAGCCGGGTACGGACTCTCCGAGCGGGAGGAGGAGGGGAGGCTGTCCTGGAAGGAGGTGGCGGCGGAAGAGAGCAAGGATCCGAATGTAGGGCGACGGATGGCTGAGGATGGGCGTGGGGAGAATGGGCAATGGAATGTGTAAGATGAGGGAGGTCAATACAATGGCTAGATGCTATGGTGCGTGTACCAGGCAAATGGAAGAGCCAAGCTAAGACGGGGGCGGAATAAACAGAAAAAGAACGAGTTCCGCGATGGAGGGCCTCATGGAAACGTCGAGAACGAAGGAGAAATGACTGGAACATGAGTGTCCCATAGGGAAATGGGCGACCATGTAAAAAACAGAAAAGCGGGTCGGCTATATGGATATCATGCAAGGGAAGTTCCGAGGATGGACTACGAAATAAAAAGAAGAAAATGAACGAGTGGAGAACGGCGAGCTGGTAGTGAGTGGGGATGGCATCCACGCCATATAAAGACAAACAGAAAGCGATGGTATCTGCTCGAGATAACCCCGAGTAGAGGGTCTGGGGAGCATGAAACGAAGTGAGGCTCGAACCTATACCCGCAGCTACGACCGCAGGGGTGAGTGAGCCAGAAGGAAAATGAGGGAAATCAAGCAGCGCCGTGCGAATGTCGGACCCCTCTGCCTCGGATAAGAGTAGGGAGGCCAAGCGCCACAGACCAGCCTGACGGAGGCAACCCTCTGGAAGGAGATCTATGAGCGGAATGGGAGGCAAAGCTAAATGCAGGCGGAGGGATGTGGTCGAAGATGGGTCTCTATGGTCAACTATGGACGACGACGGGGGACGGGGAGCGGGGGAGGTGGAATGACTACCTGAGCTGCGAGCGGGGTGTCCACTAGACCCATCGGATTGTGTCGGCACTGCTATGTGGGGTGCTGTAACGGGAAGGTGGTGACCAGGGGGAAGAGAGCCGGGGCTATATAACGAGGAACCTGAGAGGGATACACACGGAAGTGAACCCGCGAAGGGCTGGCTACCAGGTAGAGGGATAGGGGTGGAAGGTGTGACAGGGCGTGGGACTGGTGCGCGAGGGACTGGGTGGACAATGGTGGGGAGGGTTGCCCTAGGGGCATGAGAAAGGATCGTGACAGGGACGGGCGGGTTGGGGGCGAGGGGGGAAGAGAGGGACGAGGTCCTAGGGAGAAGGGGGCCTACCTCAGGATGGAGAGTACCGAGAGCCAAAGCCGAAGGGGCAAACTCTGAGTATGCCTCAGTAGCCATGGATGAATCCTGCTGAGGAGCGGAAGATGCCATATGTGCAGACGAAAACTTTGTCACAAGTGCTGAAGCCATGCAATCACAGGAGACAAGGTTGTAAGAAGGCTAATCGATATGGTACATGAGAACTGAGGAAAAAAGACCTAAACTGAGACCGAGAACCCAAAAAATGGATTCGGCACGATCAATTATCCTAAAAACGACTATAAGAACATGAAAAACCGAGAGGTGGAATAAGAAAAATAAAAGAAACAAAGAAAGAAAATGCTATACAAAAAACAAATACAGAAAAAAGAAAGAAAGAAAAGAAACGAATAAATAAGGAAATAAAAATAAAATAAAATAAACAATAAAAATAAAAAGAAAGAATAAAAAAGAAAAAAAAACAAAAAACAAAAAAATAAAAAGGGTACCTGGAGTGTCGCACGCTGCCGGCTGAGACGGAAAAAGAAAAGGGGGGGCCTTATATAGGGGGGGGGGGGGGGGGGGGGGGGGGAGGGGGGGGGGGGAAAGGGGGGGGGGGGGGGGGGGGGGGGGAGGGGGGGGGGGGGGGGGAAGGGGGCGGGGGGGGGGGGGGGGAGGGAGGGGGGGGCGCGCTGGCAGAATGGGGGGGGGGGAAGGGGGGGGGGGGCTGTCAGAATGGGGGGGGGGGGGGGGGGAGGGGGGGGGGGGGCGGGAAGGGGGGGGGGGGGGGGCGGGGGGGGGCGGGGGGGGGGGGGGGGGGAGGGAGGGGGGGGGGGGGGAGGGAGGGGGGGGGGGGGGGCTGTCAGAATGGGGGGGGGGCGCGCTGGCAGAATGGGGGGGGGGGGAAGGGGGTGGGGCTGTCAGAATGGGGGGGGGGGGGGGAGGGGGGAGGGGCTGTCAGAATGGGGGGGGGGGGGGGGGGCGCGCTGGCAGAATGGGGGGGGGGGGTTGTCAGAATGGGGGGGGGGGGGGGCGGGGGGGCGAGAGGGGGGGGGGGGGGGGGGCGGGTGGGGGGGCGGGCGGGCGGGCGGGCGGGGGGGCGGGCGGGCGGGGGGGGGCGGGCGGGCGGCGGGCGGGGGGGCGGGCGGGCGGGCGGGCGGGCGGGCGGGCGGGCGGGCGGGTGGGGGGGGGAGGGGGGGGGAAGGGGGGAGGGGGGGGGGGAGGGGGGGGGGGAGGGGGGGGGGGGGGAAAGGGGGGGGGGGAGGGGGGGGGGGGAGGGGGGGGGGGGGGGAAAGGGGGGGGGGGAGGGGGGGGGGAGGGGGGGGGGGGGGAGGGGGGGAGGGGGGGGGCAGGGCGGGGGGGGGGGGGGGGGGGGGGGGGGGGGGGAAAGGGGGGGGGGGGGGGAGGGGGGGGGGGGGAAAGGGGGGGGGGGGGGAGGGGGGGGGGGGAGGGAGGGGGGGCAGGGGGGGGGGGATTTTTTTTTTTTTTTTTTTTTTTTTTTTTTTTTTTTTTTTTTTTTTTTTTGGAACCCCCAAATTCCCTAGGGGGCTTTTTGTTTTTGTTTTTTTTTTTTTTTTAATAATTTTTAAATAGCCCAATTTAGAGAAAAATCAAGGAAAAATCTGAAAAAAATGCCAAAAATTGGCCAAAAAATTCTAAAAAAATTCTGAAAAAATTCTGATGAAATTTTCTACATGTTGAGCCTAAAATCCTTCATCAAACCACAGAGACCCTCCATTTATTCCTCAAATTGGGCAATAAAAAGACATCGAAAAGGGATAAAATTTGCTAGAAAAATGCTAAAATTGCTAGAAAATTTCCAAAAAAAGAGCTTGCTTGGCCGTGGTTTTGAAATATCTTCTAGGTTTTCTAAAAACACCAATAACAAAGATGAAATTGATAAGGAAAACTACTAAAACTTAGCAAAATATGATGAGAAAGTTATGTACAACCTGGACATATTTGACAGTTCCAGGTGATCCATACGTCATTAAGTGTGTTGATGATAGGCCTTCAACCTTGAAATGTTGACCAGTGGCAAGGCCTCTCCTTTCAGCGTCTGTAACTCCACAGCACCCAAGTTTAGCATTGTTTTGACTCTATAAGGTCCTTCCCAATTTGGAAGCCATTTTCCTCTCAGTTGTGTATGAAGGTTAGGTCTATGGAGAAGAACCAACATGCCTGCTTCAATGTTGTTGTTCCACAGGTGTCGATCATGTGCCTCTTTCCTCTTCATCTGAGTCTCGATCAATTGTTTTGTTGCTAGGAGACGAATCTCCTCCACTTTATGTAGGGCCCCTATTCTCTGAGAGACATCACAGTCTTTTTTGCCCTGCATGTATGCTATCTTAGGTGAGCCATGTAAAAATTCAAAGGGCTCAATGGGCAATATTCCATAAACCAGTTGAAATGGAGAATATCCTGTGGCCTCTTTGTAAGCTAACCTGTATGCCCATAGGGTACCTTGATAAGCAATGCCCCAGGAAGTGGGTTGTAACATACATTCCTTCCTTAACATTGAGATCAAAACTTTATTTGTCGATTCAGCCTGTCCATTGGCTCTTGGATAGTAAGCACAAGAAGTCCTATGTAGAATTCTATACCTGTTAAAAATCTCCTGCAGGACCTTATTGACAAAATGTGTACCTTGATCTGTACAAATTTCAAATGGGCATCCAAACCTGCAAATGATGTTACTATAAATGAAATCGGCAACAGTTTGGGCAGTGCAGTCGGGGGAAGCAATAGCTTCAGCCCACTTGGTCGCATAATCGGTAGCTATCAAGAGATATTTCTCTCTTTTTGGAATTGTCGGAGGATAGATGGGCCCTACAAAATCCAGCCCCCACTTTTCAAATGGTTGCCAGGAAGTAGAAACAATCAAGGGGTTATGTCTCTGCGTTGTGGGCTTAGGTCCACACCTCTGGCAAACATCACATGCCTTTCCCCATTCATCTGTATCCTTAAATAGTGTAGGCCACCATAGACCAGCATCTAATATCCTCTGACTCATAATATGCCCTGGAAGGTGCCCACCACCTGGTCCTTCATGTGCAGAGTGAAGGACTTTCCTCACTTCTTCTTCCTCCAAGCACTGCCTAAGTCTGTCATCCTTTCCCTTTCTATATAATTTATCTTCAAGGAAGGTGTATGGTCTGCTCTTGAGTAGCAATCTCTTCCTTTGCACAGCACTAGCCGTTTTTGGATACATCCCTGTTTTAATGAAATTCTTGATATCATAATACCAACCTTGGGCCTGGACAGCAAACAGATGAGCATCTGGAAAATCATCATTGATTCCACTAACTTGCTCCATCATGTTGATTCTGGAAAGGTGATCCGCCATAACATTCTCTTTACCTGGTCTGTGGACCACAGAAAAATCGAACTCTTGGAATAACAATAACCACCTCCATATTCTACCAGTGGCTTGTGGTTTGTTGAGCAAGTACTTGAGAGGTTGGTGGTCAGTTATAATAACGAATTTTACTCCCAACAAGTAATGACGAAATTTTTGGACCGCAAAAACCATTGCTAAGGCTTCCCTTTCAGTAGTGCTGTAATTCCTTTCAGCCTTAGTCAAAATTCTACTAGCATACTGAATTGGTCTGTCCATCTTAAATTCTTCACTAGGTTGTGTCAAAACTGCCCCCACTGCATAGGCACTGGCATCTACATGTATATGAAAGATTCTTGACCATTCAGGTGTGATCAAAATAGGAGCAGACACTAACCTGGACCGCAATGTTTGATATGCTTTTTCTTCCTCTTCTTCCCATTTAAAAGGTACTTCCTTACCTGTAAGTCTAGCCAGAGGTCTAGCTATCTCTGCATACATTTTAATAAACCTTCTATGGTATCCAGTATGCCCCAAAAAACTCTGGATCTCTTTAGGGGATTTAGGTTTAGGCAACTTTAAGATAGAAATGATTTTGTCAGGATCCGGGGCCATACCTTTAGCTGACACCACATGTCCTAAGAGAGTTCCTTCTGTCACAAGAAAATGACATTTGTTTGGATTGAGCTTTAACTTAGTTTGGGGCCATACCTTTAGCTGACACCACATGTCCTAAGAGAGTTCCTTCTGTCACAAGAAAATGACATTTGTTTGGATTGAGCTTTAACTTAGTTTCTCTGCATCTTTTGAAAACATTATGCAGCTGCCTCAGATGGTGGTCCAAACAATCTAGAGGAGTTTCTTTGTGAGATCCTGAAAACGAAGAGAAGTCATCCATGAAGATTCTAAGTGATTCCAGCAATAGGGGGCCAAAGATGAGATTGACCGTTCTGTTAAAGGTGGCTGGGGCATTTCTGAGCCCAAATGGCATTTTTACATACACATATGTTCCCCAAGGTGTGATAAAAGCAGTCTTTTCTCGATCCTCTGGGTGTATTGATATTTGATTATAGCCACTGAATCCATCCATAAAGCTATATAAGGCATGCCCAGCTACTTCTTCAATGACCTGTTCTGCAAAAGGCATTGGGAAACCATCTGGAATGGTCACCTTATTGAGTGCTCTAAAATCAACACAAATTCTGATTTTATTAGTATTCTTCTTTGGTACTATAACCATAGGGGAGAGCCACTCTGAGTGTTCTACAGGAATGATGATTCCTGCATCCTCCATCTTCTGGATTTCCACATAGACAGCTTCAGCATATTTTGGGTTAAGTCTATAACTCTTCCCTCTGATAGGTTTTGCTCCATCAACCAGAGGGATTCTATGCTCTCCATAAGTTGCCGGCACTCCTTCTAAGTCTTTATAATGCCAAGCAAAAACATCTATATATTTGGTCAAGAATGATTTTACCTTTTCAAGGAGCCCTGGGTGGCTCCACAACCAAGTGGCCACCAAAACTGGCCGATCATTGTCTTGATTGCCTAATTGTATTTCTTGGACAGGATTTCTCTCTACCAGAGTATCCTCCTTCTCCTCTCCTTCCTTGTCTTTGTCTTCTAGCTTTTCTTGCATTGCTTCATAAGCAGGGGTGTTTTGGATTTCAATCTGTTCTTCCTTATCCTGCATCCATCCTACAGGTATTTCTTGAATTGGAAAAGAACACTCTTCACTAGAATCTTTTACCTTGCCTTTAGCTTTATTAACTTCATTTTCTGTAGTAGTCATATCCTCCTCAAAAATGCATTTGAGGGTTGTCTTCCTGCCCCTTCTGTGGTTTGTAATGGGCTCTCCCAATCCATCAACCTGGACTTTTTCCTTATCTTCATCATAACCTTCAATTGTACAACAATTATTAAGAAAAATTCCAAAACAAGAGGAAGAGTTGCCTGCTTGGAGCCAATTTAGAATATCCTCTTCTTCCTCAAAATCTATTTGGGGTTGATCCTCCGATTCTGTTTCCATGCAAATGCCAACTGCTTGCATCATGCTAGTGTTTCCTTGATTATCTGGGCCCTCTTCTAAATGAATCTGTGTCAGCTCCTGCCCTTTCTTTTGTACCCACATAGTATCCTTGCCCCAATCATGAATGACACTTGCGTGCCTCAGCCATGGTCGTCCAATTAAGAGAGGAAATCCTCCTTCAACCTGGGGTAATCTTAAAACCACAAAATCCAGGATGAATAAATTACCTTGTACTTCAAGTGGAACTTTTGGGATTACTCCCAAGGGCCTTACTTTGCTCTGATCTGCCAAAGTGACAGTGAAATTTGCAGGCCTTGAAGGGTGGAGTCCAATTCTTTTCATTGTATGTTCAGGCATCAAGTTAATGCCAGAACCACCATCCACAATAACTCCTTTAAATTCATGACCCTTGATAGATACTGTCAGCCGAGGACTTTTATAATCTGTAAGGGGTGCTTCCCTTACAATTTTTCCTTCATGTACAACAGCAGTCTTTGCCACCAAACTTGTAGTGGAAGCTTCATCAATTATCTGCAAGAGTTCTGACCTGAACTTCCCATCCATCTTTATTAAATCAAAAATACTAACCTCCTTTTTCATGGACTTGAGCAGTCTGGAGGCTTCTGATTCCTTAAGAGCTTGGGCTCCATTTGACTTATCCAACTCCTCATGAGCCCTGCTGAATGCATGTCCAATGGCATCACTGGTACCTGTGCAATTTTCCTTTTGCCTTGTGTCTGCACTTGTGGTGGCTAGGTCTTCTGACACACCTTTGTCTCTGTTTAATCCATTAATCAATGATTCTTGACCCATGTCCACTGGAGCCATCCCCTTGCTTCTTGTCTGCACAGTAAAAGAGTCAATTTCTTCTAACTGCACCACCCTGGTAGATGGTGATGGCACCTTAACTTGATTTGCCATTTCTTCTTCCTTCACAGAAATCATTTGGATATGGGGCCCTGATGAAGAGGCTTGATTCTTAGGACAACCATATGTATAATGGTCTCTGGCCTCAGGGCAGTTCCTACAAGGAGGTGCATTCTCTGGTAGGGTGCACCTACTTTGGTAGTGCCCACATTCTCCGCACCTAAAACAGATTATTGGCCTCCTAGGCCCATTTCCAAAATTATTCCTCTGTCTAGGGTTATAGTTGTTACCTTGATTTTGTGCAGCCATCACATTTGTGGTTGTTGGGGGTCCTCCTTGGGTCCAGTATGTCGTTGCAGGCATTCCTCTTGATTGGCATTCATGGGCCTCATGGCCAACCTTCCTGCATAATTGGCAATTTACACTTAACAGAGGGCACTCACTTACTATATGCCCTTGTTTGCTGCACATGGAACACCAAAGACCACTCTTGATGCCTCCTCCTTTGAGCTCCTGCAACTCCTGTCGCAGCTGAGCTAATTCCTCTGCCTGGGCTTCCTCTTCCTTTTGGAGCTTGAGTGCTTCAATCTCCCTTCTCAATTGAGCCACAGCAGTCTCCTCCTCTTTGTAGGGCTTATTTCTCTTTAAGCCCTCCAGCTCCCTCCTCAGCTGGGTCACTGGATCCTCCATGTATGTACCATATGTTGGTGGTGAAGAAGTTGTCCCATATTGGTGCCTTATTTGCTCCAGTCTTGTAGCCGTGGTGATGAACTCCTCTATGGAGGCTGTAGGTAATACTAATTCCTTTATTTTGCATTGAGTGGCTACTGGTAGGGGCTTGGCTAACCATTTCTTGACAAAAAAATCATGGGGTGGATCTGGTAATTTGGCCATTAGTGCTTTGGCTCTGGTCACAAATTCTGGGAACTTTTCTCCTGGACCCAATCTCAAGTTCTCTAGCTCTTCTATGATAATCTCTGCTGTGTTCCCCTGCTGGAATTGATTTCTAAAAGCATCCTTCATCAAATCCCAAGTGGTAAAGTGGTTTTCAGCAAACTGGCTGAACCACTTGTCTGCGAGTCCTTCCAATGTGGCTGGGAAGAGTATCAAGAAAGCATCTTCCCTACCCATTAGCCCCCTAGTCTTACATAATGCAAGAAATCGTCGAATGTGCTCATCTGGGTCCTCCTGGGCTAAACCCCTGAAGGAGGGAAATTTTATGTTTAATCTGGAGAGCAAGATTTCTAGGTCCACCTGTCCTGCCATGCTTCCTACCGATGAAGTCAATGAAAGTGGACTCGATGATCTTCTGTTCGTCTTTCTTCTTGTCTGCTTGCACTTGATTCTCAAGGTTTGTGACCGGGTCGCGGTCATGAGCTATGCATAGTCCACTTAAAATGAGACACTTGATAAAAGTATGCACCTTTTGGCCCACTGGAGTAATGTTGTCGTCACTGGAATATTGTCCTCCAATGGCAATATATAGCCTCCTATGCTCAAAGCTCCTTGGAAGTCCCACCGTGCGTGCCAAATTTGTTGGGGGATTCTTTGACAAGAAGGAGTTTGAGGGTTTGTAGGAGAAAATGGAAGGACCAAAAGAGAAAATACACCTTGGAAGTCTCTGCCTTCGATTGATTACAGTAAGAAAAGTACAATGTTTGAAATACAAGATACACCAATACCTCTGTGCACAATCCCGCAGAGTGCCCAATTACAAAATATCCAATATCCCAATGTCCTCTTGCTGCCGACCTCCTCTGCAACAAACCTCCACTTGCTTCAAGCTTCTCCTTGTGCACACCTTGCACCAAGCTTCCACAAAGGGGGAGGAGTGAATACCTGCTGTCGGCAAGCGTACACTGCCAAAGGACCTTGAGATACTTGGGGGAACTATAGCTTAGCACTTCTGTGCACCACAATCCTTGGTCACTCTCTATGCACCTTGCACTTCCACTTCTGTGCGACGTACTCTGGTGTCTCTTGCACTTCCCTCTCTTGCTCCACTTAGCCTATGCTCTCTTGCTTACTCCCACCTTGGTCCAAGAATGGTTCTTCCTTGATTTGAGTGTGTCGATCACGTACGCTCCTAACTGCAAGTGAATCTTGGTGCTCACTTTGATGTCCCAAGATTGCTCTCACAAGTGGCAGCCAACTACTCACTGTTTTGTCCTGTAGTGACTTTAGTCTAAAACCAAAAATTTTAATGGGGGGCCATACTTTCACCTGTGCGTACACTTTGCCGCTTCACATGCCTTCACATTTCCTTTTAATTCTTCACTTTTGCACATAAGGGGGGTTCACCTGAACCTTCCAAAACACTTTAAAACACACTTTGAACCTTAGGGAAATTAGAGAAAGTACCTCTGCAACCTGCAACTTGTTTTCTCCAATTTACCCTTTGTGGACCATTCATTGTGCACTACCTGTGCACTTTGACACCTGCACTTACGCACTTTGACTTTGCACCTGTTGACTTTGACCTTGACCTTGTTGACTTTGACCTGTTGACTTTGACTGCAGTTGACTTTGACCAACATGACATTTAGGGGCTCAACAAACAGGGTTGACACCTTTCAAATTAGCTTATGGATTAGAAGCAATAGCACCAATGGAGATAGTCATACCAAGTTTACGCATAGTAATCGATTAGAAACTACTACCGAAAGACTCATTGTCATTTCGGTTGGACACACTCAGAGAGTTAGACGAGCACCGATGGCTCAGTTTTTTAACCATGCGCGAAGTCCAACTAAGACAGGCAAGGATGCATGATCAAAACCTGAAGACTCCAGTATTTTCGGTGGGTCAGCTTGTACTTTTCTATAATGCAAAGTCAAATAGATCCGCAGGCAAATTCAAATTACGGTGGTTCGGCCCTTACAAAATCTCAGAGCAAATCAGTCCTGCAACTTTTCGGTTGACTACGTTGACCGGAAATCCACTTCCAAAAGCAATCAACGGCTCGAAGCTGCGGCCGTATCAAAGCGCTACTAATCCGCATTAAATCATTCGGCAGTGGACCGCATTTTTTAGCTTTTGTTTTTTACTTTTCATTCTATTCTTTCTTTTCTCTTTTTTATAGCCGTGTTTTGTCATAAGCCGCCCTCCTTACTAATTACTCAAGTATGCATGCCAAATTAAAAGCAATATCATTCTAGCACCGCACAATGATAACCATCACTTCCTAACCCCCCCCCCCACCGTAATATCTGTACTTAAGCTCTTCGGTTGCGTCAAAAAACGCTATTGTGTTCTTGTGATTGTGATTGTGATTGTGTGTTCTGTGTTCTGTGTATCCGTGTGCTGTGTCTTGCGTATTCGCGTTCGCGTGCGCAATGGAAGCGTTGGCGAACTACACAACTTTCTGTGATGGTATCCCTACCGAGGTAGGAGAATACCTGCGTATCCGAGGGTTGGCCAAATTCGCTGAGCTTCCTTGGCACTCAGTGGAGGCCCATCCCTTCTTCGCACAAATTATCCCAGCCATCGCCCAATCTCCCATCACCGAACGACAATGGCTCTTCCCCTCCCTACCATCTAGAACCGTAATAACCTTCCAGGCCTTCGCCGAAGCCTTCCGCCTCACTCCACAAGGCCGCGAGAATGGACCAAGTATCCCCGTAGCCAGCATGACCGAACTTTTCCCCCGCCATTCATCGAATGAATACGCCATTCTCTGCCACCCCGAACCTGAAAGAACTACATTACAGTTCTTAGTCGCAATCCTTAACCTCCAAAAACGCACCTATGGTATCTCCCGCCCATTCTATTCCGCCATCGACCTTGCTGCACGAGAACCCGTTAATTTCGCCTCATTTTTCTTTCACCGAATCCATAAGGAGTGCGTCGCCATAGTGAAACAAGTCAACAAAGGAACCACCCCTCGATCCAGACTTCCCCACATCCTTTCTTTCCTCTTCCCAACCATACTCGTCGCTCAACCACCACCACGAGGACCAGTCTTAAGGCACGAAGAGTCAGTTCAACTACTAGAAGATGAGGAAGAAGAAGATGAAGAAGAGCTCAATCAGTTGTTCCGCAGGAAACGTATCAGAATTAGCTCCTCAGAAAGTGAAGCACAAGGCTCAGCCGGAAAAGTTAACGATGACGATAAAGACGAAGAAAATAACGAAGAAGAGACGTTCCATGATACAGCCACCTCAATGCATAATGAATCATCGCTTGAGCAACAAGAACAACAAGATCAAGCAGAGACAGAAATAATTTCGACCGAAAAAGAATCAGAGCAACAGGAAAATGAGCAGCAATCTAATCAAGATGCACTAGACAAGCTACTGAAGGCAGTGGAATCCACAGAAGCGCACAATGTAGAAACGGAACAAACAAACAAGATAACAACTACTGACTCTGCCCTCCCCAAAACCCCGCCTGCTAACCCCATCTCCCAACCGGAACCACCCCGCAGCCCCATCAAGCCCAGTCACCCCACAGGAACTTTTGAAGCCTCTACATCCTCCCTCAACTATTCACCTCCAAATTCACAACAACTCCTCACTGGAACCTCGTCGCAACCTCGCCCTCCTCCGCCATCCCACCCCATTCCAATTTTTTTGGAACTAGAATCTATGGGTCACCTTTTAATCAATCTATCCCAACAACTACCGCAACACCTGAAGCGAGCCACAGACGATGTACGAGAAGAATTCCAAAGGAAATTGGAAATAATGGAGGCAGATATCACCCCTCTTCAGGAAGAATTACAAGCAGCAAGAGCAGAAAATCATGCACTACAAGAGCAGATCAAGCAACTACAGGCTATACTCCAAGCACAGGAAGAACACTCAAGCCAAAGAGATAAGGCACTGGCTGAAAAAGACGAATTACTGACAGCTGCCGACACCGAAATAATAAAGTTAAATCAAACAATCAAAGATACAGACGATACAAGAATAGCACTAGGAAACCTACTGGAAGAAACAAGACTCCAGTTGTAGGACACAGTATAGAAATACCAAGAGCAACAGAGAGAAGCAAAGCAGGCAGTAGAAGAGCTACAAAGAACGAAAGAATCACTGGATGAGGTAAATTCTATACTTAAACATCAATTACTCAGGGAAGCTAAACATCAAAAGGAGTTAGCAAATGCCCACAGAGAACGAGATGCATACCACAAAACCATACAGTTCTAGAATCAACAGTTTGAAAGATTGGATAATCAGGTATGCAACCAGAAAGACCGAATCACCGAGATGCAGAAACAAGTCACGGACATGAAGACAGCAAGAGATGCGGCATTATCCAACGATTTTTATTTACAGGAGGCCTTTTTGCAAACACAGGCCGAAATTTTGCTTACTGAAGCCATCGCACTTAGTTCCGTTAGAGTAGATGCGCAGATCTTAGAACCCAACACCCTTAAGCAATTATTAGAAACCCTTAAGAAAAAAATAGCCCAGACATTTAGATTAGCCAGGAATATGTATTTAGAAGGTATCATAGATGAACAGTAGTTTGTAATCAAAATCACTTGCGGGTTCGAGTCCACAGTGCGTGCCACTGTTAGTCGGCCGCCGAGTGAGACAAATGTAATGACTGTCGGATGTAACGGAGTTCCTTGAATTATGCGTGAAAAGTTGGTACGCGCATCTTGTAAAGTTATATAAAGAAATGTAAGAGGAATGATCGCAAGAGACATTTTTTTTTGCCAGGAATTGCCAGATGGTTCGCCTTGATATTTGTCAGAATATTGTTACACTATTGGGAGGTCCTGAGTATTGTTAGTGTTGATTTCTGTCCTGTCTACATCTTCTGTATATACTGAAGTTCATTGTAACGAATGGTAAGTGACGCATTGTGTGTCTGAGTATTGATTCCGTATATGCTCTTCAATCGTCGAAAAGTACCCTGAGTCAGTCTGAGTAGTTATATTACTATGTGATCTGATTTGATAACTTAATACCCTGTTGAGTATATTCTGTTTGTTTTACTGAACTTGTTGCATTCGGTGATGAGGACGGACTAGTATTTTCAGTAACGTGAGCTTTTAGTTGAGATCGCTATAAAGCATTGTGACAAACGAATCTATCAGTAAAAGTATTGTCTCTGGTTGATTACTACTGTGAAATCGGTATCCCAGACTACTGCTCTGTTCCAATAGCAGGTTAGTCTGGAGAGTTCAGTATGCACAAATATAGAGATCAAATGTTGTTAGTTACTGCTAGTAACTGAGCTAAGACGCGTATAAATGTTTTGGATGTTGTGTTGAATAATTGGGAAAAGAGTTACTCGGCCTCTATTCAACAGACCCCTACCACTCCCAAGAACCCACGTTGTTTTCGGTGACGATACTAAAAGTTTAACACAGTTTACGGTGAATCACTGTTTTACGTTAATATTTGTTCGGTAACGATTTCGGCTAGACAGTAACACAGACTGTTTCTCTTAACAGACCTAAACAAAGAGCCAAATGCCCTTCTTATGATCATATTATCCCTCACTTTTCTTTCACTCTTTTTCCCAAGCCACTTTGTCATGAACAAAAAGGGGTTTTGTAGTTGCACATAGGATTTGATCTCTCAATACCTTGGTTAATGATTATTGGGACATCTTCTACAACACATGCAAGTGCACTCATAATTGGAGGAATGGGAGAAATATTTACCTTTGTTATCTATCTCCTCCCTACAATTTGACATTGATATCATATTGCCATGTGTCCATGAGAATGTTTCATCATTAATAGCTTGGGAAAGGCACACCTTTGGAGCATCATAAAGCAAGGACATGTGCCAAAGGAGTAGAAGGAGGTTTTATCTTCCAATGGATCAATGGAAGGATGTAGCTATTTATCCAAGCTACTTATTTTCCAAATTATGCTTGGTCTCAATTATTGTTTGAGCTTTCATTTACTTTGCATAGTTTCTTCATTGAAGCATGGAAATAAACTTCAATCTTTTATGTTGTTAAATTAAAGATAGTATTAAAGATTTAAATGAGCAAACAACTAGGCCCTTGCATGCATCTATAAGAAATTGCATTCACTTCATGCACTTCAAAGAAGGATTTTTTGTGCATTTCTATTTAAAAAAGAATGGTTTTCAATGCACAAATTTCAGTTCAAAGTTTTCTTTTATGAATGTTTCAAGCTTTAATTTTGTTAGAAAAATCTTTATATCTACTCAAGCATGTGCACTAACATGTTGATACATAAAAATGGAAGCAAAAGTAGTATTGTTGTGCATAAGAGTAAGTGGATAAAGTGCATGCATTGCAAGCATGCTTGAAAACAAGAAAATGTTTGAAGCTTTTGTGGCATGTAAGCGCATGCATTTGCATGAATAAAAGAGACCATTGTGTGCTAAGTATAGAAAATAAAATAAGTGAATGTAACTTTCTAAAGAAGTTAGCTTACTTTTAAGTTAAAAGCATAAAAATGAAGAAGTGACACTAGATACTTACAAAGTCATGATAGCTAAAACTTTGTAACTCAAGTATTCCTTATGAAAGTGATACTTAGGTATCAAGTACATTAAGTATCAGACTATTTTTGCTTAATAAAAGCTAAGCATAAGTAGGAAGAAAATTAGGAAGCTAAATTCAAAAAGTTAACTTTTCTTTCCATATCATTGGACAAGGCATCATGCATATATGCAAACCTAGAATAGTCAATCATTACTGTGATCATTTGGTGATAATTAAAGAACCATTTGAAAAAGTTATACAGACAAGTTTCAATGAGATCTTACACTTTCTTATGTAACTTTTTATGCATAAAAATTGATGTAATAGTTGGGTTAGAAAGTGAAAATCAAACATCTTCTAGGATATAGATGTTTAGAAATGTGGTAAGTTGCCTAGACTGCAACTTTATGGCATGCTATGGTTTTAGATATTGGGATCCGTAAGGGTGCCTACAAACTGAAAAGTAAGATAAAGCATACCCAACCTTCCACTTATGCTAGAAAAAGTGTGGAGTTCAAAAAAGAGTTTGAAGTTCCAAGTATGTACTCTAGAAACGTGATTACGAAGATTAATTCTATGGAAGGTAAAACTTATGTTTACATATTCTTAAAGGGATTTCTTAATGGTGAAATTCAAGATCAATAGTGGCTGCTTATACTTCAAACAATAGAGATATTTGTGTGAAGTCGCATGGTTAGCTACATAAAGCTTCAAGTTAGAAAGGAATGTAAAGACAAGAAGTAATAAACTCTTATCGCTAGAGGTTGGTTGAGTAAGAACCAATAGGTCTTGAAGTCAAGGAATTCAAGTAACTCTGACCTACATTGGATTTTATTTTTCTAAGATCTTAGAAAATCATGATAGATATTTATTCCATCAAAAAATTTCAAGCTTCCAAGACAAACATAAGATCATGAAATAAGATTGTGAAGGAAAAACTTGAAATCTAGATCAAGATAGAGCTTATTCCTTGAATTCTAAATTTTTTTAGATAATTTCAGTAAAAGGTACCCATAGAGATGTATTCAAAATTTTTTATAGATATAACCTCCACTTCAATATGAATATAAAGTATGGTGGTACGAGATGCTAGGTTTCATACTCACATTAATGTAGGAAAGAAGCTATGGGACATTGGGTTGTGGAATGTTAGGAATCTTTTAGTATTGGAATGAGTCTTGAAGTCAAATCTATTCCCCAAGAGGATTGAGACTTTACAAGTGAAGCTAAAGTTCAAGATGGTCACTAGCATGAATCGAGAAGACACTTCATGAACAAGTAAGTTATAAGATCATGAAGTAACTTCCAAGATCTTTGTTTAGAATCAAGTATTAAAATCATGATCTAACTTGAATTGTTTTTTTGTATAAAAAATATAGTATGGATTTTTGAAGAGAAATCATTTAGTACAGATCCCTTCAAACCAAGGTTAGTTAGACTTAGTAAGCCCAATTTTGAAGCACCCAATTGATGGTACAAATGGGTAAAATAAATCTTTTGAATCAATGAAATCATAAAAATAATGTTCAAAGTAAGAAATCTTAAGAGATCCTAAAAATAAAATATCAACTAGGTCCTAGTTGAAGCATTAGTACTTTGAGTAAAGGAATAATATCATCAATAGAAGCTTGATGGATCAACACACCAATGTTTGATATCACACTATTATTTAGTGGTTGGATGATGTTTTTACAACAAGAATCTTTCTGAGAATCCAATTTAATCCTCTTAAAGATAGATAGAATTCTTTAGAACCTTGTCGGATGAGATCTTTTGAAAGTTAAATTTTTGGTTCACAAAGAGTTTGGATCAAATTAGATTAAGTGTCTTAGAAGTGTGAATTGGTTACATAGAGTTTTGGCTCTTCTTTCAAACTTTCCAAACATCTTTGGAGTTGACTTTGTTAGAGTATTTGAATCAGTTTAGTAAAGGTCAAGATTAGCTGATTAGAATAGGTAAGTGAATTAAAACATCACACAGAGATGTTCTCTATAGAACCCATTCCTAGGAACTTAAGATAATTCTTTAAGAAAAGTTTCGTAAGTTGGGAAAAGTTCATTTAGAACTTGCTTTTGGTCTAGTTCGAATAAAGGTTGGCCAAATTTGTAAGGTGCACTTCAACCTACATTTTATCAAAATAGTTACCCAATTGGGTAATAAGATCAAGTAAATGATAGTTGGAAGTGGACAATGATATAGTTTGATTTCTAAACCAAAGTCAAATGGAACAAGCTTTTAGAATCTTGATAGGGATAGAAATCCCATGCCAATTATTATGCCCATTCGATAGTAATGCCTAGTAATGGATTAGTAACTTGATCCAACCATTTCACATGTTAGTGCCCAAAAATCACAAAGCAAAATAGTGAATTGGGTAGGGATATCTTCTTATCCAACCTTATCATTCGTTCCCCAGTTTTCACTCACATCAATTTATTAGGTGCAAAGCTAGTTGGTAGTATGAATCATGTGGGTGGGGATCATACAATACATTTTACTTTATTGGTTTGGAATATAGGTTGAATCCCACCACAAAGATGAAAACATGTTCTTCTAGTCTAGAGCTAAAGGCTCGAGGGTATGACTACCATTATTTGTATAGCTCTATTTTCAAGGAGAATATGTTTTCCAAATGAGACAGATTAATGTTACCAAGTAAGAGTATGAATGGGTGTCTCACTGGTTCATATCTTTCTAAAACTGGAAATCATTTGGTCTTCTCGTGTAGGGCCAAAGTCTCTATTAGAATTAATCATAGTTTCATGTGCTTTACAAAGCAAGCAACAAGCTTGGCCTAGCGATTAAGTCAAATGGATGGTGTTGGCAGTGCAACCGAGAGTGGTCACACACATAGGTGTAGAGGCAATATGTGAAAGGGGAATGTAGAAAGTTAGGGGAGCCAGATATGTTCACTTTTCAAGAAATATGTTTTACAATACTTTATTCAAAACTTCAAACAATGATATTCATCACTCTTGTAACATATGTACCATAGAATACCCAATCTTGTATCATGCAACTCCATTTCCTGAAAGACGAGGAGTCCTCAAGATTGAGGAGCTTAGAGAATGCTCATACCAATTTTGGTAATTTTTATACTTCATTTGGACCTCCAAATGTCCATTAGAACCTAATTTTTAACTATGCCAGACACTAGCCAAAACTAGTCTAGAAACTATAAAGAGAGCTAGAGAGCTCATTTTTGAGGCTATCTTGTGAGAGCTTGTAGCTTGTTTGATAGCTTGTAAGAGTGTTCTTGAGCAATAGAGCTTATTCTTCACCTTGGATTGCTTCTCTCTTGTCTCTACCATGTGTGAGTGTTCATGTATGTGTGTGCATTTGCATGCTTCTCACCTTCACCATCACTCACATCACTCGTTCATGATCTTCATATCAACCTATCTCTTCCACGGATTGACAATTAAGGAGGTGGATTTTCTTGATGTGGTGCTTATCCTTGTATAGAACAACACCAAATTTGATGCCATTGTTGGGGACGAGCTCTAGGACAAACATGTGATCGTAAGAGTATAGCGAGAATCGGTGTTGGAAAGTAATTAATTTCAGTTTTGTTGTTGTTTTTATGTTGTTTTTAGTTTTTTTCACCTTCCCTATACTCCTCTTTCATCCCTGCATCATCTTCTTGCATCCCAAAAAGATCCAAAAATTCACCATATTCTCCTACTCACTTCATTTTCATCATTTGGAAGAGTGTGTGTGTGTGAGAGAGAGAGAGAGAGCGAGCTTGTGTGCAAGTGTGTGTGTGTTTGTGTTTTTGAGTTTTTCATACAGGAAAGTGCTCAGTGCAACATGAGAGCTCTGAAAAGGTAAGAATTTTGACTCTTTGTCATATCTATCGAAGGTCCTAGACCATCGCGATGGTTTGAGAAATTCAGCTTTTTGTGAATACATTATAAGCATGGTGTGGGGTACACTAGCACCTTTAGGAATCAATTGGTGCATTTGCAAAATTTGCACTTTGGTGAGCCATCACAATGGTGTATCACCTTCTGGACGAGGCATCACCATCATGATTGGCTCATGTTATCGTGACTATACCAAACCATCGTGATGGGCTCATGCCATCGTGAGGGACCATCGCAATGTGACTAGCGCATCAAGACGATTTGCAGTCACCATCATGACAATCATAAGGCCTACACCATCACGATTGGTTCATACCATCGCGACACTTCAAGACCATTGCACTTGGACCAACACATCGCATCCATAAAACACCATCGCAATGACTTCCCCCGGCTAGACCATCGCGACAGGCAAATGCCATCATGAAGACTCACCTGAAATCAGACCATCGCGGTTGGCTCATGCCATGGCGATGACCTTAGACCATTGCAGCATGAACATGCAATTACAATAGTTCACTAGAGCATTGACCATCGCAACGAGACTAGGCCATTGCATCACACTCAATGCACACCATCACAACGATGACCATCGCGATGACCCGTAAGTTATAACCCATCATGACAATTTCCCATTATGCCATCCCGATTGTGTAGGATCATCGTGACGGTCCATTACCATCACGATTGTGTTAGACCATCATGATGGTCCACCTGAAATGCATTTTTTAGGGTTTAAGTTTTTGGCATTTTTAGGCCTATTATGGGTGAATATGCAAGCAAAGTGTGTGTACTGAAGGCCCTGGTACATGTAATTAAAGAAGGACCAATTTCATTGCTCATCAATAAAAGTTCTATCTAATCTTGATTTTTTACAGGCTATTTAGAGCACCCAAGGCAAAGCAAAGCTCAAGGTGAGGCAAAGCTTGGGAAGCGCATCTGCTTGGGCAAAAGAGCAACCAACAAGGCATTGAACTTGAGGCTGGAAGAATTCTCAACCCCTCAATCAATCGCTAGCTTAGGCTAAGTGGAAATATCATTATTGATTGAATTAGGGTTGCGATAGGAATGATTCAAGTACAAGAAACACTAATCATTCAAGTTCAAGTGTAAGCTAAGACATTGCAACAACAAAAACCTAAAGGAAAAGAATTAAAATTTGATGGTGTGAGAACTTAAACATACAACGAAAAGATGATTCCTAACGCATATAGTGGGACAAGACAAGAGGTTAAAAGGAGTAAAAAAATGAATCAAGGGATTGAGAATAAAGAAGTAGAAGTGATGATAGCTCACAATGAGTGTGAGAGTAAATTCATGAACCTCAGATCAAGAAAGCCTTAAGTCATCAAAAGCAAGTGTGAGAACCACAACATGTTTGTGGGTGCAACAACTGAGTAGTTGCCCTTACGATTTGATCTTAGAGACAAGTGAGTTGATAATGGCTTATAGTATGGAGAGACCAGAGGGAGGATCAAGTGTAGCCTATTTAGAAAGACCTGAAGCACCTTATAGGACCCTGTTTGAATACGTCTGAACCAACCACTTAGGTGCTCTCATCTATGAGGATGGTTTGAGAAGGTCGGCTTTTCGTTTGCAAAAGCATCACCAAACCATTGAATTGGAGCATCTGGTGGTTACATTTGAGAGAGATACATACATAGACAAGGAATGAACAATGTACATCATTACCAATCAGCCTATGGATGAAACCAGTAGAGGAGCTCGGCCAAACTTATTCAGCGAGGGTAGAAGCCCAACTCCATGCAATGGACATACTTGAGAAAAAGATACTTCAATGTCGCTATTTTGCATAGTTAGTGCCACAATGATATATTTCTATCAATGAACTTCATTATAAGCCACACTTCCTATATATGGCCGAATATACTTTAGCAACGGAGAAGGCCACGAGAAGAAACCTACAACATGCCACATAGTTTGAACCTGAAGATCCACCTTTAGAGGCTCAAGAAGGTAAAATTTTTCAACCTGACTGGCATAAGGAACTATTACAAGAATATCCTAAAATGTTGTATACTTGGACCAAGGCTCCCATGCACTTCAAATATAACCCTTGTTATGGTCCAATACACGATTTCCACTCTTGGACTGCTTTTGCTATCAAAGTACAAAATAATAAGCAGTGCCAGGAATGGCTAAATTACCCATACTTCACACCACATTGTGGTCCCCCCTCAGTTGGATACATGATGGCAATAATACGGCACTAGCTCTCCTCGCTTCATCGCATGACCGATGTGGTAGTGTAGATGACTATCAAGATTTTTGACATGATGCAGATTACCTTCAAAATCTTCAGATGCATCAAGCCACCCCATGTGTCCACCCTTGGATTCGAGCACGATGATAGTGATCTTGTCTATGATATGAGTACAACAGCGTTGCTCTGGGTGTGCTATGCGTGGCATTAACGGATCACCTACCTGCATGTTATAAATTGACCTTCGAAGAGATGTTTACTAGTGGTTTTTGGGAGTACCACTCAGAGGTATTCATCAACCCACCAACACATCTGTTACAACTATTTGCTTGCGAACAACTGATGTACTCCACACATTATCACCTCCCACCACATGATACTCAGGCCATTGACTGGGAAAATTAGAAGCAAATCTAGCAAGAGGTCTTCACATCACTGAACAAACACTTTCCCATGATCTCTTGTAGACATACATCAACAATACCCTGCAACAAGGATCTCTGGGGGAGAATAGATGTGAGAGGGAGGGGGTGTTGGCAGTGCAACTGGCAGTGGTCATAGACATAAGCTAAGAGGCAGTATGTGAAAGGGGAATGCAGTAAGTTAGGGGGGGAGGCATGTTCATTTTTCAAGAAATATGTTTTTACAATACTTTATTTGAAACTTCAAACAATTATTTTCACCACTGTTGTGACATATGTACAATAGAATATCCAATTTTGTATCATGCATCTCCATTTTGTGCAAGCCCAGTAGTCCTCGATCTTGAGTAACTTAGGTAGAATGCTCACACCAATTATGATAATTTTTAGACTTCATTTGGACCTCCAAATGACCCCCAGAACCTAATTTTCAACTGTGTCACACACTAGGTTCAAAACAAGCCAAACTAGTCTAGAAACTATAGAAAGAGCATAAGAGCTGATTTTTGAGGTTAGCTTGTGAGAGATTGTAGCTTGTTTGATAGCTTGTAAGATTTTTCTTGAGAAATAGAGCTTATTATTCACCTTCCATTGCTTCTCTCTTCTCTCTACCATGTGTAATTGTTCATGTATGTGTGTGTGCATTTGCATGCTTCTACACTTCACCATCACTCACATCACTCGTTCACAATCTTCATATCAACCTATCTCTTCTATGGATTGACAATCAAGGAGGTGGAGTTCCTTGATGTGGTGTGTATCCTTTTCTAGAAAAACAGATGGGAAGGATGAGATCTTGGGTTCAAGTCCTACAAGAGCCGTAGGATTATATTTTGTCCCAAAGCTCTAGATACTTCTAGAAGCATCCACTTGAGCTAACTCCAATTAACTAGGACACTTGGAGCATGTTGTATAATTATAGTTCTAAGCAACAAAAGTCATGGGTTTTGAGGGTCTAAAGTCCCTTGGAGGACCCCTAGATTTTTATGAGAAAACCTTGGGAAAGTATCTATAAGTATAGGCCTTGAATCCTTGAGCTGTTTGAATCAGCTATTGTTGTCAGGATCTTACTCACGCGCATACAGAGATTACGGACACATAAAACACACAGAGAATACACGCAACAAGAGACGAGACACAACGCAGTATTGGGTGCAATCTCCCCCCATGCACTCGGTTTCGACAGTCCACAGAGTGCATGTATTTATAGGAATTTTGATTACGTCGAAAAGAGTGGTTACAAGAGGGCGGCTTCGAAAAGCAGGCGTGAAACTAAAAGTTGGTAACTTTTACAGAAAGCCATTGCTTTCAATAACAGAAACTACGGTCTACAATGACCATTATTTTAACCATTACTTTTCTAACAATAGAACCTTCTACGTGATGGGGGAAGTATCTCAACCCCTAAGCAACGATGAAGCGCGAATGACCTCCACAGGTATCCTTCTTTGACCTCTGCACACCAAAAATGCTCTTACTCAGAGCTTATGCAGAGAACTCCAGTGAGCTTTTGTAGACCTGGAGTAGACACCAAGGGCTTTCCAACAAATCAAATTTCACTTGAAATGGATGCTTACACAAAGAGAAACAATGTCTACAACATGAGCTAGTTGAATGCTCACAACTGCTAGTCAAGCAGAGACCTCACTTCACTCCAGCAAACTTTTCTCAGAGATTATACAGAGAATGAATCTCAAACTTATGTCAACTTTAGAGGACTCTAATAGCTACCCAATGACACCAAAATCATAGCAAATGGATACATAGAGAAGGAGAACCAGCCCTTACAACAGAGAGCAAAATATTTCCAACAGAGCCTACACAAAGAGAGAGATATCAATCACACAACTTCACTAAAATGAATGTTGCTCCCAGCTTACTTAGAGAATGCTCCAGAGAATTGGTAAGAATAAACTAGACTCTTATAGCTATCCAATGAGACAAGAATTACATCAAATGGATACCATATGAGGGAGAACCAATGCTAACAACTCAGGGGTAGAGAGTTGCAACACTGCCTGCGCACACACATAGATATGCCTACTAAAAGAAAACAAACAAGCAAGCAAGGGGGTTGCTTAAGCAAGGGGCTTGCTTATCACAACTCCAGCACTTAGTGCTCACTTTACATGAGCTAAAACTCCAAGAAGATGGCCCAAAAGAAGTCGGGATACATGCTCCTTTTATAGTGAGAGGTGTGCCCCTAAAATCTAGGAACTACCTTTCCAAATCAGCCTCCTAACTTGGAGGAATTAGTTGAGATGACTTGGGGAGTGGTTGAGTGACTTTTCTTGATGGAATCTCGTGGCTTTTGGCTTCCTTTGATTGCTCCACATGTCCATAAAAGATTCCCCACGAATTTTTAGCTTGAAGCTTGACTTTTAACACTCCCCCTCAAGCTTCAATTCTTCATCCTCATCCAAGCTCCTTCATGTTGATGCATTGCTTGAATTTTGAAATCTTCATCCCATCCAAAGCCTTTGTAAACATGTCCACAACTTGGTCCTTAGTACCAATATGATGTACTGAAACTTCCTTGGATATCACCTTTTCCCTTATGAAGTGATAGTGCACTTCAATATGCTTGGTTCTAGCATGATAGACAGGGTTCGATGCTAGATGAATGCTACTCATGTTGTCACAAAAAATTGGATATGTGTCAACCTGCAAATTAAGCTCCATAAATAACTTCTTAATCCACATTAGCTCACATGTGACTTGAGCCAAAGCTCTATACTCAGCCTCGGTGGAAGATAATGCCACCGTGGGTTGCTTCTTTGAAATCCATGAGATGATCTTGCTACCTAGCATGACTAGGTAACCACTTGTACTCCTTCTATCTTCCTTCGAACCGGCCCAATCGGCATCGGAATAAGCTTTGACCTGCATATCATCATCAAATGAGTAGAACAATCCTTCATTTATAGTGGCTTTGAGATATCGCAACATTCTTCTTGCAGCTTGCAAGTGTGTAGTCCTTGGACTATGCATAAATTGTGATAACACTCCAACTCCATATGCTATGTCAGGCCTGGTTATTGTGGCATAATTGAAAGAGCCTACAGTAGATCGATACAAAGTTACATCCTCTAATGGCTCTCCATCAATGGAGCTTAGCTTTACATTAACTTCCATGGGATTTGAAATAGGCTTGCAATGTAGCATCCCAAACCTCTCAAGTAGGTCTAGAATATACTTCCTTTGTATGAGCATAATACCTTCTTCTTTGTATACAACTTCAATGCCAAGAAAATACCTAAGATCTCCAAGATCAGAGATCCTAAACTCCTTTCCAAGCTTTGCCTTGATCTCCTCAATGCCCTTTGTATCATTACCTGTAATGATAAGATCATCTACATACACACACATGTAGACCACAAGTTCTCCTCTTTGTTTGATGAAGAGAGATGGATCCGCCTTGCATTGATTGTAACCACATTTGATCAAATAGTCCACCAATCTTTGGTTCCAAGCCCTTGGAGCTTGCTTTAGGCCATAAAGTGCCTTCTTCAACCTACAAACATGATGTGGAAACTCTTTATGAACAAAACCTAGTGGTTGCTCCATGTATACCTCTTCTTCCAAGTCTCCATTGAGAAAGGCATTCTTGATATCCAATTGGAAGAGCTTCCATCCTTTGCTAGCAGCCATTGCAATGAGTGTCCTAATGGTGCTCATCTTTGCCACGGGGCTGAATGTCTCTTCAAAGTCCACTCCATAGGTTTGTGCAAAACCCTTAGCCACCAATCTTACTTTGAACCTAGAAATAGATCCATCTGAATTCCTCTTTACTTTATACACCCACTTATTACCTATTACCTTCATGTTCTCCTTCTTGGGCACTAGAGTCCATGTTTGATTTTCCTCAAGTGCGTCGATCTCTTCTTGCATTGCCTCTTTCCATTCGGTGTACCTGCTTGCATCTTCATAGCAATCGGGCTCATGATCTTCTACTACTTTGTTCATATATGCATAATGTGTTGCCATGTATGAATCATAAGTAAACCTTTGAGTTGGATACTTAACTCTAGAAGACTTCCTTTCTTCACCTTTTGGAGGAATAAACCTCCTTTGCCTTGGGAACTTGATCTCTTTCTTTGACGTGGCTTCTTTCTCCATCATGTGTCCTTCATCATCTTCAACTTCATTACCTTCTTCATCCAACTCCACCAATGTTGCTTTGCCTTTGTTGATTGATTGTGCTTCATAGCTTGATGAAGGTCTCCCCCTCCATGGTGAGTTCATGCTTGAACTATCTTCATTGATGGAACACCTTGGGCCGCTTAGCTCTAGGTCGATTTGTTCTTCATCATGTCCATGCTTTTCTTCTTCATAGTCCTGCATACAATCATACTTCTTATACCAAGGGAGTAGCTCATCAAATGCTACATCCCTTGATATCCTCAAGTCCTTTGTATTTGGGTTGAAGCACCTGTAACCTTTATGATCATTTGAATATCCTAGAAACACACACTTTTCTGCCTTTGGTTGTAGCTTGTGCCTCAATTCACTTGGCACATGTACATAACAAGTACATCCAAATATCTTCAAGTGGGAAAGATCAGGTTTCTTACCATAATAGGCTTGATATGGTGTCAAGCCATGGATCCCTGAGGTAGGAGCCCTATTCATTAGATACATGGCGGTATTTGCTGCATCACTCCAAAACATGTTAGGTACATTCATCTCATTAAGCATTGCTCTAGCGATCTCGGCAATGTATCTATTCTTTCTCTCTGCTACTCCATTTTGTTGGGGTGTGTACCTGCATGTTACTTGCCTCTTGATGCCTTGATCCATTAAAAAATCAGAAAACTCATTTGAGAAATATTCTCCCCCTCCATCGGACCTTAGCTTCTTGATATATGTACCTGTTTCCTTCTCTACCATTGCCTTGAATGCTTTGAAACATGTAAACACATCTGATTTGTTTTTGATGAAATAAACCCAAACCATCCTTGTGCAATCATCTATAAAAGTGACAAAGTACTTGTTACCTCCAATGGATTGCTCTTTCGTTGGCCCCCACACATCTGTATGTATCAACTCCAATGGATGTTGGCTTATGTAGCCACTCTTCTTGAATGGAAGTCTCGCTTGCTTCCCTAGTTGACAAGATTCACATAAATGCTTCATACCTTGTCCTTGGAAGTTGGGAAGACCTTCAACCAGCCTCTTGAATTGCATTTCCTTCATTCTTTGTATGTTGATGTGACCTATCCTCTTGTGCCACAAGTCCAACTCCGAAATCCTCTTGTTTCCATATGTGAAGTAGACATGTTGAGTAGAATGAGAATTTACCTCCAAAGTGAAGAGTCTCCCTTGCTTCTTTCCTCTTGCTATGACCTTGTAACCTTGCTTAGGGTTCTCCACAAAGCATCCACCTTTGTTGAACCTTACTTGATAGCCTCTTTCAACCATTTGCCCAACGGACACCAAGTTCTTTGTGATGGTAGGTACATGCAAGACATCCTTGAGACATCTTCCTTCCTCCTTGTCATCCAAAGCTACATCTCCAACATGGGAGATCTCATGGGCTGTATCATCACCTGTTTCTACATGTCCTTTACCTTTGGGAACATGTAGATTAGTAAACCAAGAAGCATTGCAACTCATATGGTTGCTACATCCACTATCAATATACCAAGTGTTATCTACTTTGCTTGAATTCCCATTCATGTGCATCATCAAGAGATTGTCATTTTCTGAACTTGTAGAAGCATAATTACCTTGGCCTTTGTATGAAGAACCTTGATTATAGTTCCTTTGGTTTCCTCCTTGGTAGCAATCTCTAGCATAGTGGCCAAACTTGCCACATATGTAACATCCTTCGCCATCTTGATTCCTGTTTTGTTGATGTCGTCCTCCTCTTCCTCTTGATCTTCCTCTCCCTCTTTGTGATGAGGTGCCTTGGTCATGTCCTTGATTTCTTGAGTGACCTTGCCTTCCTCCAAACCTTCCTTTGCCCCTTCCTTGTCCTTGTCTTCCTTTGCCCCTTTGATTACTTGCATAGAAAACTTGTGCATCTTTGCTTTTAGTTGAACTTCCACCTATGTTCATTTCTTCGGTGACCATGAGAGCAACCAATTGCTCAAAATCGGGAAGATTATCCCTCACATAAACTGAAGTGGTAAAGGGTTTCCACTTCTCATCATCTCTCAAACCATTGAGAGTATAAGCCACAAGATCGTCATCGTCTACGTGGCTTCCAATGGATCCCAATGCATCTGATAACTCCTTGACCTTAAGTATGTAGTCATTTATGCTACTCCCTGAGCTCTTCCTAAGGTTGTTGAGCTCATTCTTGAGTTGGATCTTCCTTGCTTTGGTGCTTGTTGAATAAAGCCTTTCAAGTGTCTCCCATACCTTCATGCTTGAATCCAGGTCTTGGATATGGCCGATCATGCTATTGCTAATGTGTTGGGAAAGAATAAAGATAACCCTCTTGTCTCTTTCATTCCATTCCCTAAAGGCCCTTCTCTGGTCGTTGGTTGGATTCTCATCCAACCTAGGTCTTGGTTAACTTCCACTAATCAACCCCCAAAGGCCCTTGCCCATAAGATAGTTGGAGACCCTAAATCTCCATGGTTGATAGTTACCTTTGTCTAGCTTTTCAATTTGAGTGTTGAAGTCTCCCATATCTAGTCTTTGATACTTGACCTAGCCCTTGGCTAATGCTCCAATGTGTGTAAAATGAAAATGAGGCTCTGAGGTTACCTCAATCCAAAGCTTTCCTTAGATGGACACCTTGTGCTCTTGCAAATTTGAGTAGAATAGCTCCCCCTTGATGTGAGCTACCTCCAAGAAGCTTTTGTTGATGCAACTCTTCAACCACCAACTCCAAGATGTCTTCTTGCTTGTATGTGATACCTCCAAGATGCCCAAATGCTCTGATACCACTGATGGGGGAAGTATCTCAACCCCTAAGCAACGATGAAGCGCGAATGCCTCTGCACACCAAAAATGCTCTTACTCAGAGCTTATGCAGAGAACTCCAGTGAGCTTTTGTAGACCTGTAGTAGACACCAAGGGCTTTCCAACAAAACAAATTTCACTTGAAATGGATGCTTACACAAAGAGAAACAATGTCTACAACATGAGCTAGTTGAATGCTCACAACTGCTAGTCAAGCAGAGACCTCACTTCACTCCAGCAAACTTTTCTCAGAGATTATACAGAGAATGAATCTCAAACTTATGTCAACTTTAGAGGACTCTAATAGCTACCCAATGACACCAAAATCATAGCAAATGGATACATAGAGAAGGAGAACCAGCCCTTACAACAGAGAGCAAAATATTTCCAACAGAGCCTACACAAAGAGAGAGATATCAATCACACAACTTCACTAAAATGAATGTTGCTCCCAGCTTACTCAGAGAATGCTCCAGAGAATTGGTAAGCATAAACTAGACTCTTATAGCTATCCAATGAGACAAGAATTACATCAAATGGATACCATATGAGGGAGAACCAATGCTAACAACTCAGGGGTAGAGAGTTGCAACACTGCCTGCGCACACACATAGATATGCCTACTAAAAGAAAACAAACAAGCAAGCAAGGGGGTTGCTTAAGCAAGGGGCTTGCTTATCACAACTCCAGCACTTAGTGCTCACTTTACATGAGCTAAAACTCCAAGAAGATGGCCCAAAGAAGTCGGGATACATGCTCCTTTTATAGTGAGAGGTGTGCCCCTAAAATCTAGGAACTACCTTTCCAAATCAGCCTCCTAACTTGGAGGAATTAGTTGAGATGACTTGGGGAGTGGTTGAGTGACTTTTCTTGATGGAATCTCGTGGCTTTTGGCTTCCTTTGATTGCTCCACATGTCCATAAAAGATTCCCCACGAATTTTTAGCTTGAAGCTTGACTTTTAACACTACGTAGGTTTATTTACAAAATAAATAATAATTATTCGGATTATTGATGTCCGCCCTTTCACGCCTTGCACGCTCCTCATGAACCTTCAGCTGCTATATCAAAAACATCAAAAACGTATTAATACATTAATAATTTAACATTTTAACAATGCCTTCTTCAATAATATACAACATGCCTCTTAGTTGACAAGCAACTTACCTCAGTTGATAAAAGAATTCAACACTCTAACAATTATAATGCAGTGTTCAACATATTCCATATTACTGTTACAATCCAACAATGCATTGGCCAACATATTCTATGTTACAATCCAACAATGCATTGGCTATTCCATATTTCAATCCAACAATGCATTGGCTAACATATTCCATGTTACGATCCAACAATGCATTGGCTATTCCATATTTCAATCCAACAATGCATTGGCTAACATATTCCATGTTACAATCCAACAATGCATTGTTCAACATATTCCATAAGGTATAACATGCCCCTCAGTTGAACAAGCAACTGACCTCAGGTGATAAAAAGAATAAACATGGATGGCCAGTCACATGTTTCATCACTGAATAAAGAAAATAGGCATGTGCCATGTAAAAATACATGCATGGAAATGTTCATGGAGCTGGTACATTAATGTGTTGGGGTATGATATACAGGATTTAAGTAAAAAATGTAATCTAAAAGTGATGAAAAAAATGAATATTTGGATATGATAAAATAATAATTAATTTTCTAATCATGAATTTATACTTGAATGCATGTGCATATGAATTTTGTAAAAATTTCGGCAGCATAACGGCGTGATTTTGAAAACCGGAAAATTTTTGACAAACAATTTCCATGATACATAAAGAGACGAAAAGGGGATTACACACCCTGACATATGTATTTTTTTTTTCTCCTCGCTAACCTGCAATAAAATACATACCTGTCCCTGCAATAAGAATTCATGTACCATACAAGACAAACCATGTTTAAACGATGCGTATATTCCATGTACGATGCAAAACATGCATGTCCAAAATGTAAGTGGATGCAAAAAGAAGACAACTATGCATATAAATTGATAAGAAACGTATCTGGATGGTTACAAAGTAATTTGCCGATGTGTGCAGGTGCTGAAGTTGATCCACCCCTTTATCATAATAGCATGACAATATGCCTTCAGGAATCGAGGCTACGAAAAGATGATTAAAAAAAAGTTTGTTTGATGATGAATGGGTAAAGTCCAAATTCTTTTGATCTTGGAAGAGAAGCTCAAAAGATATGTTATAGCCACTCTATAAAGAGATTGGAGATATCTTTCCATAGCAGTAAAACAAAATCTCAAAAATTAAAGGTAATATGCTCCTATAGACTAAATTCAATATGTAAATACATCACAATTATCAAACATGTAAGGTAAACTGTAAAGGTAAGAATGAATCTTTAAACTCTTCTTGAAAAGCCTTCCAGGTGCGTGGACAATCTGCACGACGAGAAAGATCATTCCACCATAACTGCGCTCGTCCTACCAAATACTTGGTGGCAAACTCAATTTTCTTATTTTCTGAATATAACCCATCGGAAAAGAAATCGTTGAATAGGGATAGCCATGATAAGACAAAGCGGCCATCTTTTCGTCCGTCGAATTGAAGCATAGCATAATGTCCGTGTATGGCTTGTTGAAGTGCTTGAAGTTCTTGGTTCATAATCTCTAACTCTTGTTCGAATGAAACTCCAGGTAAAGGTGAATTACTGTAATCCTCCATGGTGCTCTTGGACCCTTGCTCTCAACCTTGTGTATTGAACCTTCTTGTTTGCAACCTTGGTGTCTCGATCCCGTGTTCTCAACCTTGCTTGGTATCTTGAACACTCAATCAAGTGCCACCCAAGGATTTTGAAAGAATTCACACTTCCAAGCTCGCTAATTGGAAAGTTCGTTCCGAGAGCTTTCCAACGGTATATTACACGCCTCAATCCGACCTACGGATTGAAAGTTACACTTAATTCTTTGTTGAGTCCATCCTTGAAATCGCCGCGAGCGCCTTGCACAAGTACCAAAGAAAGAGAACTTGAATAACAACTCCAAGAGATGGTGGAGTGGTTAAAGTACTTCCCTTGAAAGTAGGAGGTTGTGGGTTCAAATCCTCCTACCTTAGGGACTCTAAACCTCTCTATTACCACTCAAAAATTAAAATTGCCTCGCGCGTAGCCAACGGCTCCCAACGGTCGCCAAGGGAGCCTTGGGTGCCAATGTTGCCAATGTATTGCCTAAGTTATTGCCTAAGCTCTTTGCCTTAGTCAACACCTTGGAGTAAGCCGAAGGAGAAGACGTAGGTGAAGACGTAGGTTCTGGATCAGGATCAGAAACAGAAACTGAAACAGAAACCGAAACCGAAACCGGAACAGGAACAGGAACAGGAACAGGAAACGGAAACGAAATCGGAATCGCGAACAGAGAACAGAACCCTCTGTATTGACGCGTGCAGAGCTCTGATACCACTGTTGTCACGATCTTGCTCACGCGCATACAGAGATTACGGACACATAAAACACACAGAGACTAGACGCAACAAGAGACGAGACACAACGCAGTATTGGGTGCAATCTCCCCCCATGCACTCTGTTTCGACAGTCCACAGAGTGCATGTATTTATAGGAATTTTGATTACGTCAAAAAGAGTGGTTACAAGAGGGCGGCTTCGAAAAGCAGGCGTGAAACTAAAAGTTGGTAACTTTTACAGAAAGCCATTGCTTTCAATAAAAGAAACTACGGTCTACAATGACCATTATTCTAACCATTACTTTTCTAACAATAGAACCTTCTACGTAGGTTTATTTACAAAATAAATAATAATTATTCGTCCGCCCTTTCACGCCTTGCACGCTCCTCACGAACCTTCAGCTGCTATATCAAAAACATCAACAACATATTAATACATTAATAATTTAACATTTTAACAATGCCTTGTTCAATAATATACAACAGCTATACTCCCAAATTGAAGGATTTTAACCTTTGGGTTACTCTATCCTAAGGTTTGGAGACCTTATTCTTTGGAGACTCTTATTCTGGTGCCACTTTTTCAAGCTAAATACCTAGAGATTTCTTCTTGAAGTGACATATGTGCCTAATCTAAAACTTTTGCATTAAGTAATGACCATGTTTTTTCTCAAGAATGAAGTAAACCCAAGAAATAGGTAAGCTCAAAAGCATTAACTCAAGGCTTGGAGAGATTTCCTTGACATGTCAATGGTAATTAAGAAATAGATTGGGGAATTCTTTGGAGTTGTCCTCTCCAATTATTTAGCATAAAGAATTAACAATACATCTTTATTTTGTCAATCTTGGGAATATACATGAGAGCACAGCCCCTTCTACATGATGGAATCCAAGAAATAAGAGGTAAATGGCTGAATTTCTGAGAATAATGAAGATGAAGAGGAATTTCTAGGGTTTGGATTATCTTGAGCAAATCTCCATCATTTTCCACAATCTTAGTGTCTAAAGCATGTTATTTCTTCAGCAGAATACATCCATCAAGTCAAAACTCAAAAATGTTACTTGTACCATCCAGAAGAGACAATCGCGATTCTGTACAAACAGACGATTTTCATCTCCAGCACCATTTTCCATCAATTTCTCACTCAATACATCAACAATCAGCTCTCTTCATACATATTCAACAGAAACACAATAGAAGCTCACAAATCTCCATGGATACACAAAGAATAGACTCACAACTCTAAGAAATCACACAAAGTGGAGAACACACGATTTTCAGCAAGAAACTCTCTCTTCACTTGGATAGCATATCAACAAATAATCAACCAACCCCCTCATAATAGAGGAAATTGTCTTTTATACATTTTCAAGTGTCCCTTTTCACACTTGAATTTTGGTCCTTTCCTCTATTATTCTAAAAATATACTATCTAGGAGTTTCCAAAAATTCTAGAAAAATTACATAAGATTCTATTCTTCATAAGGAAGACTCTTCCTTATTTTTACATTAGTTGCATAAATATCTTTACAAGTTTTTTGGCATTTTACAATTGTTTCTCATAAAAAATACTACAAAGAATACTTCTTCTAACATTCTTCCCCTCCTAGGCCTTTTGGCTCCTAACAAAAGACATTTCTGCTCATATATTCCAAATGCTCTCTTCACTTCTTCTTTCTTTGGTAGACCTGTGACAATATATCATGGCTCTTTCTTTCTGTAATGTTCAGGTTATTTACCATTTCAAACAATGCTTTCCTCCACTGTACTGCAGCTTCTGGTTTATCAATTACATCCTTTTTCAAATACTCTGTGTAAGCAGCTTCATATGCAGTAAGACGAGACTTGGTGACCACTGATAAGTTTCCAAATATCTCTGATTCTCTCTCAAAAAACCCATAATCAAATGCATCTTCAAAAATTTGTAAATAGTGACTGCCCAAAAATATTATTATGTTGTAGTATGCCATTAAACAGATTCTATCAGGTGTTTCACTGAGATCAAACAATAATGCATCAGTAGGAGAATTGAAGCCAATGTAGTTTAAGATTCTGACATCTGTATCTGTGTATGTCTCTATACATGCCAGAATTAGTCTCATTACTCTGATCAGTAAAATGCATGCTGGGTCATTCACATCTTTGAATGTAGCTATAACAGACTCAGCTGTATCCACCATATATTTTTTTGTAGGCCATGTTCCTGCCTTTTGACCTGCTATCTTTGGGAAATTCAACCACTTAGGTGGGATTTGTCCTTCTCTCCTTCTTTCCCAAAAAATTGTCCATTCTCTTCTTCTTGCTACTGGGCAGTAAGCTGGATTGATTTTCAACTGAAGGGGTGCTTCCTTCCAAATTTTCTTGCATTCTTTATTTACATCCAACCATCTATTCCTCCATTTTGGATTGGCTTTCTCAAATAATTCTTTGGTCACATTGATATCCTCTTCATACTCTAGATATTTATTTGGAGGTAATCCAACTCTTGCCAACTGATAGTTTTTGATACTTTCCATAATCATGCACAGAGGTATGCCGAGTCCATCTGCAGCCCAATGATGTTGATCAGGATTTATTCCTTTATTTAGAGCAAACGTGACAATTTGATCTTCATATTCATCATGCATTTTTCGAATGAAATCCATTCTGGACTCTCTGTTTGTCAACAATTTCTAGACAAATTCCTCCGAATAGTCTTCTTCTGATCTTTTATTTTCTGGTTCACTACCATGTTGGTTTCTGTCATCATTTCCCACTTCATAGTCTATTGTATATGTAGTCTCTATATGTGTTTCTTCCTGAGCGTGTGGCTTTTCCAGCTTTTTCTGTAGTTCTTCTATTGTCACAATCAAACTTCTGTTCTGAGTTGCCCAAATCTCTCTTTCTTTTATCCATTCAGTTCTTTCTTTTTCCATTCTTGACTGCCACTCACTCCTTTCTTCTTCCATATCCATATGCAACTTGTTATAACCCCTCATTGATGTAGTAGCATGTGTACTAGCTTGCTTCTCTAATTCCTTGGCTTCTTTCAATTCTATTTGTAATCTCTTAATCTCCTTTTGCAAGTCTTCCTTTTCTTCCTCTGTCATATGAGTAGTCTTGCTTTCATCCTTTAACTGAACTTCTTCCAATAATAGCCTGTTTATTTCCTCATTTGCTTTAGTCAAAATTTGATAAGAAGTCTGCAAGGTTCTATATCTTCCTTCAATTTTTCTCAGCTCCATTTCTAGTTTATTATTCTGCTCTGTTAGTTTTACACTCTTTTCTTCAAGATATTGGATTCTATTTTGTTTCTGTACTTCTAATTCCTCCAAAGAAATTATTCTATTTGTAAATTCCTCATTTTTCTTCTGCACGCTCCTCAATTGTTCTGACATTTGTTCCTTTTCCCTTTTGTGCTCCTTAATGATCATACTGCCTTTCTCAAATTCAGACTCTGCTACCATTCCTGAAATGATCATATTCCTACTTAAAGGACTAAACTGGTCTTATTGCTCATAATGATTTGGCAAGCAAATCTTATATTTTTGGGTATTCTTTCCAACCCAACTTCCATTTCCAGTTGTTTGACTTCTATCTGTTTATCTTCTTTGCACTCATTCTCCTCTTCTTCTTCTTCATACTCTATGACCTGAGTCTTTTGTTCTTCATAGCTTTGATCAACTTCCAATGTTTCTTGGTCTGCAATATCTTCTTCATGTTCCAATGTCTGATCATCCTGATTCTCATATCTTGATCTATGTTCATCTACCTTTGCTTCTTCTACCTCATTATTCTCCAATTCTGGTTGTTCTTTTTCAGAGAACTGTGTTTCTTTCTCCTGTATCTCTTTTTCTTGAATTAGGGTTTCCTGAATTAATGTTGATTCAGTTTCCTTAGTGAATTTTATCTGATCATTACTAGTCTGCTTTTTCTGTTCCTCCTCCTGTTCATCTATGTCCATTAGGTCCAGCTCCTCCTCTTGTCCTTGATCTTTTGTGATTGTAATCTCCTCATTATTGTTTCAAATCATAAAGTACATCCTCTATGCTTTGTTTGATTTCCTTTTCTGTAACTCCTTCTTCTAATTCTTCAACATTCTTCTTTTCCATTGTTTCCTTTATTTCCTGAATTTGGTCTGCACCCTTCTGCTTTATAACTGAACTGCTTATCTGTACCCCTTTTTCTGCTTCTACTTTCCCTTCATCAAATTTAACATAGGTTTGTTGGGAGGGTTTGGTCCATATTGACTTTAGTCCTAAATGCACTAATCCACCACTGAACTCCTTTCTCATTTCGCTTTCCTCTTCTTCCACTACTGCTTTGCCTTTCATCATCCTTCTTTCCTCTTCAGGACTGATTTGCTTAACTGCTTCCTCCTGGACTTGATTCCCTTGAGGCTTCTCTCTCAGATCTTCAGGCATTTTGTTTTTTTCAGTGGCTTGTGTCACCACATTAGGGGTACTCGGTACTGATAAGTTCAGACTTTTTAATAAGAAACTTTCAATATCACTTTCAGAGTCTGAGGAAAATTGTGAGGATCCTGCCATGCCTGATTTTTCCGCTTTTGACTCTCCTGCAATAGTAGATTCCTTCTACTCTTCTCCTACTGTCACTTCTTCTTTCTCTTTTAAAATTACAGATTCAACAACTGATTTTCCCTTCCCTTCTCGGTCAACTTCTTCTTTTGCACTAGTTTCTTTTGAACTTTCCTTTTAGCTACCACTGTGGTTCTGGTTTCTGGAGGTCCTTGCAGTTCTTTGAAGTATGCTAGAAGTTTTACTTCTTTCTTAACAAATACTTCCTCTGTCTCGGTTGCCATCATTTGATCATGAAGCTCTTCATAATGCTCTACTTCCTCCTGCACCCAATCTGTTGCCTTGCAAGAATAATCTTCCAGCATCTTTTGATATTGTGCCTCATATATTTCTCTTTTGTTATTACCTTGAGTCAGATAAGTATATAACTGCTCTTTGCTTGTTTGAGGTGGATGAGGATCACTAGAAGATTGGACCTGTTTCTGAGCAGCTTCATGCTCCTCTTTGGTTGCTTCATCCTGCTCCAATTCAACCTTCCTTGGATCCAACCTCCTTTTCTTTACAGGGATTACTTCCTCTGAGATTACTTTCCTTTTCAATCCTGACCCCCTCATGCTGGTTTGTCCTTCTACTTCTCTCACAGACATCTTCTTGGGAGGACTCTTGATTCCTGTCATAAGGCTTCTAAAATATTGTTCCTCTGGAGCCAGCTTCAATTGATCTTCCATTCCCAATACATGATATATGATCCTGGTGAGAAACTGGGATCCATTCATATATTTTTTCTGCTCCTAGTGTTTAGCTGCTTCTTTCAACTGTTCATGTATGTACGGAGTTACATCCATGACTCCGAAGGGCTTAGTTCTGTCCTTATTGTTAAACATAAGTAGTGTAACAGATTTATGAGGCATGGTATACCTTGGTAGTTTTGGGAAACATAGATATTGTAAAAACATCCTAATGGCATATTCCTCATTCTCTCTCCCCTTGAAATCAGGAAATTTTGAATATCCTGTATAGGTTTCCTTATTCTTTTTCACAAAGCTATAGTCAAGCTTGGTTCCCCTTGGGTAGAATTGCAAAGCTGCTCTGATATGCTCTGCTTTAATAGTGATATTCACCTCCTGATTATCTTTGTTCTTGCCTTTGCACCGGAAATAAGCATCATTACCTTTTCCTACTTCCAACAAACTGTTCATTACTTGTGCCACTCTCTCAAAATCTATGAAAAATATGGGTTCTTCCAGCAATTTATGCAACCCTACTGCCTTCCACCTTTTATGATTGACGACTACCCTTTGAAATGTATTAATTTATCATGTTCTTCTAAGAGGTTGGCATAATCTTCCAAAATGATGTGAATGTTCTCAAGAGAAACTACTTGGATTTGGGAGGCCCTGAGGCTAATGGTTGCACGAGGTGTGTTTTTAATGGTTGCCTCTAGATTCTCTATATTTTGCTGGTGGAGCTTTTGATTCTCCTCTTCAGCTACTACTAAATGCCATCTTAATAATGCCATATTGTAGTTGAGCTTGTCCTTGTGCTCTATCTATATACCTTAGTGGTGTTCTAAGTCCTTGATTGCTTGTGTATGCAATTCTTGTACACGTGCCTCTAGTTGTGTGTTGTACTATTGAAGGGCCGCATATCAATCTTCTATCATAGCATTTGCAATGAGAAAATCAAAATTCTTCCTTGGAGTTGGCTCGACTAGTCTTGGAGCATGATGTTCCTTTGTGCCAACAAATTATACTCTTGTCCTAACTATTTGGCACAATTTATCATCGTTGCTATTGTAGAATCCATTGTAGATGCATGCATGGTGATGTAGTGTTGAAAGTGTTGTATGCAAGGGGGATATGAATGGTGATGGGGAGAGTGGATGCAGTGGAAAATGTGACAGTGGGTGGTGGTAAGCTTGGTGGAGGGGGGATCAGGGATTGTGGTACTATGGGGGGTAGAGGAGGTGGAGTGAGTGGAGGTGAGATGTCCATTGGGTAAGACCTGCTAGTGTGTGTTGCTTCAAGAGTGAATAGTGAAATGGTGGTGGTAGTACATAGCGGTATGCTAGACAAAACTTTTGTTGAAGAATGAGTACCAGGGGGTACATACAATGGACCTTGCTACATATGTGAAGAAATTTCGCTAAAGAATGAGTAGTAGGGAGTACATACAATGGAACTTGCTACATATTTGAAGCCACAAGAGTCCTAGAATTAAGGATGGGTACGTTGTGACTGGAGTGTGAACAAAAAGGAGGAAGAAAATTGGAGGGGAAATGAGCAGCATTATGTGTGTGGGAATGTAGCGAAGAAGGGGTTGAGTTGGGGTGTAGGTGGTACAGTAGGAGGGTGAAGGTAAGATGAGGTGGATTTGGGATGAACTAATATTGGCTCTGAGAATAAGCTTATGGGTGCAAAGACACTAGTATTATACAATGGATTATCATGGGATGAAAAGAGCTGCATATGCAATAGAGGGCTACAAAATTGAAGCTAGGCATTCGTAGTGTGGTGGTTATAGGGCGGACAACTATCTTGACTTTGGTGATAGTGATTCGGGTGGGTTTAGTAGTTCAAGGGGGTGAGTTAGGGGGCATATGGAAGATAGGTTTGGTTGCTTGGCTGAAAGATTCATTTGTGGAAGTATGTATATAAGTGGAAGTAAGTTCGATTATGATGGGTAGTGGTAGAAAACGTTATCTGGATCTTTATCCATTTACCTAATCATGGAAGCATCTTCAATCTATGTTCATCATATTGTGCACTCAACTTGTTTCGCATGTGGTTAGTGGCTTCAACCACACCGACATCTTTTGATAATGCTCTTGTGGAGTCAATAAATTGAGGTTTCACATCATCGGCTTCAAGTAACTATTAAAAAATGATCCCTCTTTGTTGCTCTAGAAGGTGACTATGGGCATGAACATCTTCCATGGTTTTCCTCAATCTTTTAAGAGTGTCCCTGTGTGCAGGCTCACCTTCTTCTTCTTGGTCATTTTCCTATCTATCTTCTCCTTGGGATCTTTGTGAATGTTTTTCTTCCTCCCCATGAACATGGTGGGCATCTTCGATGCATTGCTATTCATGATGCCTTTTTGACTGTCCTATTTCTTCTTGATAATACTCAATTTTTAATTCCAGTTCCACATCTAAAAATAGATCTCCTTGAAGGATTTTCTCAAAATCAAATGTGCCTATGTCCTCAAGACCTTCTATTACTAGGAACTCAAATTCAAGGGGAATAGGGCGAGCTCAGGGTTTTGCTGTAGCTAGTGTGCTGTAGTGGTGGTTTCCTGAGCTTCTATGGGTTTGGGTATGCGTATCTTGAACCAAAGGATGGTTAGTTTCCTAGTTGGTATTACTTAAGGTGTCATGACCATGCCTCTTGGTTGCATGCAAGGGGTGGTTCTATGCATCCTCTTTGGTTGTGGAGTTGAATCTTTCCTCTACTAAAATAGTTTTCATTGTATTCTAGTAAGAGACCACTCTATAGGGACATCATTGGCGAGACATCTATAGATAATTTTGGTGATAGCACAACACCCATTGAGTACCAATTTGCATGGTCATCTTGCATTTGCTTCATGAAGCTGATCAATGATCGAGTGCAGTAAATTTATGGTGAACCCTATCGACTTTCCCGGTATAAATTGAACCATATTTTGTTATGTAATTGTGTGAATCTATCCTACCCTCAAAAGGTGAGTTTGAGAAGTTTTGCACAACAAATTTTGGGGTACATGCAACATCATTTTCTTCAAGTGTAATCTTATAAGAACTAAGAGTCTATGTCAAATTGTGATTATTTTTCTTACTACTTTTTAGTTCTATCATAATGCTTTGCTCTTTGACAAGAACATGAAGAACCGGAGTTCTGAGGCTTAAGTTGACTACATGATCATAGATCTTGTCTTGATCCAATATTAAAGATTCAATCATATCTTCATCATTGCAAACGAGTTATTTTATTGTCAAGTGATTGTCTTGTATTGAGGTTGGGACATCCACCTCACCCAAGGGTTTCCACACCATCTAATCCTATGAGGTATGCCTCAATTGGATTCAAGTGCAAGTTCATGTCTTGACAATAAGAATACCTAATAGCACTAGTGGAAGCTCTTGAATCAATCAAGGACCTTATTTTCATGAGTGTAGTGCCTTGCCCTACATCAACCAAAATGAATGGTCGTCCATCCATTATGCTAGGAAGGTATTTCTCTTTGTTTAGAATATTTTGATGTGAAATAGCTGGCCATCGTAGTGTTGAAGGATATTCATAAGATGAAGTCTCTCCCTATTGTTCTTTCTAACCTAGTTGAAGCCCTATCATCTTAATCTCATCCTTTGAATGCATCTATGACTTTGGCCTCAGCTTCTGCTCTTATTCTCTTCTCTTCCTCTTTATGTTTCTTAGCTACATTGAGTTACTTAAGCATTTCCTTTGTCAAGGGCTCTTGATAGAGCTTGACATGGCACCCAATTATGTGATTTGGAAACACATCTCCTTCTAGAGTGTCTAATTGTCCACTCATCGATATCTTATTGATGGTCATGGGCCCATAATCCCATTTCTCTAGTTTTTGAGCATGCTACTTTAATGTGAATACCAATACTAAGTCATCAAATTTGAAGCATTTATCTTTAATTTGTGCATTGAAATAATCCTTATGACTCTTCTTTGCCGTGTACATTCTTGCTGCTGCTCTCAACCTCATTTCACCAAGGTATTTCAAGTCCATGATCCTAGATGACAGCTTGTGCCATGTCCATTCATGCTCTTGTGCAACCTTTAAGGTGGGTATCCAAAAATCTAAAGGAAGCACTACATTTTGGATGAATATCATTTGATAGGGAGTTGCATCGAGTACTATTTTATAGGCCACTTGATATGTCCAAAAAGCATGGTGTAGTTGTTTGTCCCAATCTAGATATTTATTGTTTACAAGCTTAGTCAATACATTACATAGGATCTTGTTCTTGCTCTCAACCGGTTCAATTGCTTTTCGATGGTATGGTGTTGGTAGTGCAACAGGAAATGGTCACATGCACAAGCACTAAAGCAGTATATGAAAGGGGAATGCAGAAAGTTTGCGGGGCTAGGCACATTAATTTTCCAAGAAATATGTTTTAGAATACTTTGTTTAAAACCTCAAATAGTGATTTTCATCATTCTTGTAACATATGTATTATCAAATACCCAATTTTTTATCAAGTAGCTCCATTTTGTGCAAGCCGAGGAGTCCTCAAGCTTGAGGAGCTTAGGTAGAATGCTATAACAATTTTGGTAATTTCTAGACTTCATTTGGACCTCCAAATGACCCATAGAATCTAATTTTTAACTATGTTGGACACTAAGTTCAAAATCAGCCAAAACTAGTCTAAAAGCTATAAAAAGAGCTAGAGAGCTCGTTTTTGAGGTTAGCTTACATTTTTAGCTCATAGCTTGTTTGAGAGTAACTAGTGCAAGTAAGCTTGTAAGAGGCATTCTTGAGTAATAGAGTGCGATTCTCACCTTCCATTGTGTCTCTCTTGTCTCTATCATGTGTGTGTGTGTGTGCACTTGCGTGCTTCTCACCTTCACCTTTATGCACATCACTCATTCACAATCTTCATATCACCCTATCTCTTTTGCGGATTGACAATTAAGGAGGTGGACCTTCTTGATGTGGTGTGTATCCTTGTCTAAAACAACACCAAATTTGGTGCCGTTGCCGGGGTTGAGCTCTAGGACAAACGTGTGTTGGTAAGCATATAGTGAGAATTGGTGTTCGAAGGTAACTAATCATTTTTTTTGTTGTTTGTGTGTTGTTTTTAGCTTTTTTCACCTCCCTTGTACTCATCTTTTATCCCCACATCATCTTCTTTCATCTCAAAAAGATTTTGAAAATTCACCATATCCACCTTCTCACCTCATTTTCCTGATTTGCAAGAGAGCAAGATAGAGAGAGAGAGAGAGAGCTTGTAAGCAAGTGCATGTGCATGTGTTTTTGAGTTTTGCTTGCAAGAAAGTGCTCCAATACAAGAATAGAGCTCTAGAAAGGTAAATATTGTGACTTTTTGCCATATCTTTGAAATGCCTCAGACCATCGTGATGGTCTGTGAAGTTTGAGATTTTGAGATTGCATCATAGGAATGGTGTAGAGAATACTAGCACTTATAGGAATCCATTGGCATATTTGCAAAATTTACATTTTGGTGAACCATCACAATGATGCATCACCATCACGATTGGTTCATGCCATCGTGACAAGACTAGACCATCATGATGGTCTCATGCCATCGCGACGGTTTGTGACCATCATGATAGGCCAACACAATTGTGAAAACTCGGACACACCATCGCAATGGCCACATGCCATTGTGATGACCTCCCCCGATTAGACGGCCACACAGCATTGCAACAACCTCCCCCGATCAGACCATTGCATCTTGTCCAAGGCACACCATCGCGGAGACCTCCCTCAATCAGAACAATTCAATTGGCTCATGCCATCGTGATGACCTTAGACCATTGCAGCTAAATCATGCCACTGCGATGGCTCACATGACCTTCAAACATTGTGATAAGACTAGGCCTTCACATTGCGCTCATTGCATGCCATCGTGATAGTTCATGACCATCATGACAACCCATAAATTATAGACCATTGCAATGATCTCCCACCATGCCATCACGATGATACAGTGATCCATTGCAATTGTGTCACCCCATTGCAATTGTGTTAGAACATTGCCACAGTTCATCCCCATCACGATTGTGTCAAACCATCGCGGTCCAACTAAAACGCAATTTTAGGGTTTGGTTTTTTAGAAAATTTAAGGCCAATTTGGATGATTTTTAAGCAAATTGTGCATTTTGAAGACCTCTATCTCATAATTGAAGAAGTCCCATTTTCTCATTAACAAAAGTTTGATCTAAACTCGATCTTTTTTATAGTTCGTTAAGAGCCTCTAGGGCAAGAGAAAATTTCTAGTTCAAGCTAAGCGCGAGTAGCGTTATGGATTGGTTAGGGTCACGATAGGAACGATTCAACTACAAGAAATGTTAATTAATCAAGTTCAAGCTCAAATTGAGACATCTAGAGAAAAACCCAAAAGGGAAAGAACATAATTTTAACGGTGCAACAACTTAAACACAAAACAAAAGAACAATTCTTGATGTGTACAATGGGACAAAACAAGAAATTGAAAAGACTAAGAACAAACCAAGTGATTGAGAACAAAGGATTTGAGTGACGATCAATCACATTGAGTGCCTGTTAGGAAATAAATTCATGAACCTTAGATCATGAAAGCACATAAGAAAGAGCAGATCAACATAGTGTTAGGTCATTTTAAGTGAGTGTCAGAACCACAAAATGATCTTGGTCTACACAACTAAGAGGTTAACCTTACGATTTGAGCTCAGAAAAAAATGAGTTGGAAATGTCTTATGGCATGGAGAGACGAGAAGGGGTTTAGGGGTAGCATACGTAGAAAGACCTAAAGGAACTTACAGAATCAGTTAGAATACATCCAAACCAACCACTTAGGTGCTCGCATCTATGAGGATGGTTTGAGAAGATTGGTTGTCTGATTGAGAAATCCTGACCAACCCCTTGGATTGGAACATCCGGTGGTTAAATTTGAAAGGGATGCATACATAGACAAGGAGGGAACAATGTACATTATTTCCAATCAGCATAACTACACTAATGAATTGGGGTAGTAGTTCTTGAGGTGGAAGTAGGGACCCAAGAACAAGAACCATTAGCTGGTGAACCTAGGACACCAAGAGGGAAATCATTGTAGACACAGATGCTAAATCCATAATGCAACCCTCAGGATAACAAAAGCATTGAGTTATTTCTCAATAAGGATATAGATGAAGCATTCTGGAGGTATAGGATGGAGAAGCCAAGCGAAATAGGAACAATCACTATCTATGAATTCAAGGACCTTGAGATACCTAGAAAAGTAGTGTTATTAGACAACACATCAGAACGAGTGTTCGTAGTGTCCAAACATGGGAGACATGCCTATACATGGAGCTGCAAATTGGTATTTCCCCCACCATGAGCTAATGTGGCCTTTAGCCACCAAGGAGTAGGAACATCCATGGTGCATGGTTCACAAAGAGAGAAAGGCAAGGAGAAGCGAGAAGTGATCTTCGCTCACACCTTAGGAAGAGACTGATCAATAGTGGAAAAAGATAAAATGGAGAGACCAAGAGAACCGAGACTACAAGATGGTAGAGAGGACTTTCCTCTACCTAAACCCCAAGAGCACCCAAGAATACTGAGACCCACGTAATTAGTGAAATCAATGAAAAACTATTTTGATGGGACACGAGATCCCTATGACCATGTTGCTGAATTCAAACAAATCTTGCGAGCCGAACAAGTGGATGACATGTTCACCCAATACGATCCATTTGGAATCATGCTGAAGAACACTTCCTTAATCTAGTTCTAACCTTTATAGCAAAGGCAATTTAGGGATATTCATCACTTTTTAGAATCATTCATCAGTGAATTCTCTAAAAGTGGGATCAGGCACAACACTTCTTTATTATTCCACAGTTTTAAACAGAACCCTTAGGAGATAGTCAGATTAGCAAGACATAGGTTTAGACAGTATATTTAGAGATGTTCAATGCCAGAGTTACCCACTCAAGCTAAAAAAGTATCTTTGCTTTTGGATGGACCCTTGATCTCTAAATTACGATCCTATGTATACTTGAAGGAACCCAAAAATCTAGAGCAATGTGTGAGAGTCTATATAGACATTGATGATAACTTGGGTGATGAGTTAGAACTCTCCAAGGCCTACAAGGACATAGATAGTTTTACTCATTCATCCTCAAAACATTCTAGTTCCATAGAAGACCTAGCTGAGAAGGTAGCCTAGAAGCTAGGAGTCTCAAACAAACACATACCTAGGTTAACTTTAGTCAAACATTGTTACACTTATGAAGGCATATGGAAAATGTTTTCCCAAACTTGAAAAAACCTCAAGCCAACCCTAGTGGCCAATACTGCATAATTGAAAGGTGGTACAGTAATCATACTGCACAAGACTATCCGTACAATGAGCAAGTGGTTTGACATGACTATCCTCAAGCATACCAACAACCCAATAGATATTTGGGCCAATACAACACACAACCTCATTATTATAGGTCCCAACAAAACTATCAAGTACCATACTAGAGGAAATCAAAACATCAACCAATCCTAGCATTTCATACATTTAATGCATTCAAAGGCCTCTCCCCGAGCTTCTTCTCTTATTCGCTTCTCTTCCTCCTTACACTTCTGCGCCATCATGATTCATCTAAGCATATCCTTAGTAAGAGGTTCTTGATAAATCTTAACTCTATAACCACTAACATAATTAGGCATTAATGCTCTCATAAGCTTTGAATAGCAAGCCAATAGGAAGTTTCTCATAATGCCAAGAAAATAATCCAAAAGACCATACATCATTACAATTCTCTACAATAGCACCAGATTGGAGTAGGACATTGGTTAATTTCTTAAAAACTTGAGAGCATGAGGAGGGAGCTAGTCTAGCTAGAAAGTGATCCCTAGAAGAAATGAGCAAGGACTATATTATGATGGGAAGGCAACTACTCAAGAGAGGAAAGGACAATCAGATTTGACTATGCGTACATGAACGAGAGTACTAAGCTATATTAGAAATGGCACATATAGGTGCTACAGGAGGACATTTTTCAGCCAAAAGAATAAAAAATATTCTCTTTGCACGCTTGTGGTGTCCAACTCTACATATGGATGAAAACACTTATGTACGGAGCTGTGAAGTCTACCAAAGAGCCAAGTATCCTATAGGAGATGATATGCCTTTGAGACCCATGATTTGTGCAAAAGCCTTTTGCAAATTGGGCATTGATTTCATAGGACCTATTAACCCACTAGCCAAAGGATCCTATGCTGAGTACATAATAGAAGTAACATATTATCTAACCAAATGGGTAGAACCAAAAGCAACAAGGAAGAATGACGCTCAAACCATGGTGAAGTTTCTCTTTGAGAACATCTTTACTCGTTTTGGCCTACCCATAGAGATAGTGAGTGATATGTTGGAGAAACAATCACTAACTGGACATATATTTGAAGGTCAAATCTTAGGAAGAAAACCCCATGCCTATGTGAAGGGAAAAATTCACAAATGTATCATATTTGTAAAGTTAGTTCACTTTAGTTCTAGAAGTTTTTTAAAAATCACGAGAATACGAAAATCTATATAAGTTAGTTTGTATCAACTGACGCGGGTGAGAGAGAGAGAGAGAGAGCAAGAGAGAAGAAGTAGAAGAAGGAGTTCATTTTATACGACTGAGTATGGTCGGGCTTCTCTGAGCGAGAAAGCATCTGTAAAACTTTTGAGTTTTCATAGCTATGAGAAAGAACTGAGTAAATTTCTGTGTATGAGTCTCTCTCCATCATCTCCATGCTTGCCTACTGTGTGATGAATTCAAAAGTTCATGTTTTCTGAGCAATTCGATGCCTGGCATCGAATCTTGGCTGATAAGTCATTTTTCATTCTCTGTGTGTTAACTGTTGTTGAATCTTCTAAAAATATGAAGTTTGTGGAGCAACTCGATGCCTGGCATCGAGTTCCAACATAAAATGGATGCCCGGCATCGACTTCTAGCATATAAGTCATCTTCTTCATGTGTGTGTAAAATAGAGTGTTTCTGGTGCAAAAAAATAGCCAAAAAAAAGCCCAAAGTCGATGCCTGGCATCGACTTGGACTGAAATTCGATGCTAGGCATCGAATTTTTTATTTTTGGACACCAGGAATACTAAAACAGGTGGAAGGTCATACAGGGTCATCTTGTGAGGGCCATAACTTGAGTTCTAGAGATCCGTTTGATGCATATGATAGCTTGTTGGAAAGCTCTACTCTTGTAGTTTCATTCTATAAAGTTTCATGGAGAAATAATACTTGAGCTAGGAGAAATTAGCAAAATACTGAAGGTATGTCATTTCAGTGACTAGGAATTTCTGTAGAAGCAAAGTTCTCACTTTAGGCTATCATTTCTCAAAGTTTGGAGTGGCAATGAGTTAATGGTGACCATAGAGGTGTTCTAGTGTCACATTAATTCATTTCTTGTGGTGTTTCATACATCAACAAGTGGTATCAGAGCAGAAAGATTCTCGAGAGTAGAAGACGACAAAGGTACGAGAAGTTTTGTAAAGTTTTCCATTAAAGTTTGAAAGGTGAAGCATTTGAAGACACAAGGCATCAAAAGGTTACTTCAAAAGTATCCTCATACACAAAGAACTTCAAAAGGTATTATCTTTTATCCTTTAAGCTCACAGGTTGCAGCAGAAGGAAAGAACTATGGCAGATCATATCTCCATTGACAAACTGGACAGAGATAATTACCACGCATGGGTAATGAGAATGGAAGCCTTACTTATGAGTAAGGATCTCATGATATATGTTACAGGTGAAGAAGAGAAGCCAGTATTTGAAGATGAAAGCCGACCAAAGAAAGAAAAACTAGATGCTTTAAAGCATTGGCAGAAGAAGGATGCAAGTGCAAAAGCCTACATCTACAATACAATCTCTGATCATTTGCTACCACACATCAGAGGATTGGAATCATCTGAAGATATATGGAATGCATTGGAGTATCATTTCCAAAGTACTACTAAAGCACGGAAAGCAAGTCTATGGTCAGAGTTTACAACATTCAAGAAGAAGCCAAGTCAAACCATTAGTGATTATGTCACTAAGATGAAGGATCTAGCAGATAGTCTTGGATCCATAGATGAAGATGTTGAAGATCACAGATTGATTGCTCAATTACTTGCAGGTTTGAGAGGGGATGAAAGGTGGAAACCTTTTGTCTTATCAACAGAACTTTCATTAAATCATTATGTTCCAGATTTGAACCAGTTGCTTGGTTTGATGCTCACATATGAGCAAGACTTGAAGGGAGATGGAGATAAAGGACAAAGTTCTGCAATGTACATGAAGAACAAGAAGAAAGGAGATAAAGGTAAAGCAAAGGATGAAGAGGAGTCTAGTTCTCAAGCTTATTATGCAAGAGGTAAAGGCACTGGCAGAGGAAGAGCAAGAGGTTTTGGAAGAGGAAGAGGTAATCAAAATAACAACAAGAAGGCTTGCTGGATCTGTGGATTGAGTAATCATTTGGCTCATGACTGTTGGCACAACCAACAAGGATCAAACCAGAATCAAAACAACAATAGCAGAGGTCGAGGTGGAAGATATCAAAGTAATTTTCAAAGAGGTAGACAAAGTCAAAGAGGAGGCTATGGTAGAGGTGGAGGAAGAAGTTGGGGACAGAATCAATCCTACAACACCACCTACTACAACTATGCAAATGACACACAGAATGAAAGTCGTACATCATTGATGATGAACTCAATCAACACATCAGATAAAGAAGATCTAAAGGTATTTTACATTGACTCTGGATGTTCTAATCATTTGTCAGGAAACATAGAATTGATGTCAGAATTGGAAAAAGGCATTTCTAGTCACACAGTTCAAACTGGTGATAATACAAGACATAGTGTACATTCAATTGGAAAAGTGAAATGCAAGAGTGGAGCAGATTTGCTAACCAATGTTTTGTATGTTCCAACAATACCTAAAAACTTGATTAGTGTGGGACAGATAGTTGAAAAAGGTTTTCAAGTCAGGTTTACAAATGAAGGAGTATTTGTGGAAGATCCACAGAATGGATATAATCAGATTGTCTCTGGTAAGAAAGAAGGTAGACTCTTTACTTTAAGAGTGCAAGGGAACATTGGTGAAGCTTTGCTCACACATGGTGAAGGAGTGATTACAGAACTTGATCTCTGGCATAAGAGATTAGGTCATTTCAATGAAAGAGGAATTAAAGCTATGGTTGCTAATCAGTCTGTACTAGGATTACCAAATGTGCAAAGTCAACATATGGTTTATAAATGTGAAGCATGTCAAATGGGTAAAGCACACAGGTTACCATTTCAGAAGAAAGGATTCAAACATGATGGAGTACTAGAGCTCATTCATACAGATGTATGGGGACCAACAAAAGAAGGATCTATCAATGGCTCAAGGTACTATGTTCTTTTCATTGATGATGCTACAAGATGGATAACATTATATGTTTTGAAGGAAAGATCAGAAGTGTTTGGAGCTTTCAAGCATTTTCATGCATATGCAGAGAGAGTCACAGGTCAAAAGCTTAAGAGACTGAGGTCTGATGGAGGGGGAGAATACTTCTCCCAAGAGTTCAATGATTATCTTTGGAATGCAGGTATTAAGAGAGAAATAATTTGCAGGTATACACCACAACAAAATGGTGTAGCAGAAAGAAGGAACAGGACTTTGGTTGAGTTTGCTAGAGCTATGCTAAAGGAGAAGAATTGTCCAAATTATCTTTGGGCTGAGGCTGTAAATACAGCTACATATCTTGTGAATAGATTACCATGTGCAGCTCTCAATGGAATGACTCCATATGAAGCTTGGTGAGGTAAGAAACCAACACTAGATCATTGTAGAGTGTTTGGATCAATTGCATATGATTATGTGCCATCACAACTTAGGCATAAACTTGAACCAAAGGCAGAAAAATATGTGTTCATTGGTTATGATGAAAAGCAGATGGGTTACAGGTTGTGGAATCCTTTAACCAAACAATTTCTTGTTTCTAGAGATGTTACATTTGATGAACAGAAAAGTTGGTATGCAGATCAAAGTCATACAGCTGAAGAATTTGAAGAAGAGGTAAGAAGATGTGAGAAAGGAAAATCAATTGTGCAGGTGAATAGAGATGAAGACTATATGCAAGCAAGTACATCCAGAAGTGGATTAACAAGAAGGAATGAAGAAGCTCCTATATTTGATGAAGAAGTGTATCCAGACACATATGAAGAATGTGAACCAAGAAGGTCAAGCAGGACAAGGAGACAACCAGAAAGGTATTCTTATGATACTTCTTACATAACTCAGAAGAACTATGCATATATGGTGAAAGATGATGAAGAACCCCAGAACTATGATGAAGCTAAAGGTAAGAAGCAATGGGAAGAAGCAATGAAGGAAGAGTTCAATGCACTAGAGGAGAACAAGACATGGGAACTTGTTCCTAAACCAAATGGTAAGAAAGTAATTGGAAATAAATGGGTTTATAAAGTGAAGAAGCTTGCAGATGGAAGTATAGCCAGATACAAAGCTAGACTGGTGGTGAAAGGCTATGCCCAAACCTATGGCATAGATTATGATGAGACATTCAGTCCTGTAGCTAAGATGTCAACTATAAGGACAATCATTGCTATTGCAGCTTCAAAAGGATGGACTCTAAGTCAATTGGATATAAAGAATGCATTCTTGAATGGATACATATCAGATGAGGTACACATGGAACAACCTTAAGGGTTTATAGATTCCAGGTATCCAAATTTTGTTTGCAGGTTGAGAAGAGCATTGTATGGATTGAAGCAAGCTCCAAGAGCTTGGAACTATAGACTGGTGAAGTATCTCAATGATCTTGGATATCAAAGTTCAAAAGCAGACCCAAGTCTACTTATCAGAAGAATAGAGGAAGGTACAATCTACATTTGTATTTATGTAGATGACATTATAATCACAGGTACTTCAGATGAAGGAATCAAGGAGGTAAAGAGATTGCTTGAAAAAGAATTCAAGATCAGTGACCTAGGAAAGTTATCATACTTTCTTGGAATGGAAGTTACCTATACAGATCATGGCATATATGTGTCACAAGAAAGGTATCTTCTGAACTTGTTGAAGAAGTTTGATATGGAAAATTGCAGAGAAGCTTCAACTCCACTTGAAGTTAATCACAAGCTCAATAAATATGATGGTGCAGAATACAAAGATATGAGGAAGTATCAATCTCTTGTGGGTAGTTTGATTTATGCTACACTAACAAGACCTGATCTTAGTTATACAGTGGGAGTTTTGTCACAATTCATGCATTGTCCAAAGGACCCACATTGGATTGCAGGTCAAAGAGTTCTCAGATATATCAAAGGAACTATAAAGGAAGGATTATATTATCCTTTTACATCAGATTTGAAGTTGAGAGCCTATAGTGATTCAGATTGGGCAGGTAACCAGAATGACAGAAGATCAACTCATGGTTACATGATATACATTGGTGATAAGCTTGTAAGTTGGTGTTCAAAGAAACAACATACAGTAGCATTATCATCAACTGAAGCAGAGTACAAAGGACTTGTGGAAGCAGCTAAGGAAGTCATATGGATGTAGACATTGTTCAAGAGCTTAGGCATTGATCAAGGTACACCTACAATACATGGAGATAATATGAGTTCACTTTATCTTGCAGCAAATCCAGTATTTCATGCAAGGACAAAGCACATAGAGATACAGTATCATTTTCTCAGAGAAAAGGTAATGGAGAAGGAGATTGAAGTGGAGTACATTTCTACTAAAGATCAGTTAGCAGACATAATGACAAAGAGCTTGGATGGTGTGAAGACCAGCAGATTCAAAAGCATGGCAGGAGTAAAAGAAAAGAAGATGATATGAAGAAACAGGGAATGTCAATTAGTGATTGAGGGGGAGCTGTTGGAGAAACAATCACTAACTGGACATATATTTGAAGGTCAAATCTTAGGAAGAAAACCCCATGCCTATGTGAAGGGAAAAATTCACAAATGTATCATATTTGTAAAGTTAGTTCACTTTAGTTCTAGAAGTTTTTTAAAAATCACGAGAATACGAAAATCTATATAAGTTAGTTTGTATCAACTGACGCGGGTGAGAGAGAGAGAGCAAGAGAGAAGAAGTAGAAGAAGGAGTTCATTTTATACGACTGAGTATGGTCGGGCTTCTCTGAGCGAGAAAGCATCTGTAAAACTTCTGAGTTTTCATAGCTATGAGAAAGAACTGAGTAAATTTCTGTGTATGAGTCTCTCTCCATCATCTCCATGCTTGCCTACTGTGTGATGAATTCAAAAGTTCATGTTTTCTGAGCAATTCGATGCCTGGCATCGAATCTTGGCTGATAAGTCATTTTTCATTCTCTGTGTGTTAACTGTTGTTGAATCTTCTAAAAATATGAAGTTTGTGGAGCAACTCGATGCCTGGCATCGAGTTCCAACATAAAATGGATGCCCGGCATCGACTTCTAGCATATAAGTCATCTTCTTCATGTGTGTGTAAAATAGAGTGTTTCTGGTGCAGAAAAATAGCCAAAAAAAAGCCCAAAGTCGATGCCTGGCATCGACTTGGACTGAAATTCGATGCTAGGCATCGAATTTTTTATTTTTGGACACCAGGAATACTAAAAACAGGCAAAGTTTCCAATTTTGGAAGGTCATACAGGGTCATCTTGTGAGGGCCATAAGTTGAGTTCTAGAGATCTGTGTGATGCATATGATAGCTTGTTGGAAAGCTCTACTCTTGTAGTTTCATTCTGTAAAATTTCATGGAGAAATAATACTTGAGCTAGGAGAAATTAGCAAAATACTGAAGGTATGTCATTTCGGTGACTAGGAATTTCTGTAGAAGCAAAGTTCTCACTTTAGGCTATCATTTCTCAAAGTTTGGAGTGGCAATGAGTTAATGGTGACCATAGAGGTGTTCTAGTGTCACATTAATTCATTTCTTGTGGTGTTTCATACATCAACATGATAGAGGAACACACTTCATCAAGGAAGTAATAAAATCCTTGATGAATGAACTCCTAGTAATTCATAAAAGATCAGCTCCCTATCATCCTCAAGCCAATGGTCAAGCAGAGAGTTCCAATAAAGTGTTGTGTATGGTGTTGGTAAAAATAGTCAACAATGGAAGGTTAGATTGGGACAAACAATTGCATCATGGAATTTGGGCCTTCCGTGTGGCTTACAAGACAACAATTGGAACTACTCCATTTAATCTAGTTTATGGACAAAATGTGATCTTACCAATTGACTTTTTGGTACCTATTCTACATGTAGCACAATAGTATGAGTGGAGAGGACATGAATTATCCAAGCAATTAGAGCAAATTGAGAAGTTACATGAAACAAGACGACAAACAATTACATGAACCTATGCTACTAAATGAAGGCAAAAAGCATATTACGATGCACATATCAAAGACAAAGGCTTAAAAGAAGGAGATTTAGTACTTGTATATACATTTAAACAACATGCCAAGAAACTATAGCAACATGGATATGGACCATTATTAATTAATAGAATCTCAACGAGTGGAGCAGTGAATCTAACCACATTAGACGGGGATATACTTCCCAACTACATAAGTGGATGTCGAGTAAAATGATATATGGAGCCATTAACAGACTAGATGTTAGCATGACTCGTAGGAGAACAAAATCTAAAGAAGGAAGAGGAGAGAATTAGAGTGCTTCATATGCATTTGAGTTTTGCTATCTAAAAGCTCCTCAGTTTAATGCAGTAGTAGACCATATCATATAGACATATCGACATGAGCTAGTGGTCATACGAAAATGCTTTACCCTATCAATAATAGCGATTGAACGTACTAATTGATAAATGGGCTTGAGAAATGCAATTATCTAGTGATTCATTCATGTATTTTATAGACGTACTCTACGTGAAAATTGCTTGGATCAAAATATGCATCTTTTCATTCAATTTTCATTGAATAATGTATGGAGTTTGGTTCAATGATTTATATTTGCATGAAATCCACATGGAATCAGAGGTTTGAAAGAGACTTCTAATCTTCTGATTTGAGTAAGTGAAGGGCGACTATGCAGGCAACTATAAAGATTTTCCACTCATCATTGTTCATGGACTTGTGAAATCCCGCTTCCCATTGACTATCTATCTGGGCCATCAGTTCGTATGCATAGAGTGTTTCACACGTAGGGTGCTCCATAAAGAAGTTGAAATCTCATGCACTAAAAACATCTCTTAGTGTTTCTTTCAATGTTCATCTAGTCAAACATCTTCAACTTTTGCACATAAAATTGATTGGTTGAATTCATTTACAAGGAGATTCAACACGTGAGGAAAGTAAGGAATTACCCCTGTTGAAGGTGTGCTTGTTGTAAAATTTGATTCATAATTTCCTGGAAGTGATTGAAGCTGGTGCATATATTCACACAAAGTTTTTTTCGTTGTAATTTTGGAACTGTGATGAGATCCAATCCTTTAATAGTGCATGTGTGCATGCTTGATGGTTATGCATGTGAGGGTCCAAGAGTAGATGAGTGTGTGAGGGGAGTGTGTGAGAGAGTGAGGGTATGTGTAAAGAAGCGTGAGAGATAAAGAGGGAAGCGGGGAGAACGTGATTTAGATTGGGTGCATGAGTGTGTGAGATAGAGAAACGAGGCTGTGAGCAAGAGGGTGTTTGGATATAGGGGTAAGAGCATATGCGGTTGTGTGCAAGAAGGAGAGAGAAAGTAAGAGGGATAGTGGTTGCATAAGTGAGTGAGTGAGTGTGCAGGAGATTTGTATCGTATTGTGCAAATCAGAGGTATCATATCGTGGCCATTTCCGGTATTGTATCATCTGGATAGCAGTATCGTATCGTTTGAGGTGGTATCGTCTGAAGTGGTATCGTGTAAAACAAAGGTATCGTATCGTGAAAATCTGGTATCGTGTCACCTATTCTGTGGTACTCCCCGAGAGATCTTGTTTCCCTATTTTAACCCCCAGAACCCTAAACTAGCATAACTTTTTCATACGAAATCTGTTTGCTCTTATTTTGGGTCCGTTTACTGTGATTTCGGTAAAATTAATATGTGGATTATTAGATATAGTAGTTTGAAGTTGACCCTCAGGTGGGACTAGGAAACCAAGGAGTTCCAAAGGATTTTAAGGAATACAGAGGGAAATTTTGGACTTATAGAGAAGGCTTATGAACCTCAGATCTGGGAGACACCTAGGCAAGGATAGACAAAGCATTAAATCCTTTGAGGCTAGTGTCAACCATACAGCTAGGTCTTGGGCACAACAACTAAGTGGTTATCCTATATACTAAGTTCCAACACAAGTGATTTAGAAATGTCTTTTAGCATGGAGAGACCCACACGTACCTCAGGTACTACTTATTTACAAACACGAGAAGGCCCTTATAAGACCCAATTGGAGTATATCAGGACCAACCAATTAGGTGCACACATCTATGAGGATGGCCTGAGACAATCAATTGTCCAACTCAAAAATCCAGATCAACCTTTTGGACTTGAACACCTAGTGGTCAAGTTCAAAGAGGGATCATACATTGACAAGGAAGGAACCATGTATGTGGTTATCAGCTTACCTGATAGGACATATGAGTTTGGAAATATCATTTCTGAGAAGGAGCTAGAAGACCTAGAGCAAGGAGACCTAGGACTTGAACCCGAGACTCCTAGAGGGAAATATCCACAGATTTAAGCAGACATCCCAAGAAACAGTGCGACTTGTAGGAAGACGGTTCACACAATACTTAGAAAGATGCCCTATTCCAGAATTACCCAGAGCAGCCAAACAAGTGGCTTTGTTTTTAGATGGCTTATTGAGCACAAAGTTAAGATCATATCTGTACTTGAAAGAGGCTAGATCCATAGAAGAGTGTGTGCACATGTGCATTGACATAGAAGACAACTTGGGAGAGGAGTTAGGACTATCCAAACTCTATAAAGACTCTGATAGTTCTACTAGTCATACCTCTGGAACCTCCACGGAGATAGATGAGATAGCTAAGCAGGTGTCCAAGAAGCTAGGAGTTCAAAATAGACAAATGCCAAGGGTCACCCCATTGAAGCGATGTTACAACTATAGCGGAGACCACATGGCTAATGTTTGCCCAATGATGGCTGAGCCCCAGAAAACCCTAATGCTCTATATTGCACTATTGAGAGAAAATACACAAACCACATGGCCCAAGATTGTCCATACATAGGTAGACTATCAGGCAAAATTATCAGCAACCTTACCAGCAGGGTAGATATCAGAACCAATACCAACAACCATATTATAGGCCACAACAACAATATCAACCTCAATACCAGCAGCAATATCAGGCACCATACAGAACACAACCAGTCCTAGGAAACCAACCACCAGCTCCTGCTAATGTGATTCCAGTTAAGTATGCAGTGGTAGAGGAGAACCTTAATAGAGCATTGGTGCCAGTAACCCCGTTGGTCTCAGAAAATGACTCTCATGTGCATAGTTCAGACTACTCCCATAAAGATAGTTCATAAGATTATTACATAGATTCACATGAGCAAAGTGAGACTTCTCCATATCAATATGAGACACCACTTGTGGAACAAAGTTGGGAGCCAAAATACTCGAGTATCATGTACACGAATCCTAATCTCAGGCCCCAATTGACAAGTCAGACCACTAGCCCCTAGAGGACCATGTTTTAGATGTCACGGCGATCATTTCATTCTTGAATGTCCCCACCCATCGACTCCAAGACAAGGAAGAAACATCAGAATACAAGGTTTTTGTCCGGAGTGCAGCAAAAAACATCTTTGTTGAAGCTGAAGGTCAAGGACAAAGCACAGGAGCACATCAAAGAGGTGGACACACAAGAAGAAGGAGCAAGTAGTGAGCTTCAAGAAGTGTATGTCAAATTTACAAAAGAAATCCCTATAAAAATAGTGATTTTCATCACTAAAAACCATTGTAAATACCATTTTCCATTTTTGTAACTCCATTTTGTTCAAGATGAGGAGTCCTCAAGCTTGAGGAGTATTAGAAGTATCATTCTACCAATTTTCATAATTTTTAGACTTCGTTTGAGCCCTCAAATAAGCCCTAGAACCTAATTTTTAACTAGGCCGGACACTAGGTCTGGACAGGGCCAAAACTAGTCAAAAAACTATAAAAAGAGCTAGAGAGCTCATTTTTTAGGTTAGCTTGTTAGAGAATAGATCTTTTGTAAGAGAACTCTTTGGCAATTGAAGCTTTCCATTGTTCCTCTCTTTAATCCTACCTTGTGCACATGTGTGTGTATGTGTGTGCATGTTTGTGTGCTTTCACTCACGCACTTGTGCCTTCACTTGCTTGTGGTCTTCATACCGGTCCTCACGTCTCCACGGATTGAAAAGTAAAGGAGGTGGTGCTTACGCTTGAGCTACACAAAATTTAGGCACCGTTGTCGGGGAGAGAGCTTCAAGGACAAGCGTTGTGATGGTAAGATCGTAGATTTGTGACGTTGGAAGGTAAAAAAATTGTCCTTTTTGTTCATTTTTTGATTTTTCTTCTTCATCTTCATCATCATCACCATCTTCCTCTTCTTCCATCTTCTTCTTCATAGAAATTTCTTGTTTTTAGTACATTTTCACCATTTTCATAACATCTTTCATGCATTATTGTGTGAGCAGGAGTTAGGAGGTGCAAGGGAGAGCAAGGGCCTATGTTTTTTCATGATTTTCTGCACATACGGAGCTCGCCATTGCTCGACACTCAGAAATTCGAAGTTCCTACCAAAAAACACGATTCTGTGATGAAAATCACGATTCTGTGAAAAATTCAATTTTTTTTTTAAATCACGATTTTCTTTTTCCTGCCTAAAAGCTCTCTAAAGGAATGACGATTCTGAGGTCAGTCTTAGAATCGCGATTCTCTAGTTGTGCTCAGAATCGCAATTCTCTAAGTTTTTCAAAAACACGATTCTCTCGTCACCCTCAGAAGTGTGATTTATTTAGGCGATTCTCAAAAAATATGATTCTGAGCAAAAACACGATTTTCAGCCAAAAACAGAATTGTGATCAAACACGATCCTTTGTTGGCAATCACGATTTTCTAAAACACGATTTTTCATCCAAGGTACAAAATCGCGATTTTCAAAACACGATTTTCAAAAACACGATTTTCATCCAAGGTACAGAATCCCGATTGTCATAGGTGCTCAGCATCGCGATTCTCTTGATTTCATAGCATCACGATTCTATTGATTTCACAGCATCGTGATTCTCTTGATTTCACAGCATCACGATTCTCTTGATTTCACAGCATCACGATTCTCTTGATTTCACAGCATCATGATTCTCTTGATTTCACAGCATCGCGATTCTCTTGATTTCAGAGCATCGCGATTCTCTTGATTTCATAGCATCGCGATTCTGTTGATTTCACAGCATCGCGATTCTCTTGATTTCACAGCATCACGATTCTCATGATTTCACAAAATCGCGATTTTCACACAAAATCGCGATTTTTTTCAAAAGGTACTGTTTGCCTATTTTGACCCCTAGGAGCATGATTTGACATAACTTTTTCATCCAAAGTCCATTTTTTGAGCTGTATAGCTCGTTGGAAGGCTGGTTTTGAATTCTACACGGCCTCAACTATTTTTTATAAGAATAATGTGTTGATTTTCAGATAGACTAATTTGAAGTTGACCCTCAGGTGGGAACAGGAACCCAAGGGGACTCCAAAGGATTTTGAACCATACCAAGGGGAAATTTTGGACTCTTATCCAAAGCTTATGAACCTGAGATCTGGTAGAAACCTAGCCAAGGATAGACAAGGCATTATATCTTCTCAGTCTAGTGTGAACCATACAACTAAGTCTTGGGCACAACAACTAACTGGTTGTCCTTACGTACTAAACTCTGACACAAGTGACTCAGAAATGTCTTTTAGCATGGGGAAACCTACAGGTGGCTCAGGAACTGCCCATCTACAAACACTAGAAGTCCCTATAAGACACAATTGGAATATATTCGGACCAACCGATTAGGTGTTCACATCTATGAGGATGGCCTGATGCGATCAATGGTCCAACTAAAAAAATCCAGATCAACCCTTTGAACTTGAACACCCTGTGGTCAAGTTCAAAGAGGGTTCATACATTGATAAGGAAGGAACCATGTATGTGTTCACCAACCTACCGGATAGGACCGATGAGTTTGGAAATATCATTCATGAGAATGAGATAGGAGACCTAGAACAAGGAAATGTAGGACAAGGACCCCAAACTCCTAGAGGTAAGTCAGTTTTGACCAGAGTGATCACTTTAGATTGGATCCCTCAAGACAACAAAAGCATAGAACTATTCTTGAATAGAGAAACAGATGAAGCCTTTTGGAGATTCAAGCCAGATCAACCTAGGCAATTGGGCATAGTCATCATCTACGAGTTCAAGGATCCAGAGATACCAGACAAAGTTGTCTACCTGGATAACACATTAGAGAAAATATTCTTGGTAATAGAACATGATAGACATGCATATACTTGGAAGCGTGAATTGATTTTCGCTCCATCAAGATCCAATGTTTCCCATGGCCTCCAAGGAGTAGGATCATCCCAAGATCATGAAGCCCAGAGAGAAAGAACTAGAGAGAGACCTGAGGTAAGTTTTGCACACATAGTGGGCAGAAATAGATCAGAATTTGAAAATGAAAGACGTGAAAGAGAGAAACATCAAGCACATAGGAAACAAAGAGATGAACATGATTTTCCATACGGGACAGAAGATCTTTATGATCATGTGGCCGAGTTCAAACAAGTGTTAAGAGCTGAATAGGTTGAGGATTTGTTCACCCAGTACGAGGCATTTCGTTTGACTCTTAAGGGCACTGCCTTGGCTTGGTTTCAACCACTCACTCGTCGCAACTATCGCGATATAGGTCAGCTGCTAGAAGAATTCATTGTAGAATTTTCCAAGAGTGGTATCAGGCATAACACATCATCTTTGATCCATAGTTTCAAGCAGACACCCCAAGAAACAGTGCGACTAGGAGGTAGAAGGTTCAAACAGTACCTAGAAAGATGCCCTTCTCTAGAGTTACCCACAACAGCCAAACAAGTGGCTTTGTTCTTAGATGGCTTACTGAGCACAAAGTTAAGATCATATGTGTACTTGAAAGAGCCTAGATCCATAGAAGAGTGTGTGCGGATGTGCATTGACATAGAAGATAACTCTATAAGGATTCTGATAGTTCTACTAGTCATACTTCGAAACTCTCCATGGAAATAGATGAGATAGCTGAGCAAGTTGCCAAGAAGCTAGGATTCCAAAATAGACAAACACAGAGTCACCTCATTGAACCGATGTTATACCTGCGGAGGGGACCACATGGCTAACATATGCCCAATGCAAAACCAAAACATTAGGGAAAGGAATGCTCCATATTGCACTATTGAGAGAAAATACATGAACCACACGACTCAAGATTGTCCATACAATAGACAGGCTGTTAGACAGAATTATTAGCAACCTTACCAACAAGGTAGGTATCAGAACCAATACGAACAGCCATATTATAGACCACAACAATAGTATCAAGCACCATATAGGCCACAACCAGTCCTGGGAAACCAACCACCAGCTCCTGCCAATGTGATTCCAGTCAAGTATGCTGTGGGAGAGGAAAATCCAAATAGAGCATTGGTGCCACTAACCCCATTGATACCAGATAATGACTCTCATGCTCATAGCTCAGACTACTCCCATGAAGGTAGTCCACATGCTTATTACATAGAGTCACCTGAGCATAGTGAGATTCACTCGTATCAATATGAGGCACCACTTATGGAACAAAATTTGGAGCCGGAATACTCCAATGTCATGTACACAAATCCTAACCCTAGGCCCCAATTGAGACAAATGAGACCACAAGCCCCTAGAGGACCTTGTTTCAGATGTCAGGGTGAACATTTCATTCGTGATTGTCCCCACCCACCATGTCTGAGCCAAGGTCAGGCTATCACAATACAAGCTTTTTGTCGTGAGTGTGGCAAAGACCATCTCCCCGGAGATTGTCCAAGAAACCCCTCTAGTGCACCCAAGGTTACACCCATTAATGTGGTAGGCTTAGTGGTGGATTCAAGTGCTAGTAGTAGTAATGTGGCTCCTATACGAGCAGTTACTAGAGCACAAGCCTTAAAACACGATAAACCAACAGAGCAATCAGAGTCTAGTGAATCAGGAGAGCCTAGTAAGAGGAAAACAAGAACATGGAAGGATACCAGGGAGAAAGCCAATCACAAGTGGAATAAAACGTTATCAGAACTAGAAGAAAGCATGAAAGAAGAGAAAATAAAAATAGATGACATTGCATCTCAAAGCCCCTCGCATGCCCAAACTCCATCTACTCCACCTCATCCCACTCCACCACCCGTTGTATATAGACGGCAACCAGGGTCTCTTCTTGCAGATCCAACCCTAGAAGGCTTGGACATGATGTTCAAGGCCTACCAGGCTCGTCTTCAAGAAGGGCCAACAGTTGCAAACCTAGACAATAGTTACCCTAGAGCAAATTTAGAGATTGAACGGATGAAAATGTGCATTAAAATGGTAGAACAAGCTCAAGCTATACTCAAGACTAGTCAAAAGTTCAATCAGACAAACTCTGTGAAACCGGATTTGCATTTTCGGGGCTTACTAGAAAGATTAGAGCAGTTGGTAAACAAACCACAAGCTTCTTTACCTCCATAGGATCAACCAGTTATTGAAAGAGGAAGCTCGCCACCAATGGGAGCTTATGTTCCTAATTCCATGGATGCTGGAATACCTCCTTCAATTCAACAGTACTCTCAAGAGTTCTTGCGGGAAATACAAGAAGAGAAATGGGCCAAGGAGAAGGGTAAACCCCTCCTATTCCTGAGATTGATGATCTTCATGATCAATTTCCCCAAGATATTCCATCCATTTACGGAGATCAAGTCGAGCAACAAGAAGACGAAAGGATAGATTTTGAATATAATACCTTAGAAGAACTGCCTCAATTTCCAGGCCCATTGGAATATGAATCTCTTCATATCAGAGCTCCCACAATACTGGTCAGACATGAAGACTCAGTGGTCCCAAGGAACACTGATGTTGTGAAGAACACTAAGGTTCAATGTCATCTCACGGTAGAAGAGCTGCTAAAAGCAAAACCTGAACTATGGGATCATGTGAAGGATCAAGTTCCAGAACTTGATTCCAAAATGAGAAAATTAGGATCTAAGCAGAAAGTCCCAGATATACCCCTAGACAAAATAGGGGACATGTGTGAGGGTGAAGAAGGTAATACTTATCTTCCAATCACCTACCAAGGTTACACAACCAAAGCAATCATAGATTCAGGTGCTAGTGTCGCCATTGCGACCACCTCCTTGTGGAAGCAATGGGGCAAACCCACATTAAGACCAACTAGAATGAAGCTTCAAATGGCCAACGGTCATTTTGAAAGACCTCTAGGACTGCTCGAAGGGATAACTCTAACCACTTGTGGTGTAGAGTTTTAGCACACATTTGCTATATGTGACTTTGAGAAAAATAATGTTTATGAGATGATCCTAGGAAGACCCTTCCTACGACAATTGCAAATAGTACACGATTGGGGAACCAACACCTTGTACTTACAACACTTAGGGGTCACCACCAAGGTCAATTTGAAGGATTACTCCTTCAGAGATGTACCACCCCTACAATGGAATCCTATCCACAAAGCGAAAGAAGATTCCATCTCTGTGCATTCTGAAAGTTAACCTGATCCATCATGGCTGCATGAAGATACTCATTTGTGGATGTGCTAGGTCATAGAGGAAGAGGAAAAACATTTAAAGGCAAGAGAAGAAGGAACTACTCCAGGAGATAGACTAGTTATAGTCCCCACCTACACACCGATGATCTTTCTAGATGAGGAATTTGAGCCTCATGGTTGGCCAGAAATCTTAGCCACCATGGATATTGCTGTCAATGAAGAACAATGGACACCTCATTGTGATGAGGAGGGATATGGTATTTCAGTGTTCATGTGTCAGCCCTTGCTAAAAAAATGTGACTCTAGTGATGTCATAGAAGAAGAAGAGAATGACGATGATATAGAGTCCATTGTGATGGATAGTTGCTTTAACTGAGAGCAGCACTATCTAGAAGATATAGGAGTGTTCACCTAGAAAGAGGAAGAACCTCTCACAAGTATTAAAACGGTAAATTCAAAGGATGGAAGTGAGAGGAGTCAGAAGAAAAAGAAAAGAAAAGCAGTGAAACAAGAAGAGGAGGAATCATTGTTTGAAGTACGAGAAAACTTCAAGAAATATGAAGCTGACGACCGCAAAATTTTGGTACGAATGCCTAAGAGAGAGGCCATCATAGGAGAATCATATGATAATAAAGAAAAGACCAAGAAAATTGTAGTGATCATTGAAGAGAACGAAGAGAGATGCACATATATAGGAGATGAACTAAGTGCAAGAGAAGAAATGGAGCTCATAGCTCTATTAAAGGAATAAAGGGATGTGTCTGCATGGCACTATAGAGACTTGAAAGGGGTAGATCCAAGAATTTGCTCTCATACTATCCCCATGACTGCTGATGCCAAGCCCACCAAACAGAAGCCCTACACATATAATGATACATATGCAGCCAAAATAAAAGAAGAAATTGATAGGCTGATTGAAGTTGGATTCAATTATGAGATTGAGCATACTGAATGGGTGTCCCCCATTTTTGTGGTGCCCAACAAGAACGGGAAGTTGCGAGTGTGTATTAACCTTAAAAAAGTTAATGTGGCTACAATCAGAGATAGTTATCCACTTCCAATCAGGGAACACCTATTGGAGCGTCTTGCAGGCAAGGAAGTTTATAGCTTCTTGTATGGATTTTCAGGTTACAAACAAGTAGCCATCGCCCCAGAAGATCAACACAAAATAGCTTTTGCCACAGAGTGGGGAATCTTTGCATTTCGCGTGATGCCATTTGGGCTCACCAATGCATTTACAACATTCCAAAGGCTCATGTGTCATATCTTCAAAGAATTCTTGCAAAAGAGCTTAGAAGTATATGTGAATGATTTATGTGCTCATTCCCAAGAAAGAAGATACCACATCCTTGAGCTCAGACAGATCTTCAACAAGTGTAGAGAATATCGAGTTTGTTTGAACCCACAAAAGTGTGTATTCATGGTACGACAAGGTAAAATCTTAGGTCATATTGTTTCCAAGAATGGAATATCAACAAACGAGGATAAAGTAAGAGCCATAGCAGAGTTGCCAAGGCTAAGGAATGTTAAAGAGGTACAAGCCTTTATGGGCCATTGTGGATATTATCGTAGATTTATCCACATGTACGTGATCATAGCTAGACCCCTTTATGCCTTGTTGTCTAATTTTGAGTGGAACGACGAATGTGAGAATTCTTTCAATGAACTAAAGAAATGATTGTGCACAACGCCAATACTGACCACTCCTGATTGGAATAAACCATTCCATGTCCATGTGAAAGGAAACTTAGATTTGCCCATAGCATATGCTAGTAGACAGCTCACCGCAGCTGAATGAAACTATACCACAACTGAGCGAGGGAGCTTAGGCATGGTATATGTTGTGAAGAAGTTTAGACACTATTTATTGGCCAACAAGTTCAAGTTTTTCACTCATCATCAAGCTTTGTTATATTTGGTCAATAAACCTTGCAATACTAGACGCTTAGTAAGATGGTTCCTCTTACTAATGGAATATGACTTTGAAGTTGTTGTCAGGAAAGGTAGAACCATGAGCAAACAAATACCGAGGTTTGCCCCTGTGAAAAGATGCTATACTTGTGGAGGTGACCATATGGCAAACGTATGTGCCATTATGGCTCAACTCCAAGTGAATCCCAGTAGCCAATACTGCACCATAGAACGGAGATACACTAATCACACAACACAAGATTTCCCATACAATAAGCAAGCGGTTAGGCAAACCTACCCTCAGCCCTATCCAGGACGATATCAAAACCAATATCCACCACAACAGTATGCGAGTCCTCAACAACCCTACCAACCACAATATCAGGCCCAGCAGAGACCTCAACCAGTGCTAGCACGACAACCTCCTGCTCCAGCCAATGTGATCCTAGTGAAGTATGTAGCTGCAGAAGAGAACTTGAATAGAGCCATAGTGCGAGTAACACCGTTGCTTTCAGAAAGTGACCTTAGTGACCATAGCTTTGATTCCACACATGTTGATAGCCCCCAGGCTTACTACATGCAGTCTCCTGAACATGGGGAGTCCTACTATAGTGAAGAACCGAGTGAACCTAGTTGGGATCCAGAGTATGCAAACATCATGTACACAAATCCCAACCCTAGACCTCAACCTAGGCAAGTAAGACCCCCATTCCCTAGAGGACCATGCTACAGATGTCAAGCACATCATCTCATTCGTGATTGCCCAATGCCTGCCCATACACAACCCCAATGAGTGACAATTCAAGGATTTTGTCAAGATTGCGGGAAGGAGCATCTTTTACAAGATTGCCCAAAGAACCCCAATAATATGCCAAAAAACACTCCTATCAATGTTATTGGGCTAGTAGTAGACTCTACAGGCACTATGACTTCAACTACGCCAGTACAAGTGGTCACGAGAGTTGAGGCTTTGCAGCAGAACCAAGGTGTAGGCCAAGAAAAGAGCACCAAGGTTAGTGAAACTGAGAGCTTAACCAAGAAACGGACGAGAGCCTGGAAATATAGTCGGGAAAGGATGAAAAGGAAATGGTCTAAGAAGATGAGCAAATTAGAAGAAAGCATAAGAGAAACAAAAGCCAAAATTGTTGAGCTCACGTCTCAAACAAACTCTCACATACCACCACCACCTTTATCCCTATCACCATCTAATCCACCATCTTTCAACCCACCTCATACAATTCCACCACCCCCTATAGTAGGATCAGTGTTAGCCGACCCCACTCCAGAGGACATAGACATGATGCTTAAGGCATATCAGGCCAGAATCCAAGAAGGGCCAAATGTGACGGATCATCACAAGTGCTACCGTAGAGCTGACCTAGAGATAGAAAGAACCAAGCTTTGCACGAAAATGGTAGCATTGGCTCAGACCATGTTTGAAGCCAGTTGCCTCTTCAACTACTCTTGCTCAGCTAAGGCACAATTGCACTTGGATGGACTATTAGAGAAGTTAGAGAGCATAATTGCAAGATCTGCCAAGGAAGAAAACTCTCAAGGAAGAGATGAGTCAAGTAAAAGAATAAGCATTTCCCCATAGGAAGCTTATGTGCCTAATTCCACTGAACCAGGCACCTCTTCTTCTATGAATAGGTATTCACTAGAGTTCTTGAGAGAGATTTAAGAAGAGAAATGGGCTAAAGAAAGTGAAGTCCATCCTCCCATCGAACTTGTGGATGACACACATGATCAATTCCCACAAGACATTCCTTCTATTTATGGAGAGCACGAAAGTACCCAATCTCAGGAGAGATTAGATTTTGAGTCTAACTCCTTACAAGAGCTATCCCATTTCATAGGTCCATGGAAAGCTAAGTCTACATATATGAGAACACCCATTCTCATGGTAAGAAACGAAGATTCAGTCATACCTAGTAACACAGAGGTAGTGAAAAACACTAAAATGCAGTGCAATCTCACTGTGGAAGAGCTACTCAAAGTTAGGCCAGAACTATGGAAGCATGTAGCCAATCAAGTGCCAGAAGTAGCAAAACCTCATTCCCAGGTAGGTTCTCATAGAACAGTGCCAAAAATACATTTGGACAAGATAGGAGACATGAGTGAAGGAGAAGAAGGAAACACCTATCTTCCCATTACCCATCAAGGATACACAACCAAGGCAATTCTAGACTCAGGTGCAGGAGTTGCAATTGCTACCACTTCCCTATGGAAGCGTTGGGGCAAGCCAGCACTCATACCAATGAGAATGAAATTGCAGATGGCCGATGGCCACATAGAAAGACCCTTAGGATTCCTAGAAGGAATCACTCTCACTACATGTGGTGTTGAGTTCAAGCATACATTTGCTATATGTGACTTTAGCAAAAATCATGCCTATGAGATGATTTTGGGAAGACCATTTATGCGACAGTTGTAGGTGGTACAGGATTGGGGAACCAATTCCTTGTATTTGCAACACTTAGGTGTCACTACCAAAGTGAATCTCAAAGATTACTCTCATAGGGATGTACCCCCCATTCAATGGAACCCCATCCATAGAGCCATAGATGATACTGAGTCAGTGCATTCCATAGGATCAGGATCCTCATGGATGTGTGAAGACACTCACTTATGGATGTGTAAAGTAGTAGTAGAAGAAGAGAAGAGGGAAAAGGCCAAAGAGGTAGGTGCGAAAGAAACCCATAGATCAGTCCATGACCCGGCCTATGCACCTGTAGTATTCCCTGACAAAGAATTTGAACCTCACAGCTGGGCGGAAATTTTAGAAACAATGGATGTGGCCATCAATGAAGAACAATGGACACCTCACTGTGATGAGGATGGCTATGACATTTCAGTCTTCTCCATAGAGCCAATCATGGGAGATTCGGTTCTGGAAGAATGTGAACCTAGCACTGATGCATTCGAGGATGCAAGTGACTCCAATCTAGAGTCAATTATTATGGACCCACCTTTTGCATAAGATGAAGAATACTTTTATGAAGTAGAAGTTCACCCTCAGAGACATGAAGAGCTCACAATTGATGTAAGATCGACCACGCAAGTGACCCTTAAGAATGAAGGCAAGAAAAGAAGGAAGAAAGAAATCACATCCGAGGAGGAAGAATCTTTGTTTGAGGTCCCTCAAAACTTTAAGAAGTATGAAATAGATGATAGAAGAGTCATGATAAGAATGCCCAAATGTGAGGCGCAATCAGGGGAGGCCTATGATAACAAAGAAACCACCAAGAAAATAGTTTTAGCCATAGAAGAAGGAGAGGATATATGCACTTACATAGGACATGACCTGACGGAGGAAGAAGAGCATGAGTTAATAGCCTTGCTAAGAGAACACAGAGGTGTATTTGCTTAGAGTTACAAGGACTTGAAAGGTGTGGATCCTGACATATGCTCACACACGATTCCTATGACCTCAGAGGCCAAACCCTCTAAGAAAAAGCCATACACATATAACGATAATTATGCTGCTAAGATCAAGGAAGAGATAGATCACTTGGTTGAAGCTGGATTTATCTATGAAATTGAACACATTGAGTGGGTATCCCCCATTGTAGTGGTGCCCAAGAAGAATGGGAAGTTACGCATATGCATCAACTTGAAGAAGGTTAATGCAGCCACCATTAGAGATACTTATCCGCTTCCTATCACTGAGCATCTACTAGAAAGAGTAGTAGGCAAGGAAGTGTACAAATTCCTTGATGGATTCTCGAGCTACAATCAATTGGCCATAGCTCTAGAAGATCAGCATAAGAGAGCTTTTTCCAGAGAGTGGGGCATACTCTCCTTAAGGGTAATGCCATTTGGACTTACCAATGCGCCTGCCACCTTTCAGAGATTGATGTATGCAAGGAATCGAACTCACAACCTCCCGGTTAGGAATGTGATGGGCTAACCACTTGCCCCAAAAGCCGTGGTTGAGGATTACTTCCTAATCCTCTCTCTTAGGGTGTAGTTCAAACATCTCCTACTAGGATTATGTTACATTCTTCCCCCCTTGAACTCCCTAGGGAATGTATCCTGACCAGCTATGGGACTGGCAGGATGTACCCTAGATGTACCCTGGAAGGATGTACTATGACCAGCTATGGGTTTGGCAAGATGTACCCTGGCACTGTGTACCCTGGCACCATGTACCCTGCGACGCGCTGTCATCGAGATTTTCTCTCCTCTCTCACTTGTGAAGGCCTACAAAAAACATATTTGGTGAAGGTAGTCGGAATTCCCCGAGAAGTCAAGGATGCATCAAGGATGTCAAAGGAAGCTCACATACAAAGTTTTAAAGAAATCAAGAAAGTCCATGGTAGCGGTCAAAGCTGGTCAAAGTTGGCAAATTAGGGCAAAAATTTCATTGTCACCCAATTATATGAAAATTCATATACTTGTAAAGATTGTCAAAGGCAGTCTATAGCCCAAATTTCAGCAGAAAATGGATTTTGTAGCACATTGATATGCTATGTTCATTTTGTAAAAATGTAATTTTTCTAGTTTGACCCTACAAATTCTTGTATAGAAATTTATGTTAGCCATATGGTTTGGCATGTATAAAGATCATATGTGGCTACATATTTGTACAAATTTTCAAGGCTATCAGAGCTTCCTAGACACCTTAATGCCACCTTGCAAGCTTCCAAATGTAGTCAAACTTGTAAAAGGAGATTCAGATGGGAGTTTTTTCTGCATATTCCTGAAGGAGATCTTTGGAAACATAGTCCTAGAAAGTTTCATCTTCATCAAAGCCTATTTGGAGGGTCAAAGAGTACAAAGTCCAGTTTTCAGGATCAGCGCAGTTTTCTAGTTTAAGCAAATTGAAGGGTTGAAGGGCCACCACATGGCGAAAGCTGATTGAGCCATGTTGTACGATCAAGATGAGCTCATATTCAAGGGTGGAGATGCACTTATGCTTAAAGCAAGGAGGATCCACGAGTTTTTCCATAAAAGAAGATTTTTTTGACAATCAAAGATCAATAATGCAACTTTTCTCCAAAAAAAGTGGCTTATCTTATCCGAATTGATGTCAGCACTGATCCGACGGTCCAGATCATCCCCAGATCCAATGGTGGAGAATGAGGGCGCCTAAATTTCACTCCTTTACACTAGATTTGATAGAAAGAACAATTCCAAGCCATTGATTTGATTAATCAAATGGTTGTAATCGAAAGTAGTGATCCTAGAGTTGAGAGTTGATTTCTCTAGATCCAATGGCCCAAATTCATTCAAAAAACTATATAAACACCCCTCCAAACTCCTAGAGCATCATTGTTAGGCATCCATAGGGCTCATGCTAGCTTACAGTTTCCTTCAGACGATCACCCTCGGTTGACCGAGTGAGGATCCAAGGTGAGCTAATATGAGTATAGTACCTAGTTTTCAAATTTAAGTTAGAACTCCAATCTAGGATAGGCTCTTGAAACCAGCATCTCTATCTTGACTCACCCTCGGTGGAGCGTGTGAGTGAGTTAGAGCTGATTTTAATGAGTCTTAGACTTCTTTAGTTAGACGTTACGAGCCTAGACATACATAGGGTCACTGGAGTGGAACTCACCTTCTTATGTGTGACATTCGGTTGAACTGTCATGGTTTGAGGGTCGGAACCACCTTTGATCAGTAGACTGCCTAGCTTGACGTACCACGACGATCTTATACATGTATCTTAATTCAATCCTTTTAATTCATGTCACTTATCACTTGTCTCTTGTCTCCTCTCTCAGTCTCTTAAGTATTTTTACATGTCTTCTATTTCTTCTATGTGTGAGAAGGCTCTGCAGTATTGCGTTGAACCAGTGAGGATGTTTCTTTGAGCTTGTGAGTAAACTCTATCATCATAATTCACTTGCATGCATATAATCCATACATACCCATACATATTGATTAGTTTTTGAAAGTGTATAAGAAGCTCCAATATTGGACCATTCTTCCTTTGGAAACTAGTTTATGTGTAAGGATTCCATCTATTCACGTCATGCATACATATCATCCAAAGAAGACTATGCATATGGATTAGAATTAGGAAGTGTTTAAGCAGCTCCTTGAATGGACCATTCTTCCTTCCAAATTTGATTGTGTGTATGGTTCTCTTTCATTCTTATCATTCATGTTCATAAATCTAACTTGCACTCCTACTTTCCCATTCTCATAATCATTTCAACATCTCTCTCTTCTCCATACTCAACATTAATTTCACTTTCATGTCCTTAAACCATCCAACATTCATCAGCTTCATACACCCTGTGTGTGCCACGACCGGACCCGATCCACCCGGACTGCGATCACCTCCACATTTGAACCCGACGTGAAACGCTTCGTGGCATTTGCTTCTGATCTTGTTGGGAGGTTGTGATCCATATCCTTTGTTTCATATTTTTTATCCTCATCATTTCATCATCATCAGTCTTGAGTGTTGCACTAGATTTCTCACAATATCGTGCACATCTTTGTCGTGAAGTAAACGCATTTGTGAGAGATCTAGAGCATCGTGCATCACTTGCTTATTCACATAAGATGGAGGAAGGATTCAAATCCCTTATTGTTGAGAAACAAGGCCAAAGAATAGTCTCTTCTATGTTGAGAGAGAAGGGAAAATTCAATGGCATCAACATCACAAGCTACTTAGATTTGTTTGAAGAGCAAGCTATGATTTTCGGTCTTCCCGAAGATCTTTTGATATCATTCTTTGAACGAATTGTTGATAGCTCTATCATAAACCGTGTCACTCAATATGATAGTCTTCCTTGGAGTGATTTTAGAAAGGAGATGCTCAAAGAATTCTATCTTGAATATTATAGCCAACATAATCGAGATGGATTCTTACGATGGGTCAATTCTCCAAAGCCTAGTAGCTCTATTACTCACTTACAAAATGAGTATATTAGACGCTATGAACAACTTCCTGATGAGGATAAGATAACTTTGGAACCTGATCTTGTGATCAATTTTCTTAAGCTTCTTCATCCTGAAACTCGTAGGGAAGTTGAACGGCGATTAGAAGAACCAGATAAGCGCTATGGTCTTACTGACAATTGGCAAAAAGTGCGTAAAGTAGTAGAGGCTGTAGCCCATAGACATCAAAGGCAATCCATGCTTTATGAGCAAACTACTCTTCCTCAAGCTAGCCTTCCACAAACTAAGGAGCAAGTTAGAGAACAATCCCATGCTATGCTTTTTGACTCTACTCCTATTCCTCAAATGATGGAGCCTACTCAAGGTTTTAAAGTAGAGCCAAATAAAAGTGTAGTTGAACAATCTCAAGTGGAAATTCTCACTAAGCAAATGGAAAGTCTTATTGCTACACAATCCAATTTGGCCAAGACTATAGATGCTTTACAATCTAATTACACCAAAACTTTCCAAAATCAAATGAACCCAATGACTTTTCAGGAGCCTAATCAACATGTTATAGCTACCAATCAAAATCCACAAGTAGCTCCTACTCAATCATATCAAGTTCCTCCAATGCAAAATCCTCATCCTCATGTGCAAAATCCTCAAATGTATCAAAACATATATCCTCAAGCTTCACAAATAGCTTTTCAAAATCCTCAAAATCAAAATTTTCAAAATCATCAACCGTATAATATGGAAGCTCCTCTTGCACCTCAAGTACCACATGTTGCTCCCCAAGCTCCTCAAATACATCAATTGCCTTATCAAAATCCTAATTATCCTGTTCAAGCAATACCTTATCAACAAAATCCTCAATTTCAAAATTTCCCACCACAAGTTAATCAAAATCCTCAAAATCAAAATGGTTTTGTGTGTGGCCCTCGTAGGTGTCCTTGGTGTGATTCGTTAGAGCTCTTTTTGAGAGATTCTGAACTATTGAAGGCTGTTAAGGAGCAACGACTAGTAATAGACATAGACAAGAAAATCTGTGACTATCGATCTAGGCTACCTTTGCAAGGAAATTATGGTAAGGGAGGAATGAAAAAACACTATGAAAATATAACCATAACGGATGTAGGAACTAGAGGAGTGAAACTAGAAGCTCTTGATGAACAACAAATAGAATCAAGTAAACCCACAAAGGAAGTTGACTTTTCCATAGAGGCTTTAGTAAGAGCACGAGATGAGATTAGGAGAATAACGGCTTGGGAGTCACCGATAGAAGATCAATCTCTTATTTCTCACATATCCAATGTAGAAGAAAAACGAAGAAGAGATGAAGCTGAGCCTAGTGAAAGAAGAGTGACTCGAAAACAAACCTCAGAGGGAATAGAAACAATCATAGAGCAAGGAGAAACATCACAATCTAAAGATAAAAAACAAGAATCAGAACCCAATGAACAAAAACAAGAGGAGAAACAAAAAGGGAAGAAGACAAAGCAAAGAAAAACAGAACCAAAGCCTTTAGATAAACCAGAACAATCAAATCAAACTGAAGACCAAACACGAGAACATGAACAAAAACAAGATCCTGAGCAAAAACAAAAGAAACCAAAGAGAAAACCTAAAGCCATCTTGATTTCAGAAATTGAGAGAAAAATAGATCCTATGGAGATTTTAGATGACATTTTGCTTAAGAGTCAAGTGACTATGTCTTTAGAACAAGTTTTCTCTATTGCAAAGCCTGTTTTTAAAGATAACTTTATCGGCCTAATTAAAAGGAAGAGGTTTCCACTTAATCTAGATACTGAGATGCAAGATTCTCTAGATCAAGATCAAGCTATGAATGAAGCCTTAAACTTTGATGAATCTGATGAAGAGGACTTTGATGATGATGAAGTAAATGTTAATAAAAATTTCTTAGGACCTATTCAACCTGACCATGAAAATCATGAAAACAATCCTGAAAGTCACTTTAAAAGAACATTTTGGTCTAGAGGTACATAAGAGATGCATGTTAAAATAGGAAATGATAAGAACACTATCACTGTAAATGCATTAGTAGATTCCGGCTCCAAAATCAATGTGATTTCAAGAGAAGTCTATGATAAGTTTTGATGGCCCATAGATAAAGATTGTGGATGGCGTATGAGAACTGCAGATAATGGTGTAGGTACCCTATATGGAGCTTGTGCTAGTGTGCCCATATCCATAGGAGGAATCACAGAAGAGTTTCACTTTTTTATTCAAGATAATTGCTCCTATGAAGTTCTCTTAGGTCAACCCTTTATTTGTGAGAGTCGTATGGAAACTAAATCCATGGATGATGGGTCTACCTATGCTAGATTTAAGTCTAAGGATGGAATGCAATCACTTCAAGTCATGACGGTAGGAGTGAATCATCCTAGGAATCAATTGTCAATTAGAAAGAAACCTATTGTTACTCAGGGTCATGAGCATGCTTGTAGTGATTGTGCACCTCGATTCATGTTTGGAGCTACATATGATCAAAATTTCGGATAGAATCCATTGTTGAGCGGGACAACAGTGGATATTGGTTTGACATCTCGCATCCAACCAACATGTACAATAGTTTGTCACTTGTTTTTCCACATTCTAGATTAGATTTTCTTCATAAGAGTCAATTGTCCAAGTCTTTTATCCAAAAAACCCAAAAAAATTATAAAAACAACAAAATCATGGAACATGATGAGAACATTGAGCATGTGATTGAGACATCTCATTGTTTCTCTACTCTTGAGGAGTTAGAGTTATGTCTTCAACAAAATTCTAATTCCCATATTATTCTTCTTTCTTCCCTTGATGAGTATGCTCTAATCCAAGAGTATGCTCTCAATGTTGACAAGTGCTCAAAATTTAACCAAACACATGATGCCTTAGTTGAAACAAAGTACAAAACTGTAGACAAAAAAATCAAACCCATAGCTCAACCATTACCTCAACGAAGTAATGAAAAAATTATTGATGTGAAAAATGATCCAATTCTTCGGGATAAGAAAAACATAGGACATACATTCACGGATGAGACAATCAAACAGGTGAAAATTGGTAGAGATGATGGCTTTCTTTTGCCAGCAGAGAGAGATAAATTTGAGAGAGTTATACGGAGCCATGGAAAAGCCTTTACTATGTATCCTCATGAGATTGGTTGTGTAGATCCTAAGCTAGTTTCACCCATGATAATCTTTACTATTCCACATATTCCATGGAATCTTCGTCCTATACCAGTTCCAAAGGCTCACTTACCTGAGCTAATGAAACTACTTAAGGAGAAGATAAACATGAGAATTTTAGAGCCATCTTTTGCACCTTACTCAAATAGATGGTTCACTGTGCCTAAAAAGAATGGGAAACTACGTTTTATTCAAGATCTCCAACCCGTCAATAAAGTCACCATAAGGAATGTAGGAACAGGACCCATTGTAGATGAGTTTGCTAAATCATTTTCAGGATATTCTATCTATTCATAGGGTGATTTATATTCTGGATATGACCAATTCCAGTTAGCAATTGACACTCGTGACATAACCACAATGAAAACTCCTTTAGGCTTAGTGCGAATGTGTACTTTACCTCAAGGAGCGACTAATTCTGTGGCTCATATGATGAGTGCTATGAATATGGTCTTACATGATTTTATCCCTCATATAACTATGCCATTCATTGATGATATTCCAATTAAAGGGAGTGAGGAACGTGTAAAGGACATTACTTTAGATTCATCTGGATGTCGTAAATTTGTTCTTGACCATATCTCTGATTGTGAAAGAATATTTCAACGATTTGAAGAGGTAGGTCTCACATTTTCCATAGAAAAATCTGTTTTTGGTGTCAACGAGGTTCTGGCCATTATGGTCGAAAGCCATACCCACAAAAAGTTGATGCCATTAGCAAGATTTCTGAAACATGTAACAACGTGAGTGAGGTACGTAGATTTCTTGACAAACACACTCAAGCTATGCGTAAATTGAAGAAATTATTGCTTGAAGCTCCCATCCTTAAGCGTGTAGACTATTCTGCTAACAAACCTATTATATTGACTGTTGATACTAGTCCTATTGGTATAGGTTGGGTCATAAGTCAAGATGATAGTGAAGGGAATAGATATGCAATTAGGTTTGGTGCCAAAATTCTACATGAAACACAACGAAAATATCCACAGATCAAACGAGAACTATGGGGTATGGTAACATCTTTGAAAACAGACAAAGAATATTTCATTGGTGCAAATGTCAAAGTTGAGACTGATTGTTTGCCTCTCATTGGAATGATAGCCAATTGTTCATCTCCTGATATAGCCATGCTTAGATGGATCTCATATATTAAGTTCATAAATCCTGAGTTAGTTCATATTTCAGGTAAGTCAAATTCAATTGCTGATATGTTATCGAGAGCTAGATTTGATGATGATCTTGAAAGTGATCTAATAAAGAATGTGAACTTAATTGACTATGTTCCACATATATATGAGTATGAGCAATTTCATGAGTCTGAGTACGAAAATGAATGGAGAGACATCGGAAAGTATCTGAGTACACTACAACCATTACCTAGCTGGACTACGAATAGATTCCGTAACATTAGGAAACGAGCTTATAACTTTTTCCTATGTAATGGTTATCTTTGGAGACATGCTAAGGGTAAGGTTAAGAATCCACAACGAGTCCTAGGAAAGAGGGGTCTTCAATTGCAAGTAATGAAGGAAATGCATGAGACATTATGGGCAGGTCATAAAGGATTTTTTGGAACATATGAAAAAATTAGAAGTACCTATTATTGGCCTAGGATGTATGTTGACATTAGTAGCTATGTTTCTACATGTTCTACTTGTCAACTTCATTCATCAGTCAAACATAGAGATCCGTTGCATCCTACTTATCCACCTTGTATTCACTACAAGTGGGTAGTAGATCTTGTAACTATGCCTAAAGGTATTGACAAAATGTGTTACATTGTACTTGCAAGAGAAGACTTAACTAATAATGTAGAGGGACGTGCACTACGATCTAAGACCACTTACAATGTTTGGAAATTCTTGCTTGAAGATGTCATAAGTCGCTTTGGGTACATAGAGAAAGTAGTTGCCGATCGTGGAGAGTTAAATGTGAGAGAAGCTAAAGAGTTCTTTGAGCGTCACGGTATTCGTTTGTCTCTCACTACTGCATATAACCCAGAGGCCAATGGTAAAATAGAGAGAGGGCATCCACCTATTGTGAAAGCCATATCTAAAGCATGTAATGGTGACATCAAACAATGGCCTAAATTCTTACCTTTTGCACTTTGGGCAGATAGAATGACATGCACACGTACTACTGGATATATGCCTGCTGAACTCATGTACTGTCAAAAACCATTGTTTCCAATTCAGTCTCATATTTCTGCATGGTCAAATTTGCCTTGGTCTGAAAACATGTCTACTGATGATTTTTTGAGTTTGCATATTAAACAGTTAGAACAAGGTAAATTAAGACTTGATGATGCTGTTGAAAAATTAAGAGAATCTAGAATGAAGAACAAGCATTATTTTGATAAAACTCATCGATTGCGTCCTAAGCCAATTGAAGTAGGAGATTGGGTGCTCATTTATGATAGTACATTTGACTCTCAATATGATGCACGCAAAAAGCTCACTCAACGGTGGTTTGGGCCATACATTGTATCAAAAGTCAACAACAATGGTACGTATGCTCTTTGTGAATTAAATGGTGTTGCACTAAAAACTTTGATTACAGGTAAAAGGATAAAGCTATTCAAGAAATGTGATAATGACGAGTACATTTTGGATGAGGACATTGAAGAAGATGACATCAATGAGGCCGATTCATAAACAGGAGTATCCATGTTATAGAAAAAAAAAAGAAAAAAAAAACGTATAAAAATATCATTAATTTTTCAAGTTCATGTTGCTTTGTTTTTTTTCAAGTTCATTCTATGTTTTTTTTCCATGCTTGTTTCATGCATGTTTTTTTTCAGTCTTTGCATTGCATTGCATATCCACATCACTTGAGTCAAAAAAAGGCAAATGATGATTTCTCTACTTGTGTAAAATTGTATCTTAAGTAGTAACTTGTCTACTAAGAAATTGATTATAATCTCGGATTATGGAAAGATAGGACATGTAGATTTAGAGGTTTATTTTGGTGATATGAATTTCATATATAAACATGTCTATGTATCCTGTATCGAAAGCATAATTGTTGAAATCCTAGCTCCTACTACTACATGTTTTTACATCCTTAGTCCATCTCACAGCACTTATATCGGAGTCTTAAACAACTGTTCTCCGTCATCAAAAATGGTTGTACCTTGTATCGGGGTTTAATTTTTTCCCGTCATCAAAAAAGAAAAAGTTGCTACATGTTACCAAGAAGGTTACACTTTCTTCCACCCCCAAAAAGTGATCGTAACCATAAAGTTGCCGAATCATCATCATCACCATCCAAAAAAAAAAGAGCAAGCCAAAGGAGGATAAAGATGCATAGTAGAATAAATCACGGGCTATATAGGCAGATTTATGCATTAGTGGAGTTTAGTTAGATTTCCTTGCATGTTATTAGAGAACGAGCATATTCATATTTATGTAGGAAAGGAGTTGATCTAAAATAAGCTAAAGATGAAAGATGTCTCTTGAAAATCCTAAATCTTTGTTTATAATCATATTTAAGGTAGATTGCTTTATGAAAAAGGTACAAAATTTTCTTCAAGATGAGAGGAACTGATGCTTAAAACGACTCAATACATCCACTTCCACTTCATATTGATGCTTGTTTTTTTTCTTTCTTGTTGCCAATGTTGCTTGTTCATTTGCATATATGTTGCCTATTTGTTCATGCATATTCATGTTGCCTATTTCAATTCTTTCTTTCATGCAAATTTTGCTTCATGTCACGTTACCTACTTATTCATGGATATAATCAATTTTCCTTCCATGTTTCTTATTTTTCCTATAAAAGAATTTGATGCCTGGAACATTTTGCTTCTCACAGATGCTAGAGTGGCGCCTCCGGAGGAATCGCAGGTTTAGTGGGGGCGAATGTCGTCGAGATTTTCTCTCCTCTCTCACTTGTGAAGGCCTACAAAAAACATATTTGGTGAAGGTAGCCGGAATTCCCCGAGAAGTCAAGGATGCATCAAGGATGTCAAAGGAAGCTCACATACAAAGTTTTAAAGAAATCAAGAAAGTCCATGGTAGCGGTCAAAGCTGGTCAAAGTTGGGAAATTAGGGCAAAAATTTCATTGTCACCAAATTAGATGAAAATTCATATACTTGTAAAGATTGTCAAAGGCACTCTATAGCCCAAATTTCAGCAGAAAATGGATTTTGTAGCACATTGATATGCTATGTTCATTTTGTAAAAATGTAATTTTTCTAGTTTGACCCTATAAATTCTTGTATAGAAATTTATGTTAGCCATATGGTTTGGCATCTATAGAGATCATATGTGGCTACATATTTGTACAAATTTTCAAGGCTATCAGAGCTTCCTAGACACCTTAATGCCACCTTGCAAGCTTCCAAATGTAGTCAAACTTGTACAAGGGAGATTCAGATGGGAGTTTTTTCTGCATATTCCTGAAGGAGATCTTTGGAAACATAGTCCTACAAAGTTTCATCTTCATCAAAGCCTATTTGGAGGGTCAAAGAGTACAAAGTCCAGTTTTCAGGATCACCGCAGTTTTCTAGTTTAAGCAAATTGAAGGGTTGAAGGGCCACCACATGGTGAAAGCTGATTGAGCCATGTTGTACGATCAAGATGAGCTCATATTCAAGGGTGGAGATGCACTTATGCTTAAAGCAAGGAGGATCCACGAGTTTTTCCATAAAAGAAGATTTCTTTGACAATCAAAGATCAATAATGCAGCTTTTCTCCAAAAATAGTGGCTTATCTTATCCGAATTGATGTCAGCACTGATCCGACAGTCCAGATCATCCCCAGATCCAATGGTGGAGAATGAGGGCGCCTAAATTTCACTCCTTTACACTAGATTTGATAGAAAGAACAATTCCAAGCCATTGATTTGATTAATCAAATGGTTGTAATCGAAAGTAGTGATCCTAGAGTTGAGAGTTGATTTCTCTAGATCAAATGGCCCAAATTCATTCAAAAAACTATATAAACCCCCCTCCAAACTCCTAGAGCATCATTGTTAGGCATCCATAGGGCTCATGCTATCTTAGGGTTTCCTTGAGACGATCACCCTCGGTTGAGCGAGTGAGGATCCAAGGTGAGCTAGTATGAGTATAGTACCTAGTTTTCAAATTTAAGTTAGAACTCCAATCTAGGATAGGCTCTTGAAACCAGCATCTCTATCTTGACTCACCCTCGGTGGAGCGTGTGAGTGAGTTAGAGCTGATTTCAATGAGTCTTAGACTTCTTTAGTTAGACGTTACGAGCCTAGACATACATAGGGTCACTGGAGTGGAACTCACCTTCTTACGTGTGACATTCGGTTGAACTGTCATGGTTTGAGGGTCGGAACCACCTTTGATCAGTACACTGCCTAGCTTGACGTACCACGACGATCTGATACATGTATCTTAATTCAATCCTTTTAATTCATGTCACTTGTCACTTGTCTCTTGTCTCCTCTCTCAGTCTCTTAAGTATTTTTACATGTCTTCTATTTCTTCTATGTGTGAGAAGGCTCCGCAGTATTGCGTTGAACCAGTGAGGATGTTTCTTTGAGCTTGTGAGTAAACTCTATCATCATAATTCACTTGCATGCATATAATGCATACATACCCATACATATTGATTAGTTTTTGAAAGTGTATAAGAAGCTCGAATATTGGACCATTCTTCCTTTCGAAACTAGTTTATGTGTAAGGATTCCATCTATTCACGTCATGCATACATATCATCCAAAGAAGACTATGCATATGGAATAGAATTAGGAAGTGTTTAAGAAGCTCCTTCAATGGACCATTCTTCCTTCCAAATTTGATTCGTGTGTATGGTTCTCTTTCATTCTTATCATTCATGTTCATAAATCTAACTTGCACTCCTACTTTCCCATTCTCATAATCATTTCAACATCTCTCTCTTCTCCATACTCAACATTAATTTCACTTTCATGTCCTTAAACCATCAAACATTCATTAGCTTCATACACCCTGTGTGTGCCACGACCGGACCCGATCCACCCGGATTGCGATCACCTCCATAGTGCCGCGCCGCACGGCCTTGCCCAAGCCTACTTCCTAGGCTCTGATACCAATGCAAGGAATCAAACTCACAACCTCCCAGTTAGGAATGTGATGGGCTAACCACTTGCCCCAAAAGCCATGGTTGAGGATTACTTCCTAATCCTCTCTCTTAGGGTGTAGTTCAACCATCTCCTACTAGGATTATGTTACAATGTGCCATGTATTCAAAGAGTTCCTAAGGAAGAACTTGGAAGTCTATGTTGATGATCTTTGTGCCCATTCCAACATTAGACAAACAAATATACCTGAACTTAGGCAAATCTTTGACAAGTGTAGAGAATATCAAGTCTACCTGAACCCAAAAAAGTGTGTTTTCATGGTCAGGCAAGGCAAGATTCTAGGATACATAGTGTCAAAGAATGGCATATCCACTGACGAAGAGAAAGTGAGAGCAATCGCAGAACTACCTAGGCCAAAGAATGTCAAGGAAGTGCAAGCTTTCATGGGGCATTGTGGCTATTACTGACGTTTTATACACATGTATGCCATCATTGCAAAGCCTCTGTATGGACTTTTGACTAACTTTGAGTGGACTGATGAATGTGACAACTCCTTCAATGAGCTTAAACAACGATTATCTTCAGCGCCAATCTTGACTGCACCAGATTGGAATAAGCCCTTCCATGTGCATGTGGATGCATCCAATTATGGCATTGGAGGTGTGCTTGCACAACCTACGGGTGAAGGTAATATGGTAGTGATCAATTATAGGACACTAATAAGAACTTTTTCAAAAATTCTCTTAGAAAAGTAAAGTCTATCTGGGTACCCAAGAAGTCGATGAAGGCTGACCCACAATCAAGACAAATTTGGGTGCTTAAGGCTTGCTTGCGGGCTCAAATAGCTACACACAGATCACACCATGTACAACATGGTTCACTCACTCGAACAGCTGATACCCACTCTTATTCAACACACACGAACACATATTTGCCCATGAGCAAGAGCATAATCCCTTGTAAATGGGTCCCTAAAAAACCTCATTTTCAAGCAAACACTCTAATAAAGCCCTCCAGAGTCTCCACAAAATCAAAACCAAAAGCCATCCACTCTGTGTGGCAGCCTAAAGTTTGTAATAAACCCCCTGACCCCCATTTGTAAATTCATCTCCACCTACTAACTGCATCATTCTCACACTACACCTTTCCATTGAGCTCATAGGATAATTCATTCACTAACTACACACAATCACCGAGCACTCACTAACACACTAACCTCACGTTAATGTTGTAACGGGGACAAAAATTGTTCTATCTTGTCCATTACAATGTTAACACATGCTTCTATATTCTCACAGAACCAGCAAACAAGCAATAACATGGCAGAAGCAGGAGGCACCAGTTCCCAGGCCGGGTCCAGTGCCTAGATAGTGGACATTGAAACCCTCCTCCTCGAACCACAACTCACCGAGAGGCCTCAAGAACTTAGAGGTGTGCATGTTTTTCCCATCCAAGACCCTCCGCAGGGACACAATTCTCAAGTGGGGAAACACTCGCATTGGTTCAGTGATGTCGCAAGTCCATTGGGAGAAGGCACCTACTTTTGGGAGGCAGAAATTGAGTTTAATGGTAAATGGGGAAGATACCATTTCTTCACTCGTGAATTTGAGAAGTACCAGAATGCAGAAGTCATGCGATCCGTATGGACCAAAGCAGGATTGGATAGCTACTTCCAGGCACTCCTTCCTAAGTTGGACTTCTTGCGTTGCTCCTATTTGATCAGTACCATCACCCCTAGCAAAGCCAAGGGAGGCGATAGCACCTTGTGCTTCCCTCATTGATGCCTGGCCATGAACTAAAGAGATTCAAGCTTACCCTCAACCTAGTATGGGAAGCCCTGAACATGCAAGGTATGCATATCCCCACTGAAAAAGAAACAATGATTCTCGGAAGAATGAAGCACAAGGATCTCAACAAACTCAAGGATATGGTAGCTATGACACCAAGCATCGCCCTCCACCTACGAAGGATCATGCAACACTTTGCCTTCCCTGCCCAAGAAAGATTTAGTATGCCACCAAAAAGATTCTGGTTCAGCTTGTACTTGGCAGAGACAAAGGATCTCACAATCAATTTACCACACTGGATCATAGATCAAATCCACTTAGCACATCAACGATGGAATAAGAAACACAAGAATGTGCTTCATGGATGCTGTGCACTGACGAGAAACATTTATAGGTGCTTAGCTTATGATGTACCCATTCAAAGAGCACTAGTGTGGTCCAGAGCTCAAGAGTTCTAGAGACGACTATCAACAACGGGTCCTCCATCGAAGAAAATGAGAGGTATAGTCCAATTATCATGTGCCCAAGCAAGGGGAGCCACCACCACACCAGAGGTGACCCCTCCACAAATGCGACGTGTCCGTCCGTTTACAATTTGCTTACCCAGATAGAGTGCAGAAGGACCCAATCTAGTTTTCCCTCCAATCCCCTTTGATCTCGAGTTTCCACAGGGCTACACCCTGGATGATCTCATTGATGAAGAAATCTCTAGGATGATCAATGAATCTAACCTCGACATGGAAGCAGAGCAGACCCAAGGACCACAACCCACTACAACAACTTCAGCCCCGACCCAACCGAAAGTAGTAGAAGTAGAGGAAGATGAAGAAGAGACTGAAGAGGAAGCAGACGAGGAACATGATCAAGAACACGAAGAAACTTCAGAACTAGCGAGTGCCCCAGCCTATTCGGGACAAATAAAAAGATTGTATGAAACCATGAAGCAAGTCCAGGAACATCACAAACTGTCGCTCGAAATAGGTAAGGTGCTAATGAGCCAAATGTTAGGAGAGGAAGGCGTGGATGAAATGTTTATTGAATCCATGAACTTGCACGCAGATGCGGTGGGCTTGGATGAAGCCATTCATTCAACTATGGCTTATGTTCATCACTTTGAGAAACGGTTGCCTACCCGTCCCATGCGCTCTGGCAAGCAGATTCACATGGATGTATCAGCACCAGGATACACTACACAGAGAGAGGAACACCACGAGGCACCACCATCACCACCCTCATCACCTCTCACTACACACTTCACTTCACCACACGACACTACCACCCCAACTTCAACACTCACCAAATATGTTATGGGGATTCCTATCTCATCAGGCACCCAATTTGAAGGGATCACAATGCCCACATTAACAACAAGATTCACAAACATCACATCCACCCCACCCATGATCCCCATCTACATATTCACACACAGTTTTGACACCATGGAAACATCACCAGCCACAGCACCACTCCCTCCCCCCTCTCTACCACCATCTCCCATACCCCCTCCACCCACATCACCTCTCATGTCCACTTCATTCACTATCCCTTTCCCCCTCCCCATCCCCCCTGCATCCTCCACCTTCCCTGCATTCATAAATGTAAATAACATGTTTTCTACATTACATAAGTATGTACATGCTTGCAGCTTTGGAAGCAGAAAATACTGACCTAAATCAATGCTACACTACGCTCGAGCACACTCACCAGACCCATTTGGAAGCTCCCCAGCCATCCGATTCTAATGAAGTTAAGCAACTAACAACTCTACTAGAACTTTATCAGTCAGAACATGTTAAAAGCCGTTGCAACCTTACCTTACTCAGAAAGCACATGGCCACTGCCCTTGAAGAGAACAAGCGCTTGAAAAGGCAGAATGAAGAAAATTTAGAGGCAGCCATGGAGGGTTCCCCCCAAGAGATCGACCCCGAAAGATTCAAAGTTGTTCCATCCAACACTATGAAGACAATTCTAGAAAGCTATGCGGATCTACTGGAAGTGCATGATGATTTGGGCAAAGAACGAGATACTCTCGGTCAACAGCAACGATGCAGGAAGCCCAACCCAAGATCACCGATTCTACCACCACTAGAGGAGAGGTAAATGCACTGAGAGAACAGGTCGCGGAGTTGCAAAGCAAGCTACTCCAATATGAAAGACAACCCTCCCCAATCATCGAGCCAGAACGAGAAGAATTGGTACCCATAGAAGTGGATGAATCATATGAAGAGCCATATGTTCCTATGCCAATGTCGGGTGGCCAACAAACCTCTGAGGGATTGGACACACTAGAGGTAGAAGCCCGAGAATGGATGCACAAACTCGAAAAAATGGCCAATACACATGATGAGCGAGTCGCGGTCCAGATTGAGTCCATGACCAAGATTGAGGACACCATTATCAAATCAAAATATTTCCGAAGTATGTCTCATCACAGATGGATAGGCACCAACCTTTGCCACGCGATTCGGTCCCGATGATATCCCTGAGAGCGCTAAACAAGGATCAATTCATCAACCTACCTGGCAGCTACGACTCTTAGAAACTTATTGTGAGATGGTTCAAACTTGGAATAACATGCCAATATTCATTAAGTATAATCCGTGTTATGCTCCCATACTCAGAAGACGCACATGGCTTGAGTTTGCCATCACTGTCAAGAATGTCAAAGGCTGTGCAAAGTGGCTCAATTACGTATACCTATCACCGCCACGGGGACAAGCTACAGTGGGCTACATGCTCTCTACCATCCGCCACTAGGGAGTCAGAATGCGAAACATCCTAGATGTAATGGCTCAGATATGCATAAAGATATTCGAGTTGATGCTGGTAACCTTCAGAACCTTCAAAAATATTAAAGATCCACATTTCTCAGGAGTTGGATTCACAGCAGGTAACCTCGACTTGGTCTAGGATATGAGTACAACCCCCTCCATCCAGGTGATATATGCATGGCACACACGAATTAAATACCTCCCCGCTTGCTACAAGCAAACATTTGAGGAGATGTTCATCACGGGGTTCTGGGAATACCACTCTGAAGTCTTTGTTCCCAGACCCTCCCATCTACTCCACCTCTTTGCAATGGAGCGAACATTACATTTAGAACAATTGCGTGTGCCACATCTGGACATTCCAGGTCTAGTGGATTGGGATGCCCTCCTAACTGATTTGGCCCGACTGCTCCGGCTGGAAGAACACCACCTAGCTTCAGACGTGGTTGGATTCTATGTCAAACGCTCAGCCAAACAAGGGTCTGTCAGAGACGATAGACACGAGAGGGGGGGGGTGTTGGTAGCAATCAATGCACCCAAGGACTCACAAGACAAGGAAGCCAAAGAAGGGAGCCATAGCAGAGAGAAGGCACAAGCAGAGAAATTAGCCCAATTTTCCAACCAAACCACATTTGAATAGTGATTTTCATCACTTCCTTAACCTTGTAAATACCGTTTTTGGATAGTTTCGACTCCATTTTGTGCAAGACAAGGAGTCCTTGAGCTTGAGGAGCATTAGAAGTACATACCTATCAATTTTCATATTTTTTAGACTCCATTTGAGCCCTCAAATACGCCCTAGAACCTAATTTTTAAATAGGCCAGTCACTAGGTCTGGACATAGCCAAAAACTAGCCAAAACCTATAAAAAGAGCTAGAGAGCTCATTTTTGAGGTTAGGTTGTTGTAGAATTGAACTTTTAAGAGCTTTTTTGAGTAATCTAAAGAACTCCACTGTCTCTCTCTTTGTTCTTGCCTTGTGTGCGTGTGTGTGTGTATGTGTGTGCATGTTAGTGTGCTTCTCACTCACACACTTGTGCCATCACTTGTTCGAGGTCTTCATACCATCCTCACATCTTCCGGGATTGACATTAAAGGAGGTGCTACTCATCACTGAGCTACAGGAACATCAATAGATGAGGGCAAAGTAAGAGCCATAGCGGAGTTGCCAAGACCAAGGAATGTTAAAGAGGTAAAAGACTTTATGGGCCATTGTGGATATTACTGCAAGTTTATCCACATGTATGCAATCATAGCTAAGCCTCTTTATGCCTTATTGACAAACTTTGAATGGAACGATGAATGCAAAAAATCCTTTAATGAGATGAAGAGACATTTTTGCACAACACCAATACTAACGACTCCTAATTGGAATAAACCGTTCCATGTCCATGTGGATTCATCCACTCATGCACAGGATGTGTGGTAGCACAACCTACAGGTGAAGGAAATCTAGATTTGCCTATAGCATATGCTAGCAGACAGCTAAATGCAGCTGAAGGAAACTATACAACAATTGAAAGAGAAGGTTTGGGAATGGTATATGCCATGAAGAAGTTTAGAAACTATCGATTGGCAAACAAGTCTAAGTTTTTCACTGATCATCCAACTTTATTATATTGATCAATAAACCATGCAATACAGGTTGTTTAGTAAGATGGTTGCTCTTACTAATGGAATACGATTTTGAAGTGCTTGTTAGGAAAGGTAGGACCCACCTTAGGGCAGATCACCTTTCTCACATCACTTCAAGAGAGTCACTGTAAGGAGTATCTGATGAATTGTTTGATGCTTATCTGTTCAATTTGGAAGTTGTTCTTAAACGGGAAAATACGTTGGTACCTATCTTCACCTTTGGATCCACAAATAAGAATGTGAAAACAAACAAAGAAGAACTTGTAAAATCCCAAAGATATCAAATATTGGTGGGAAGTATGTACAAACAAGATAAGGAGGGTGTATTAGCTTGTTGTGTCGAGGAGGAGAAACATAGTAGTTGATTGCAACAAGCCCATGAAGGATTTCTAGGAAATCACTAGTCTAAACAACGAACATTGCAAAATCTAAAACCTTAAGGAGTGTATGTGTCTAGCATGGACAAATAAATGTGTTCATGGATTAAGAATCATCCAATGCGCAAAGAGAGGCCTCTAGTGGAGCATGCTACCCTTTATCATGTGTCATTAATTCCAGATTGGAGTGCTCCATTGGTAGAATTAATGAGATGGGGAACGCTACCCAATGAGGGTAGTCTAGTGAGAAAATGGAGCATGGAGTAGGAGGCTCTAGACTATGCCTTAGTAGGAGACAAGCTATACCAAAGAGGCAAAGATGGTTACTTAAGATTGTGCATTCATGAATCAGACTATTTTGGAAAATTTAGAAACTGCACATAACGGTGTTGCAAGTGGACACATCAGGCGTGATCCAGTGATTAAGACCATTCTATTCTCAGGACTCTGGTGGCCCACTCTTCATATGTATGCACATACCTATGTGAAGAAATGTGACATATGTCAACGGGCACAATATCCGATCAAAAAAGATGAGATGTCTTTGAGGCCAATGATGGGAGCACGTGCATTCTCAAAGTGGGGTATAGATTTTGTAGGTCTTATCGACCCCCCAACTAGAAACTCCCATGTTGAGTACAATATTGTAGCTAGAGATTACCTAAAAACGTGGGTGGAAGTAAAAGCCACGACAAAGAATGATGCTCAAATGAGAGCTAAGTTCTTATTCGAGAGTGTGTTCACTAGATACGGGTTACCAATAGAGTTAGTAAGTGATAGAGGCACACACTTTTTGAATGAAGTCATTGAAAACCTTCTCCAAGAATTCTTCATGATACATAAGAATTCTGTCCCCTATCATCCACAAGGTAATGGAGAAGTGGAGAGCAAAATAAGATCCTATGTAATGTATTGACAAAACTAGTAAATAATAAACGATCTGATTGAGATAAGCAACTTCATCATGCTGTTTGGGCTTACCGAGTTGCCTACAAAAGGGTACTTAATGCCAGCCCATTTTAGATGGTCTTCGGTCAAAATGCTATGCTACACTTGGACTTCCTAATCCCAGCTTTAAAAGTATCACAAGAGCATGAGTGGAATGGACACGAGTTGTCCTCCAAGATCTTTGATCTAGAAGGCTTATATGAGATGAGGGCTACGAGTGGCACCAAGCATCTACGCTGCAAAGAAAAGACAAAAGGCATACTTCGATGCACGCATCAAGGATATGGGACTGAAAGAGGGAGACCTAATGTTGGTTTATACACTAAAGCAGCATGCCCGCAAATTGGAAAAGCGAGGATATCGACCGATGATCATTTATAGAATTTCCAATAGTGGTATGGTTCAATTGGACACTCTAGAGGGTGACATCTTGCCAAGCTATATTAGTGTATGTGGAGTCAAGCTATATCAAGTACCTCTTACAGAGGACATTCTAATGAGACTCAACACTGCTAAGAAGCAAAAAGAAGAAGAGTTAAGGGTTAGAGAAGAAGCATAGGTAGAGGCTAGAGAGCACATTAGACAAAATAAGTTAATGCTGTTGAGAGTTCCATGCTCCACCCTTTTGTCCAAAGCTACTTTCGTTCTCATGCAAGCATATATATCCCACATGCAAGGAAATTCTCCCAAACTCCATATAAGCAAGGCCTCCCTTCACTCCACATATGTCATTCCACTCTAGCTCATTGCCAAGAGTGTGCTTCCTCTCCTCATGGAGTGTCCATGCTCATAGAGCATCATTTGTAAGTTCTTTCAATTTTAATCTATTCATCATGTTCTCATATCTTTTGTTCGTTCCTCCATAGTTAATTTATTTTGTGATTAATTGTAGAGTAGGAGTAGCTTCTTTCATTTCAACATGGTATCAGAGCATAGGTTCATTTTTTGGAGTTCATATTCTCATTGTTTCAATCATTAATGTAATTTTTTTTAACCCCTCCCTCCCTCCCTTTCTAATAAGAGTGCTTTTAAGCACTATATTAGTTCTTCAAATTTCTTGTCATTCATATGTTTCCTTTCTTGCAAACCGCATGGTTAACTTATTTAAATGTTTAGTCATATTTGATGCACATTGTTTCATCAATATATTTCATAATATGCATGCTATAGTTTCTTTCTCCTTCCCCGAAACGAACCAAGAATTCCATCTCTCTTCGCCTCTATAAAAAATTTGAATCATTCATGAGTGGTTGAAATTGTTTTCAAGCACGATCATTATATTGCCTTTAGACACCTGCAAGTCAAAGTGTTCTACACGAGTGCTACAAACATGCTCCTCTAGAAGGGTTGCCATGGTTGTGCATATGATTACATGAACATAGAGAAGGAAGCTGCAGCCAAAGGAGGGCCCTAGTGTATAAAAGCAATCGGGATTCGGAGATAAGCTCCTGCAACTTAGGGTTGTTGTAACAGATAGTCTGTATTGATGAGCAGTACAAAGAAGTTTTTTTCCTCAACCACAAAAACGTTTTTCACTGCAATTGATTGGCTGCCAGATATTGCATGGTTTAATACTATGAATATGTAGTACGAAGGTGCACCTGTCGCAACCACTCACCATGGCACAACTGATGGAGGGCGAACCAAATTCATGAACAAACTATAGTTGGATGCCTTGCTGTTGAGGGAGTTATCGAAGGAAGCAAAGTGTCTTTGATGAAGAGAGAGCAAGAGAATCTGGACGCCCTTCATTTCGTGTCAACGTCTGCATTTGGAATGTTCATTGCTTGATCATGGATGAAGTATGGCCATTCATGGAAGGCGCTACAAGCAGAAATGACACCCTGTGAATAAGCGGAATTGCCACACAGAGAAGGATGCGCAGTGCTGCCCAGGAAAATAGAACAATGGTGTGTCCCTACATTTTATGCTCCATTGGTTCTGCTCTTGTGCTCCAAGGATTTCACTACAAGGATTTCACTACTCGCTACCTGAAGATGAAAGAGCAGATAAATATGTCTCCGACCCCTTTCAGAGAACACTAGTAGAATAGTTCCAGCCTCCTACGCAGGTGACCGCATTGGCGCAATCACTTCAGAAAGAAGGGGACAAAGGAGATAATGTACAACAATTTTGTGGTTCCTACTATAAGAGTCTGTGCGCGTATTTTTTCTCAAAACGCATCACAACCAAGCATATGACAGGGTGAGGATGCTGAGAGAGAACTGCACAAAACTATTACATAAGCAATGGTGTATGCTATGGAAGAAGGAGTGGTACATGCACATCCACGTGGATTATAGAGCTGGCAAGAACCTCTTCCTTAGAAAATTGTTTTCTTGATTTTCAAAAATAAGTGGTTCACATGAAGGCTGAGCTTGATTCACACTTAGGGTTTTTCTTTGTGATAGCCTACAAATTCTTTGTAAACTTCTCCTTTCATATATCTTTGATATGTATCTTCACATGATATGATGTAACAAAGGAAACCTCTTCATGTATTAAAACATTCCAAATTATATCAAGCCCCATGTAAAGGGACTAGACACTGCTCTTTAAAAAGAGTAAGACCTTCCCTATGGCTTGAACAAATGACACTTAAAGCCCACTACAAGGCTATGAAGCTCACAAGACAAAGGCTACACCAACAACAAAAGACCCAAGAAAAGAAAAATGCTCAAAAGGTGGCAAATGGCCCCATAAGAATTACCTACCCCATGACGTAAACCCTTGTACATATCTAGGGATCCATATGTCCCTAGATCCCATTAGAAATCACTTGGATCCCAAATGTCCAAGTATATGTCTTGGGATCCCATATGTCCCAAGATCCTACGGATGCCATATGTCCCACACTTGGATACCATATGTCCAAGTTATGTCTAAGGATCCCATATGTCCTTAGATCCTAAAAACCAAATTGACTAAGTGATCCCATATGTCACTAGTCCCCATGCTAATAAAAAAAGAAAAAACAAAAGGGTCATCACATGGAAGGGGGCTGTTGAGAGTTCCATGCTCCACCCTTTTGTCCAATGCTACTTTCATTCTCATGCAAGCAGATATATCCCACATGCAAGGGAATCCTCCCAAACTCCATATAAGCAAGGCCTCCCTTCACTCCACATATGTCATTCCACTCTAGCTCATTGCCAAGAGTGTGCTTCCTCTCGTCATGGAGTCTCCATGCTCATAGAGCATCATTTGTAAGTTCTTTCCATTTTAATCTATTCATCATGTTTTCATATCTTTTGTTCCTTCCTCCATAGTTAATTTATTTTGTGATTAATTGTAGCTTCTTTCATTTCAACAAATGCAAGTAGGCATAGATGTCAATCATGAAGCCCCAAGATATATACCACATGGCCATGGGCCAAACATTGGGTGTAATTGCTTCTCAAATAATTGACCGACATCCCTTTGTGACCATAGAGGTAGGACAAGGAAAGAATGTAAGGACCATGAGAGCATTGATTGACTCTGGTGCAGTAGCTATCGCAGTTAGACTTTCATACTGCCAAGACCTAAAACTGAACATCAATCCCATAGAAGCTTATCTCATCGGTTTGGGAGGTGTGGAAACCCCTTGTTTGGGTGAGGTGGAGCTTCCCATGTACCTTCAAGTTATCACAATGATAGTCAAAATGCTAGTGTGTCAGGATGAGGACATTACATAACCCCTTTTCTTGGGTCAAGACTAGATCTTTGACCATGAAGTGAACTTAAATCCCAAAAATCAACTTCTTCAAGTTTGGGTGCATGAACAATGCATTACATTAGAGTTAGAGAATTACATGATCAAAAATCTAGGTATCACACATTCTCTTAGTTCCTCTAGAACCAATCTTAGCAAAAAAGATGTTATATGTGTCAAAAGCTCTATGATCTAGAAGCAGTTTCGATATTGGTTTTGATATCTATCTAGCTATTGTTAAGGTTGCTGTTAGTTTTGCCTAAGTCCATGTTTATTGTAGGGACAATCCGACACATTGTGATTTGTGTACTTTCTCTCAATGGTGTAGTACTAGGCATAAGTTCCTTGAATTTCAAGCTAGCAAAGGTCATACTGGCCATGTGGTCTCCTCCATAAGCGTAACAATATTTTACTAGGACCACTCTAGGGGCTTGTCTACTTGACACTCCTACCTTTAAAGCAACTTGTTCAACTAATTCATCTATTGATGTTGAGGGTTTGGAAGTGAAGCTATTAGAACAATCTAAATCCTTACAGAGTTTGGAGAGTTCTAACTTGTAACACAAATTATCCTCAATATCAATGCAAATTCTTATGCATTTTGCTATGTTTTGGGGTTTCTTAAGATAGACATATGATCATAGCTTTGCACTCAATAAGCCATTTAAAAATAGGGAAACTTGTTTAGCTTGAGTAGGTAGCTCTAGCACTTCAATTTATAGACTAAACCTATGTCCTACTAGCCTGATAGTTTCCTGTGGACTTTGCTTAAATCTATGAATCAAGGATGATGTATTGTGTTTGATACCGCTCTTGGAGGACTCTATAATGAATGCATCTAGCAATTGGTTACTATCCCTAAATTGACCTTGATGTAGGGAACATTAAGGCTGTATTCTTCAAGGTGAGTCCAAAAGCATATAAGAGCATGAACAAATCCTCAACCTGCTCAGCTCTTAACACTTGTTAAATTAAACCATATGATCATATGGGTGTCTCTTTCCATCAAAGTAATTCCTCAAGGATTTCATTGATTGAGTGGGTCTCAAAATTCTAGGATGTTCTATTGGTCTAGGTAGGGGAAGCTTGTCCATACCCCTTTAATTTATAGGCACTCTAGGTCTCTCTCATTCTACTCTATCAGTATCTAGTCCAACCCTCTCTCTTCCTATTGTGCACAAATCTCACTATTGGTTGCTCTTTGGATTCCTCTTTGTGTACTCCTAGGACATGAGAAGATCAAGCTTCGTGTTCACTATGAGGATCACTAGACTTGTGTGAGGGGAAAATTGGTTCAACCTTCCAAGTATAAGGGTGTCTACTATGGTCCATGAGTGTGTACATCCTTTCTCAATTGTGATCCAAGTAGATGAATTTTCTTAGGACATTAGGGTCCTTGAATTCATATATGATTACTTCATCTACTTCATTAGGATTGTGAGGCATGAGTCTCTAAAATGCTTTGTCTCTTTTTTTATTCATAAAGACTTCTATACTTCTATTGTCTTGGGTAATCCATTCTAGTGTTATGATTCTAGACAGGATTGACTTTCCTCTAGGCATTCTAGGTTCTCTTCCTTGGTTCTTCTAGCCATCTCCTATTGTCAACTCAAGGGTTATTGATCCAAACTCATCTATTCTATTTGGTAAATTGGTTACCACATACATGGTTCCTTACTTCTTGATATAGGATCCCTCTTTGACTTTGACCACAGGATGATTGATTCCAAAGGGGTACTCTGGGTTCTTATGTTGGACCATAGATCATCTCAAACCATCTCATATATGTGAGCACCTAACTGACTAGTTTGAATATATTCCAATTGAGTTTTATAGAGACCCTCTGGGGTTTCTAGGTATTCTAGCCTGGAACTACCTATTGGTATCCTCATGCTAAAAGAAATTTCAAAGCCACTAGTGTTTGAGTTCAATACCTAAGGATAATCACTCAATTGTTGATCCCATGACCTAGCATTATGGTTGACACTAGCTTCAGATGATCTTGGGCTTTGTCTATCAGTTTTGCTGTAAGGAATTGAACTCATAACCTCTTGGTTAGGAATGTGATGGGCTAACCACTTGCCCCAAAAGCCATGGTTGAGGATTACTTCCTAATCCTCCCTCTTACGGTGTAGTTCAACCATCTCCTACCTATCAAGTGTGTGGTTCAACCATCTCCTACCTATCCCTTTATTACATTCTTCCCCCCTTAGTCGATCATTGTCCTCAATGATCTACTCATGTATCCCTCTAGCCTTGGTGATCAACCCCTTGAACACCCTAGGTGCCCTTGAATTGATGTCCTCGACCTCGCATAGTTTAACTCATAACCTCTTGGTTAGGAATGTGATGGGCTAACCACTTGCCCCAAAAGCCATGGTTGAGAATTACTTCCTAATCCTCCCTCTTATGGTGTAGTTCAACCATCTCCTACCTATCGCTTTATTACATTCTTCCCCCCTTAGTCGATCATTGTCCTCAATGATGTACTCATGTATCCCTCTAGCCTTGGTGATCAACCCCTTGAACACCCTAGGTGCCCTTGAATTGATGTCCTCGACCTCGCATAGTTTCTTGAACCTTGTTCGCAACCTTTGTCTGTTGAACCCTTGCTCTCAACCTTGGTGTCTTGAACCTTCTTGTTCGCAACCTTAATGTCTTGAGCCCTTGTTTTCAACCTCATTCTTGAACCTTGTTCTCACCCATGTTTGGTATCTTGAACACTCAATCACGTGCCACCCAAGGATTCCCAAGGGGTTCACACTTCCAAGCTAGCTCATTGGAAATTCCATTCGGAGAGCTTTCCAACGGTATATTATATGACTCAATCCGACCTACAGATTGAGAGATACACTTGAATCTTTGTTGGGTAGAGTTCTCAAAGCGCAACTTCACCAATTCCTACCCTTTCACATGATAGAGTGCCCAAGCACCTTTTTTAGAGGCCATTGGGTCATTCTACCTTGCCCAAGCCTACTTCCTAGGCTTTGATACCAATGTAAGGAATTGAACTCACAACCTCTTGGTTAGGAATGTGATGGGCTAGCCACTTGCCCCAAAAGCCATGGTTGAGGATTACTTCCTAATCCTCCCTCTTAGGCTGTAGTTCAACCATCTCCTACCTACCAAGTGTGTGGTTCAACCATCTCCTACCTATCTCTTTATTACATTTGCCTATGTTTCTACTTCAACTAAGCTCCCACTTACTTACCTAGTGTCAGATTACAACCACATTGCAATGTCCTTACATATCAATCAATTGTTGGTTTTAATTTCTTTTGGCAAAATATATTGTCTTCATAATCATGTCATCAGGAATACTTTAAGTTTAGCATTATTTTTCTTTGATACCTCGTTTATGTTCTTTTTCTTTAGGGGTTTCCAGAATTGTGCTCTACGAACTCTTAGATTTGAGAAACTTAGGCTTTCTTTAACATGGTTAATTCTTACCATAACCCCAATTAATCAATACCACTATGCACACTTAGCCTTAGCTAGAAATTAACTGAGGTGCTTGAGAGATTTTCCAATCTTCAGTTACATGCTTGAAATAGCTTTGATGCTCAAGATGATCTTCCCAAGCTTGATCTACATTGGTACATTGCTTTGCCAAACAAATAGCTCCAAAATCCTGTAAGAATCACAAAATTTAGGCTTAATTTGACCAAAATTTGACAAATAACTGAAATTGCCAAAAATCCTATCTATCTTGATAGACACTCTCTATCGTGACTGATGGTGTCTATCATGGATAGCTCTCTATCATGATAGATGGTCTCTATCTTGATACACATGTCTGTCATGATAGAAGGGTCTATTGCAATAGATGATATCTATAGTCAGTCATCTATCATCCGTTGTCGGAGAGATTTCTCTCTCCCCACTCAAATCATGAAGAAGACGTTACATGCAGCGGCTAAGTGATCTTGCTTCACAAGTAGCAGAATCGTATGACACTCTTGAAGCTGATGAAGATGAACTTCAGAAATTACATAGGACAATGGTTTGATTTCTTCCATTTTGTGGTTCATCTAAAGAAGATTATTTATTTGTGGGATGAAACAGTACAGCACCAAAGTCAAATGACTAATTAAATTTGACATTCAAATGATGGGTGTTGTTCATTAAGAATTATGGCGATAGATTTTATGCAAAGAGTTTTGATAAACTCTAATAATAGAATTGTAGTTGATAAAGAGAGGATGAAAAGATCGCTCAACGAAAAGCAGGAGATAAAGGAAGGGCAGACGATTCACAGTGGAAAAAAAAGGCCAAGTACACGTTTCTTTTCACTCGCAATTCTAGGGGGGGGGGAATCTGATAGGACGGTAGTGTCGCTGCGCTAGCGGATGTCAAGTGTAAAGTTCCAGGATCTTCTGACAGAGACCTGAGTGCTCAAAAAGTATGAGTGGTAGCTGCTTCCTCTGAAGAAGGCAGGCAATATACGGAGGGGAACTGTTGGATTTTGATAGTAGGATGTATTTGAGGGCGGAGAAAGGCCAATTCAAGACGTTAATTTGGGGTTAAGGTAATGATCTGAAGGAGGCGCAGATATCCGATGGATAGGACGATTGATACAAAGGAAGTTTTAGGAAGATCTGGGGGTCTGTCAGCTGATGATCTGGAGATTGTACGTATGCAGAACTTGATGCTGAGTAAATGAAGACATATAGGGAAAGAAGGTATGTGATCTGAAGTGACAAAGGAAGGAGGGACAATTGATGTTTTGCTACTACAACACTTTTGCGCAAGGATTAATAACGACAACAATATGAAGCTCCTACCTTCTGGCCATGTTAAATTTTTTTCAGGTACCCTGTTGTTCAAATTCTAAAAGAAACGCGACAGCGCTTGTAGATTCATACTGACATATGGTCTTCTTTGACCTGACCTGACACATCAAATGTCTCCATCTATACAGTGCGCGTCGCTTTGTTGCCCTGCACTTCATAGATGCTATGTATTTAAGTGCGATCAATGGTGCATAAACGATTTTACTATTAAGCAAGTCTTTTGATCGAAGGAATCTAATTTTGATTGTGTTCAGCGGCTCATTAATATGAGGATGGAATAGAGAGATTCATATGTGAATTAGACATGCGATGAAGGATTCTTTTTAATCTATATAAGTTTCACCAACACATATTGATTTGCTATTCGACAAAAACTCTGAAAGTCAATACAGAGAAATTGGCGACTTTAAATGATTTTTTTCGATATTGATTTTATCAGTATTTTAGCACTGATTTTTTTATGATGCAGGGATGGTTAAATTAGAATGTCATAAGCTGTGACATCTAAACAGAAATACAAAGGGAGTTTTTATCTGATTACATCAGTTCACTGACGTTCATGCTGTATGTTTAGCGTCATAACTGTTTCTTTTCGAAACAAAATATGCTTTGTGGAGTTTTTATGAATTAACCATATCTTGTAACATAGATTTTGCATGTCCATACGAGTTATGTCTGAAAGAAGTACTATATGTGTTGTGCGCTATCTTAACTTCTTCGCATAGAGCAATATTTATATAGTCTATATGTTGAGCATACTTTTGGATTTATCAGAATTGAATGAATATAACTTATTGAATATCAACTGATTTGACCAAAAACAATGACTAAAAACAATCTATATATAATGTTTAAGTTGCTCGATTTGCATTTGATTCATGTGTCTTCTGATGTGGAATGAAACACTTGTGTATTCTCCATGAACAAGATTGGATGAGCAGATTAATCGGCCATCATTTTTGAAAACTTTGTTTTCAATTTGTTAGTCGATATATGTAATTATATTGAATTATTTATAAGAAATATTTAACTTAAAAGACTTATATGTTTTATCAACCTACATGATATTGTCTTTGCTGGCGAATATGGAACATTGGCACTAAGGTAAATTAGATCAAGAGAGAGCATCCATCAGATTGAGAGAGATCTTTCAAAGGACCGAAGAAAGAATGAATATAAATGTTAGATGATAATCTAATACGTACTTCCTAGGATTAAGTTTTGACTTTGAACAGGGTACTTTCATCTTCAAAGCATTCAAAACTATTGATATACTGTTTGAAAATATTCTAAAGTTGTTTAGCTTTCCTTTAAAAAGTTTTAGGCTTGAATCAAAGATCAATTGCTTTGAATAGATGTGTGTCCGAACTTCTGTGTGAATTTGAGATTTACCACCTCAGTTTGCTTCTCTTTGAGTTACTCTTAATAATTTATCCCTTGAGTGCCCTTGATGCACAACGTGTGGTTACGTAAATTCCAACAATTACTTGAGCTTGCTCCAAGCACCCCGCGTGCGCCGTGATTTCCAGCAGTTGGCTTGATCCACCAGCCGTCCCTTTTGTTGGAGCAAGTCTATGACAAGCCTAAGTATTGGATTGAGTCCCACAAAGTCATAGAAAAAGCCTTAAAATGAAGACTATGTAAAGTTCACTTGTGAACTACCTCTTGTAACTTTTGAAGAGTTTACTTAATGTAAAAGTGAAAGAATCTTAAGTGGTTGAGTCCACTTGATCAAGAATGGAAAGAGGAGCCACGAATTCGTGATTTGTGGTAGGTAGAGAATCAAATCAATCATTGATTGATTGGAGAGTGATTGAGGGAAGTAAGCCTCCCAAACTCAACTATAAATAGATGGCAGTTTTAGTCGTGGTTAGAGAGACCTATGTGAAGACCTCCAAGAGCTTAGCTTTATGCCATATCAAGGTGTGATTACAAGGCACACATATGTATCAGTAAGTCATTGTATTGTACAAGCAATATACTTTCATTTTCATGATTATTTGAGTTCATCTTTCCATGTTCTTGTGAAGTGTACTACTCACTGCCATTACTCTCAGTTTTTCTCAGTCACCTTGCAGAGATGTTTTCTGTGAGCTTGGTGCATCATTTTCAGTGATTTAACTTGGTAAAGTTAGCTCCTCACAAATTTTCATGTCATTTGGATGTTGCAATCTGCAGTTATGTTCAGTTGAAGTCAACAGTGTCTGTGCATTTTCACTTCTCTGTCAGGTACCCGACTTTTTCACTCATCTTGTCAGACGTTTTTCTCAGTGGTTACTTATCCAAATTCAGTGATTTAAAGCTTGTTAAATTCAGCTTACTGTCGAGTATAACCATACAAATTTTCGTAATCATTAAATTCCTACATTTTGAGTTATGTTGATTTTTCTGCTCACTGGTCTCAAACTGTAGCAACCCGTGAAAATCGGGATGATGTCATCAGTTGTTAAAACTCATTCTCAGTGTGTGGTTCATTATTTTTGATGAGATACATTTTGAGTTATGTTGATTTTTCTGCTCACTGGTCTCAAACTGTAGCACCCCGTGAAAATCGGGATGATGTCATCAGCTGTTAAAACTAATTCTCAGTGTGTGGTTCATTATTTTTGATGAGATTACTCTTGAAAGTTAGCTCTTTAAGTTACCTAGACTTCCCCAAGAGGAATTAAGCTAATTGCTACTGTTCTCAGAGAATTATGTAAAACACTAGACAGGTGTATGAACCAAGAATAGCAAGTTTTCACCTCTGAGCTAACTCCAACTTATCTGTTTTGATCTACCTTTTTGAGAGTGATCTTCCAAGGTACATAGGGTGTCTAATACATCCATTGGCAAGCTAAAAGGGCCCACCATATACTCCTGGAGTTCATTTGGCTGGTGTAGATCAAGGCTTTTGCAACACCTCTTCATCTTCAAGCACATACCTATCCATCTCTTCACAGTGGTATCAGAGCAAGGTTGGACAACATGGCAGATGGATTTCCTTCATCAATTGACAAATTGGATAGAGGTAATTACTCAGCTTGGTCATTAAGAATGGAAGCCTATCTCCAAGGTAGAAGTTTATATGGTTATGTGGCTGGAGATGAAGTTATGCCAAGTTTCAAGAACAAAAGTCAACCAACACAAGAAGAGCAAGAAAGATTGAGCACATGGTGCTCCAAGGATGCACTTGCAAGGTTTATCTCCTCAACTCTATCTCATATTTTTTGTTGCCTCACATTAGAAGTTGTAAGATATCTCAGGAAGTGTGGGATGCACTTGAAGCTTTCTTTTCTTCAAGTACTAAAGCTAGGAAGCATCAACTATGGCTGGATTTCACAACTCTCAAGAAGGCTCCCAAACAAAATGTGACTGATTTTGTCACAAAGCTCAAGGACATAGCGGATCAGTTGGGAAGCATTGGAGAGGTAATAGATGAAGAACAAATTGTAAGGCAGGTCATCAATGGCTTGAAGGCAGATGACAAGTGGGAAGCATTCACCACAGCTATGGATTTGTACATGGACATGCATGTACCTGATTTCAATACACTCATTGGACAACTACTTACTCAAGAGGCAAAGCTTATCAAAAATGGAGAAAGCTCTAAAGGTAATCAATCTTCAGCTTTATACATTGATAAAAGCAAGTCCAAAGATAACAAAGGAAAGGCAAAGAAAGTGGATGATGAAGCAGGTACATATCAAGCTAACTATGCAGGTAGAGGAAGACATGGCAGAGGTAGAGGAAGAGGAGGTAGACAAGGCAGGGGGAGATCCCAAGACTCCAACTCATGTTCTATTTGTGGATTAACTAATCATACAACTGAAAATTGCTTTAGGAATTCCAGGAATCAAAGAGGTAGAGGATACAATAGAGGAAGTTATGGCTACTCAAGAGGAAGGTTCAACAACTACCATGGCAACTACAACAACTACAATCATTCAAACTATCAAGGAGGCTACAAAGGAAGGAGAGACTACAATAACTACACATAAGACTCAAACAAAGAGGATTCATTATTGATCATAAACATGGCTATGCCACAAGGTAAATCTGATGAGCATGTTTTCTACATAGATTCAGGTTGTTCAAATCATGTGGTAGGAAATGTGGCACTCCTATCAGATTTAGAAGATCCAAGGAATAAGCATGAGGTACAAACAGGAGATGATACAAAACATCCTGTGGAGAAAATAGGCAATGTCAAAGCACCTGATGGAAACATCAACCTACTCAGTAAGGTATTCTATGTCCCTACCATTACAAAGAATTTGATAAGTGTTGGGCAGATAGTAGAGAAAGGGTTGCAAGTCAGGTTCACAAAAGCAGGAGCATTTGTTGAAGATCCAAGTCAAGGATTCAGAAGAATTGCAAAAGGTGAAAAGACAGGTAGATTGTTCACATTTGAATTACAGGACACTAGAAACATTGCTCTCTTTAATTATGGTAGTCAGACACTCACAGAATTGGAAGTATGGCACAAAAGGTTAGCACATATTGGTGAAAGGTCATTAAAGCAAATCTGCAGGGACCAAAGTGTACTTGGACTTCCTAATTTTTCAAAACAACATATGATTTATAAGTGTAGTGCATGTCAATTTGGAAAGTCTCACAGGTTACCATTCATGAAGAAAGGTTATATGCATGGAGATCTCTTGGAGTTGGTTCATACAGATGTATGGGGACCTAGCAAGGAAGCTTCAATATCTCGAACAAGGTATTATGTTTCCTTTATTGATGATTGCAGCAGATGGACTATCCTATTCTTTATGAAACACAAAGATGAAGTTTTTTCATGTTTCAAAAGATATTTGGCTCTTGTGGAGAATCAAACAGGTAAATCACTAAAAAGGCTAAGGTCAGATGGAGGGGGAGAATACTTCTCCCATGAGTTTGATTCTTTTCTTCAAGAAAGAGGAATCAAAAGAGAGGTAACTACAAGGTACACTCCTGAGCAAAATGGAGTGGTAGAAAGGAGGAATAGGACAATTGTTGAAGCTGCAAGGTCTATGTTAAATGAAAAGCATTTACCTAATTACTTATGGGCTGAGGCTGTATCTACAGCCGCTTACTTGATTAACACGTTGCCTTCATGGGATGACTCCATATGAGGCTTGGAATGGAAGAAGATCAAGCTTAGATCATTGTAAATTTTTTGGATGTATTGCTTTTGCTCATGTTCCTTCACAGGTTAGAGGCAAGATGGATCCAAAGGCAGAAAGGTGTGTATTTATTGGATATGACAACAATCAAAAGGGCTACAGGTTATACAACCCTACCAACAAAGGATTCTTAGTAAGCAGAGATGTAGTTTTTGATGAAAACAATTCATGGTATGAAGATTCATGCAGGAAGGTCAATTTACCATATAATCTTGAAGAAGATTTTCCAAAGCTTGGTAGAGAACAACCAGAGATTGAAGAACAAGACACCTTGGAGGATGATGAAGAATCTCATATGGAAAAGATCAAAGCATGGAAGTCTAAAGGTAAAGCAAAATTGCAGGAACTTGGACATGAGGCAGAATCATCACATCATGGCCTAAGAAGATCTATGAGGGAAAAGAAAAAACCAGAAAGGTATGGGTTTGACACCTCATTAGTAACTAAACATTCTATCTACATAGCACAGGACATAAACCAAGAGGAGCCATCATCATTTGAAGAGGCCAAAGCAAAATCAGAATGGAAGCATGCAATGAAGGAAGAGTCTGAAGCACTTCAGGAAAACAACACTTGGGATTTGGTGCCCAAGACTTCATCCATGAAGGTAATAGGCTCAAGATGGGTCTATAAACTCAGGAAGAATTCTGATGGTTCAATTAACAGGTATAAGGCAAGGCTTGTAGCAAAAGGCTTTGCACAAACTCACGAAATTGATTATGAGGAGACCTTCTCTCCTGTGGCAAAGATGCCTACTATTAGGGTTTTGCTTAGTATTGCCTCTTCCAAGAATTGGAAGGTACTTCAACTAGATGTAAAGAATGCATTCTTGAATGGTTGGATAACAGAAGAGGTATATATGGCACAAGCACCTGGTTTTGAGAACCAAGTTTATCCTGATTATGTGTGTAAACTTAACAAAGCATTGTATGGTCTCAAGCAAGCTCAAAGAGCTTGGAATTTCAGGCTTGTTTCATTCTTGCAGGACAAAGGCTTTCAACCAAGCAAGGCAGATCCTTCACTCTTTATTAAAAAGAGTAATTCCTAGGTCATCTACCTATGTGTATATGTAGATGATATTATATTGACAGGAAATGATGCAGATGGTATGAAGAAGATCAAAGATCATATGAGAGAAGAGTTCAAGATAAGTGATTTGGGTTCACTTACCTACTTCCTAGGTTTGGAAGTTGTCTACAAAGATCATGGTTTGTTTCTCACTCAAAGGAAGTACATTAAAGACATGTTGGAAAAATTCAAGATGCAAGATTGTAAGATTGCAGGTACTCCAATGGAGGTCAATCACAAATTGAGCTCACATGAAGGTGAACTCATAGAGGACATCACATCATATCAAAGTCTAGTGGGTAGTCTCAACTATGCCACATTGACAAGAGTAGATATATGTTACAGTGTGAGTGTGCTAAGTCAATTTATGCACACACCAAGGAAACCACATATGGATGCTGCCAAAAAGGATTCTCAAGTATCTCAAAGGAACCATAAATGAAGGACTTTATTATCCTTATGTATCTGATTTAGGTTTGAAGCTATTTTTTAATGCAGATTGGGCTGGCTCCAAAGAAGATAGAAGGAGCACTTCAGGTTATCTTATCTTTGTAGGTTCAAAGCTTATTTCATGGTCATCCAAGAAGCAACCCACAGTTGCTCTCTCTTCTACTGAAGCTGAATATAGAGGTCTTGCAATAGCTACACAAGAAGCTATGTGGATGAAGACATTATTCAAAGATCTTGGATTGGAGTTTGGAACTCCAACTATTTTTGGTGACAATATGAGTTCTATTCATTTGGCTGCTAATCCTATTTTTCATGCAAGGACTAAACATATTGAAGTTCATTATCACTATGTACGAGAAAAGGTTCTACACAAAGAGATTCAAATATCATATGTGTCCACTCATCAACAATGTGCAGATATTCTAACCAAAGCATTGGATGGTACAAAGCTTTGCAAATTCAAGGCTATGATTGGTTTGCAGGTAATCTTGGAAGATTGAAGACCTCAAGCATACTTGGCTTGAGGGGGAGCTGTTGGAGCTAGTCTATGACAAGCCTAAGTATTGGCTTGAGTCCCTTAAAGTCATAGAAAAAGCCTTAAAATGAAGACTATGTAAAGTTCACTTGTGAACTACCTCTTGTAACTTTTGAAGAGTTTACTTAATGTAAAAGTGAAAGAATCTTAAGTGGTTGAGTCCACTTGATCAAGAATGGAAAGAGGAGCCACGAATTCGTGATTTGTGGTAGGTAGAGAATCAAATCAATCATTGATTGATTGGAGAGTGATTGAGGGAAGTTAGCCTCCCAAACTCAACTATAAATAGATGGCAGTTTTAGTCGTGGTTAGAGAGACCTATGTGAAGACCTCCAAGAGCTTAGCTTTATGCCATATTAAGGTGTGATTACAAGGCACACATATGTATCAGTAAGTCATTGTATTGTACAAGCAATATACTTTCATTTTCATGATTATTTGAGTTCATCTTTCCATGTTCTTGTGAAGTGTACTACTCACTGCCATTACTCTCAGTTTTTCTCAGTCAGCTTGTAGAGATCTTTTCTCTGAGCTTGGTGCATCAGTTTCAATGATTTAACTTGGTAAAGTTAGCTCTATAAGTCTACTATATGCTCCCAAATTTCATGTCATTTGGATGTTGCAATCTTCAGTTATGATTAGTTGAAAATAACAGTGTCTGTGCATTTTCACTTCTCTGTCAGGTACCCGACTTTTTCACTTATCTTGTCAGAGGTGTTTCTCAGTGGTTACATATTCAAATTCAGTGATTTAAAGCTTGTTAAATTCAGCTTACTGTCTAGTATAACCATACACATTTTCGTAATCATTAGATTCTTACATTTTGAGTTATGTGGATTTTTCTGCTCACTGGTCTCAAACTGTAGCAGCCCATGAAAATCAGGATGATGTCATCAGTTGTTAAAACTCATTCTCAGTGTGTGGTTCATTATTTTTTATGAGATTACTCTTGTAAGTTAGCTCTTTAAGTTACCTAGACATCCCCAAGAGGAATTAAGCTAATTGCTGCTGTGCTTAGAGAATTATGTAAAACACTGGACAGGTGTATGAACCAAGAATAGCAAGTTTTCACCTCTGAGCTAACTGCAACTTATCTGTTTTGATCTACCTTTTTGAGAGTGATCTTCCAAGGTCATAGGACAAGAGCAAACCTTTCTTGAACCTTATAAAGTTATGGATTTTTTAACTACTCTTGAGCAATCGATTCCAAAAGACTTAGAGCCTCTTGTGGAAGAAAATAACACCTCAAACGGCTTGACTAATGATTGGAAAATTGTGCAAACGCAAGTTCACCGACTTGCTCTTAGATATGAACGTCAAAAACTCAAATATTTTCCTCTATCTAAAAGCAACGAATTAGATTGTACTTATGAAAAGATAAATGAAGAAAACAAAATTGAAATTACAAACAATGAATTGGATTATGCTACACCAATGATGAATGATGAAAACCAAAATACATTTACAGAACATAAAACATTAAGCATACATGAGTGTGAGCATGAGAAGCCTTTGCTTGATTCTTACAAAAGTCTTCCCAAATTAATCATGAAAGAAGTGAGTGATGCAAGTGTGAAAGATATCGCACTCATCACAATAGCTTCTCCTAAAATTATTACTCTCATTGATTCTCCATATAAGGAAGAACAAGATGAGAACATTATAAACAATGATACTTATACATTTGAAAAAAATGAACTTAAGGATTTCGACATGAATGAACACTTGTTTTGTCTTAATTTTCTACACATTAATGATGCAAATATTAGTTTTTCTAATCAAGTTTTTGAGTGCTTTGATGCAGGTCAAGCAAGAATGGAGGATTTAATATTTCAATGGAATATTATGAAAGCTATAAAATTTGACTTAATATTACTTTGGTTATTATAGATGGATTATCGAGAAGTCTTATCTTGGATTGCTATAATTGGTTTAAGTATGCTAATAGTTATGTTTCTCATAAGTGTTTCAAGATAATTATTTTTCACGTTTAGAATGAAGAATGGGAGCTATTGGAAAACCAAGTTTTTCTTCAAGCATAGATCATGAATAACCTTTTACTTCCATTTTTGCACCATATGTTTAATCTTGTATTTAAAGTATGCATCAAATGATGTAAAAACACATGTTGATCTTTTCCCTTAGGTGCACGTCTATTTGCACCAATCTAAATTGTAACATGCATGATAAAATATGCAAGCAAAGTTTAAGTCTGGGAGATTAAAACCTCTTCATCACCAGATCTTATCTCTTATGCACCATAAATATTTGAAAATGCACTTAAAGTATGCATGTGATAGGGTCACAATACATGACCATGCATCAAGGCACAATATGATCTGTACCCATGCACATAAGAGAGACTGTAAGGATGAATGTATAATCACATTGCTATCTATGTGAGTGAGTGCACAAGCCTCACCATCCGAAACCTTTTACCTTGCTTATTGCACTATATTTCTTCTCTATGCATTTCAAAGTGCGCATTTAAATAGGGCCACTACATGGCCGTGCATAAGGCACTTTACTATTTTACCCATGCACTTGCAGGATTTTATAAGAAAATCACATGAAAAACAAATTTGATGTTATGATGAAGACAGGTTTATTCTCAGGTTGGTGCATCCGGAGGAAGCATAGGTTTGGTGGGGGTGAATGTCGGAGAGATTTCTCTCTCCCCACTCAAATCATGAAGAAGACGTTACATGCAGCGACTAAGTGATCTTGCTTCACAAGTAGCAGAATGGTATGACACTCTTGAAGCTGATGAAGATGAACTTCAGAAAATACATAGGACAATCGTTTGATTTCTTCCATTTTGTGGTTCATCTAAAGAAGATTATTTATTTGTGGGATGAAAGAGTACAGCAACAAAGTCAAATGAATAATTAAATTTGACATTCAAATGATGGGTGTTGTTCATTAAGAATTATGGCGATAGATTTTATGCAAAGAGTTTTGATAAACTCTAATAATAGAATTGTAGGTGATAAAGAGAGGATGAAAAGATCGCTCAAAGAAAAGGAGGAGATAAAGGAAGGGCGGACGATTCACAGTGAAAAGAAAAGGCCAAGTACACGTTTTTTCTTACTGGCAATTCTGGGGGGGGGGGGGGGGGGGGCGGAAATCTGGCAGGACGGCAGTGTTGCTGCGGTAGCGGATGTCAAGTGTAAAGTTCCAGGATCTTCAGACAGAGACCTGAGTGCTCGAAAAGTATGAGTGGCAGCTGCTTCCTCTGAAGAAGGCAGGCAATATACGGAGGGGAACTGTTGGATTTTGATAGCAGGATGTATTTGAGGGCGCAGAAAGGCCAATTCAAGACGTTAATTTGGGGTTAAGGTAATGATCTGAAGGAGGCGCAGATATCCGATGGATAGGACGACTGATACAAAGGAAGTTTTAGGAAGATCTGGGGGGGTCTGTCGGCTCATGATCTGGAGATTATACGTATGCAGAACTTGATGCTGAGTAAATGAAGACATATAGGGAAAGAAGGTATCTGATCTGAAGTGACAAAGGAAGGAGGGACAATTGATATTTTGCTACTACAACACTTTTGCGCAAGGATTAATAACGACAACGATATGAAGCTCCTACCTTCTGGCCATGTTAAATTTTTTTCAGGTACTCTGTCGTTCAAATTCTAAAAGAAAAGCGACAGCGCTTGTAGATTCATACTGACGTATGCTCTTCTTTGACCTGACCTGACACATCAAATGTCTCCATCTATACAGTGCGCGTCGCTTTGTTGCCGTGCACTTCATAGATGCTATGTATTTAAGTGCGATCAATGGTGCATAAACGATTTTACTATTAAGCAAGTCGGTTGATCGAAGGAATCTAATTTTGATTGTGTTCAGCGGCTCATTAATATGAGGATGGAATAGAGAGATTCATATGTGAATTAGACATGCGCTGAAGGATTCTTTTTAATCTGTATAAGTTTCACCAACACATATTGATTTCCTATCCGACAAAAAGTCCGAAAGTCAATACAGAGAAATTGGCGACTTTAAATGATTTTTTTAGATATTGATTTTATCAGTATTTTAGCGCTGATTTTTTTATGATGCAGGGATGGTTAAATTAGAATGTGATAAGTTGTGACATCTAAACGGAAATACGAAGGGAGTTTTTATCTCATTACGTCAGTTCACTGACGTTCATGCTGTATGTTTAGCGTCATAACTGTTTCTTTTCAAAAAAAAAGATGCTTTGTGGAGTTTTTATGAATTGACCATATCTTGTAACATGGATTTTGCATGTCCATACGAGTTATGTGTGAAAGAAGTACTATATGTGCTGTGCGCTATCTTAACTTCTTCGCATAGAGCAATATTTATATAGTCTATATGTTGAGTATACTTTTGGATTTATCAGAATTGAATGAATATAACTTATTGAATATCAACTGATTTGACCAGAAACAATGACTAAAAACAATCTATATATAATGTCTAGGTTGCTCGATTTGCATTTGATTCATGTGTCTTCTGATGTGGAATAAAAAACTTGTGTATTCTCCATGAACGAGATTGGATGAGCAGATTAATCAGCCATCATTTTTGAAAACTTTGTTTTCAATTTGTTAGTCGACATATGTAATTATATTGAATTATTTATAAGAAATATTTAACTTAAAAGACTTATATGTTTTATCAACCTACATGATATTGTCTTTGCTGGCGAATATGGAACATTGGCATTAAGGTAAATTAGATCAAGAGAGAGCATCCATCACATTGAGAGAGATCTTTCAAAGGAGCGAAGAAGGAACGAATATAAATGCTAGATGATAATCTAATACGTACTTCCTAGGATTAAGTTTTGACTTTGAACAAGGTACTTCCATCTTCTTGATATACTGTTTGAAAATATTCTAAAGTTGTTTAGCTTCCCTTTAAAAAGTTTTAGGCTTGAATCAAAGATCAATTGCTTTGAATAGATGTGTGTCTGATCTTTTGTGCGAATTTGAGATTTACCACCTCAGTTTGCTTCTCTTTGAGTTACTCTTAATAATTTATCCCTTGAGTACCCTTGATGCACAACGTGTGGTTACGTAAATTCCAACAATTACTTGAGCTTGCTCCAAGCACCCCACGTGTGCCGTGATTTCTAGCTGCTGGCTTGATCCACCAGCCGTCCCTTTCGCGCCGACATTTGGTGAACCCGACGTGAAAAAGCAGCATAGCAGCTCACGGACATGTGATACGAAGAATATGTGTATATTATATATACCTTGTGACATAGTTTTGAGTGGTCAATAGATAGAGCTTTCATAATGGACCCTTACCTCATAGAAGAAAGAATCTGGAAATTGATTGATGAACTGAAAATAGAGAATAAGGAGTTTTGTGGTAAAGATCTCACTAACTATATCAAGGAGTACGAAAATTTAGCTTATCAATATGGTATACCTAGGGATAGTTGGGTTTCAACCTTTAGGCGTATATCCAATGGAGATACCCGAGATAGAATATGCCTTCGGTTGGGATCGTCTATTATACCTTGGGATAGTTTTGAGAACCAATTGCTACAAGAATTCTCCTTCAAGGATTCAACAAAGAGAAATCGTACGACTTTTCAAACTTGGGTAAATACGTCTAAACCAAAAGAGAACTTAATTGAGAGTTTCAAAGATTTTGAAGAACAGTTTAGCAACTTACCTCAGCAAGAGCAAACCTTTCTTGAACCTTATAAAGTTATGGATTTTTTAACTACCCTTGAGCACTCAATTCGAAAAGACTTAGAGCCTCTTGTGGAAGAAAATAACACCTCAAACTGCTTGACTAATGATTGGAAAATTGTGCAAACGCAAGTTCACCGACTTGCTCTTAGATATGAACGTCAAAAACTCAAATATTTTCCTCTTTCTAAAAGCAACGAATTAGATTGTACTTATGAAAAGATAAATGAAGAAAACAAATTGAAATTACAAACACTGAATTGGATTATGCTACACCAATGATGAATGATGAAAACCAAAATACATTTACAGAACATAAAACATTAAGCATACATGAGTGTGAGCATGAGAAGCCTTTGCTTGATTCTTACAAAAGTCTTCCCAAATTAATCATGAAAGAAGTGAGTGATGCAGGTGTGAAAGATATCGCACTCATCACAATAGCTTCTCCTAAAATTATTACTCTCGTTGATTCTCCATATAAGGAAGAACAAGATGAGAACATTATAAATAATGATACTTATACATTTGAAAAAAAATGAACTTAAGGATTTCAACATGAATGAACACTTGTTTTGTCTTAATTTTCTACAAATTAATGATGCAAATATTAGTTTTTCTAATCAAGTTTTTGAGTGCTTTGATGCACGTCAAGCAAGAATGGAGGATTTAATATTTCAATGGAATATTATGAAAGCTATAAAATTTGACTTAATATTACTTTGGTTATTATAGATGGATTACCGAGAAGTCTTATCTTGGATTGATATAATTGGTTTAAGTATGCTAATAGTTATGTTTCTCATAAGTGTTTCAAGATAATTATTTTTCAGGTTTAGAATGAAGAATGGGAGCTATTGGCAAACCAAGTTTTTTTTCAAGCATAGATAATGAATAACCTTTTACTTCCATTTTTGCACCATATGTTTAATCTTGCATTTAAAGTATACATCAAATTATGTAAAATCAAATGTTGATCTTTTCCCTTAGGTGCACGTCTATTTGCACCAGTCTAGATGCATGATAAAATCTGCAAGCAAGGTTTAAGTCTGGGAGATTAAAACCTCTTCATCACAAGCTCTTATCTCTTATGCACCATAAATATTTGAAAATGCACTTAAAGTATGCATGTGATAGGGTCACAATACATGACCATGCATCGAGACACAATTTGATCTGTACCCATGCACATAAGAGAGACTGTAAGGATGAATGTATAATCACATTGCTATGTATGTGAGTGAGTGCACAAGCCTCACCATCCGAAACCTTTTACCTTGCTTATTGCACCATATTTCTTCTCTATGCATTTCAAAGTGCGCATTTAAATAGGGCCACTACATGGCTGTGCATAAGGCACTTTACTATTTTACCCATGCGCTTGCAGGATTTCATAAGAAAATCACATGAAAAACAAATTTGATGTTATGATGAAGACAGGTTTATTCTCAGATTGGTGCATCCGGAGGAAGCTCAGATTTGGTGGGGGTGAATGTCGGAGAGATTTCTCTCTCCCCACTCAAATCATGAAGAAGACGTTACATGCAGTGGCTAAGTGATCTTGTGTTGCAGAGCTAAAGAAAGCACAAGGCAGAGAAAAAGACGGGCCCCAAAATTTTTCCGATTTGGACATCATATCTTTGTATCATAACCACTCTTGTAATATATTTTCCATTGTAAATGCACTAGAGGAGTCCTCTAGATGCATCTCCATAGAAGATTAGAAGCTTACTCATGTAAAATAGTAGGAAATTAGTCTTTTAATGAATAAAGTGCCGGTCTCTTGTGTGAAAGGACCATTTTTAGGGCACAAGTATATAAGTCAAATGTGACTCTTTGTAAAGAACTTTTTGCCATTGTGAGAATAGAGAGCACAGAAATTCGAATTTGTGTCTTCTTCACTCTGTATCTTCTTCTTTGTGAGCTTGTATGCATGTGTAATGCTTGGAAAGAGTGTAAGGGAGTGTTATCTATCCATGAAAGTGTTTATTTGCTGTAGTTAAGGTGTGTGCGAAGTGTACGAATTGCTGAAGTGTAGGAAGGTCTTCCCATGACTCAGTATTTTGCTCATAACTTATAGTAGGAGTGTCAGAATTGAGTGAAACCACTGCCATTGGATGCGTCTTCTCAAGAGCTTCGAAATACATATGCTATTTGCTATATTTGAAGTTCAGAGCTGAGAGAAAAGTCGAAATTATTGATGGCTGTTGCACTAAGTATCGTGACACCATGACCAACAGTTGAAACTTGTTTGGATTAGTATTTGTCTTGATTGCACTCTTTGATTAGTTCATTTGCATTGATCATCACTTGATTGTATGTCCTCATACACTCGGTTAGGTTTGTATACTCATCGGATTGATAATTAAAGCGTGAATCCCCACTATATGCACTTGAAGGGGATTGAGGTATAGACTCTTTCTCCACAAGTCCCTAAGTTGGTACTTAGGTCAACACACTTTTTGGCACCGTTGCCGGGGAGTGTCGAATCAAACCGAGGCATTCGTGTGATGGTAAGTAGCTTCTTTGCATTGAAGCAAGAGAAGGAGTGGTGATTTTCTCTTCTTTGGTAAGTCATTTTCAGCCGTACTTGCTACTTCTCATTCTTGGAGTGTGTGTAGTGACTTGTTAGCTTAGGGAAGTGAGTGGAATGAGTAGAGTAGGAGTAGATAGGGAGTGGATCAAGTCATTAGAGTAGAATTTAGTCTTTTTTCTGTAGAGTTTCCTTTTTGTTAAGTAAGAAAATCCCAAGTATAAAAACCAAAAAGAGTCATTTTGTAAGTCACTTGTCTTCTAAACAAGTATCGGGGTCTACTGCTGACGAGTATCGTAAGAACTATAGCCAGAGATCGTGGACGAGGAGTGGAGCTTTCTGAGTGTCGCAGAGCTAGTTAGGAAAGGTTGAGGGCTGAGATAGAGTACAAGGTAAGCTCACACATCATCCTTTCAACTCCTTTCCATGATTCAAACCTTTTAGGAGAAAACGATCTGCGTGAAGTATCGTATTGGTCATACAGGGGTTGAAAAGGTGTGATTTGAATGATACAGAGAGTGAGGAGAGGGTAGAAGAGCTTGTAAAACATTTGGCTGCAATCAAACTAAACAAAATCTCTCAAAAATTTGGCAAAGGGTCAAGTATCGCTTTCTCCCGCGGTCGAGTATCGCGATACTTAGCAAGTATCGTGAATCTCCTGTGGTTGAGTATCGCAATATTTCCCAGGTATCGTGTATCGCATTCCAAGGATCGCGATACTTAGCAAAGATCGTGTATCGTGCTGTGACCGATCGCGATACCTAACGTGTATCGTGTATCATGATCTATCGATCGCGATACTTGAGAAGTATCGTGTATCGTTTGAACCAAATATCGAGTATCATTATTGTCCAAGTATCGTGTATCGTCTCAGGAAGATCGCGATACTTGACAAGTATCACGTATCGTGCAAGCCAAGTATCATGTATCGTGTCTTCATAGATCGCGATACTTGTCACCGATCGTGTATCGTCTTTTTCGAAAGATCGTGTATCGTGTGGTCCAAGTATCGTTTCTCTCGAGTATCGTGATAGTCAAGTATCTTGTATCGTCTCAGGAAGCGATCGCGATACCTATCAGAGATCGTGTATCGTGTGTCAAGTATCATTTTAACCCAGGTATCGTGTATCGTGGTTCAAAGATCACGAAACTTGTGAAGTATCGTGTATTGTGATAGCTGAAGTATCGTGTATCGTGGGCATCCAGAGATCGTGTATCGTTTGTGTCCAAGTATCGTGTATCATTTCAGGAAAGATTGCGATACTTGAAGTATTGTGTATCGTATAACTTTGAGGTCAAGTATCGTGACTTGAAAATTTCATTTTCAGTCAATTTCCAGCCAAAGTTCTTCTGGAATTCTAGTCCATAGTGAAGAGTTCTAGAAGCTAGAGGTTAGCAAGGACTGATTAGAGTTGTGAAGTGGATGAACCTAAGATCTGGAAGAACCCTAGGAAGCCGAAGAAGTGTAATCTCTTCTGTAGGTAGTGTAGCTGAGCCAAGTAGCCGTTCACACTACTCGGAGACCTCTAGTGAGTCAGAGGAAGAAATTCCCATGGCTTCAGAGGATATGCAGAACATAGTACACATGATTGGCATGATGTCAATCATTGAGGGAGAGTACAAGACCTCCTTGGAGTATGTGAACACCAACCAAAATGAGATCCCTATTTATTTGGATGGTCTAAATAGATCAGTGGCCAGGTTAAAGAAGGCGTCAGAGGCTTACATAGTGCCTAGGCCAGCAGTCAAGTATGTAGGAGGATTTTACATGGACAAAAGAGATATCCAGTATGTTGTCACAGAACACCTGGAAAACATTAATGAACATGGTGAAGAAAATAATACTTCAAACTTAAATGGAGGAGGGAATGAAGAGCAAGTAACTACACCTAGAGGGAGATCTACTATTGCTAGGATATGGAGAGGGGATCTGATTCCTCAGGATGACTCCCTAATGGATGTGTATTTGATCAATGGGATGGAGCATCTTCTTAGAGCACATTCTTCAATATGGGAAGCTGCCCCTAATCCTATCACCATCTATGAGTTACAAGATCCTGATTTCCCCACCATCATCACATATTTGGATAAAAATCAGAGAAGATATTGGCCCTTAACGGAATTAGAACGAGCCGGGTTGAAATATCAGAATATTCCAGTGTTTCCCCCCTAGGGACCAAGCCACTACTTCACGAAACCCACTTGGAACATCTCAGAATGACTCATCTCAACAGTTGGGACAAACACAACAAACACACCAAACACAAATCCCAGGCATACCACATGTGCAGTTTGCCATGCCTGCAAATAACCCTAATTACCGACCTCAACCAACTGTTGACCCAAGACATGGAATTCCTGCTCCATTCGGACCACCGGTAGCAAGAGGACCAGGCATACCCATAGGAAGACCAATTTTTCCAGTAATGCCTAGACCGCCCGAAGCAGGAAGAAGATTAAGGCCAATTCAAGTTCCCAAATGCATGAGAAACCACTACGATGGCTCTAGTGAACCTTACAATCATATAGCCGAATTCAAACAGGTAATCAGAGCCGAACAAGTGGAAGATTTTTTAATCCAATATGAGTCCTTTGGTCTCACTTTGTCAGACACTGCGCTAGCATGGTTCCAGCCTTTGGACCCTAATAATTTTCAAAACATGGAACAAGTCTATCAAGAAATGATTGAGGAATTCACTAAGTCAGGAATTAAAAACAATTCTTCATCATTGATTCGTAGCTTTAAGCAAGCCCCTACAGAATCAGTAAGATTGGGAGCAAGAAGATTCAAGCAGTATATGGACAGATGCCCAGTAGAAGAGAGACCTACCCAAAATAAAATGGTGTCATTATTTTTGGAAGGATTATTGAACGGATCTTTAAGATCTTTGGTATATGTAAAGAGAGTTCAAACCTTGCAAGAATGCATGAAGGAATGTATAGATTTAGAAGAAAACCTAGCCGAAGACCTGAAAATACCTCAAGGTAGCTTGAAAAGTGAAGATTCGGCCAGCAGCACATCAAACCCTAAAAACAATGTAGAAGAAATAGCCGATCTGGTAGCAAAGAAGTTGAATGTTCAAGGACAAAGGAACTACCCCAGTAACCCTATAAGAGTGCCCATGCTCCGAAGATGCATGCAGTGCGGAGGTGATCATCCTTCTCACTTGTGTACTAGGGGAGTAATCCCACCACCTACCTATGCTTATAATAGACCCACCGTTCCAGGACCTCTACAATATTGCAGTATAGAACAAAAATATACAAATCACAGTACGGAAAATTGCCCTTACAATAGGCAAGCGAGACCAACACAGCCATATATGAGACCTTATGGAGACCCTCAAAGAGAGCAAGGAGGTGAAGCATGGAGGTACCCTACTTATCAGCAGCAGGCACCAGTGCCACGACCATATGCATATCAAGGATACACCCAACCACAACCGGTACTAGGACAACAACCGCCCCATCCTCAGAATGTTGTCCCAGTCAAGATAGCTCAACCTGAAGAAAACCTAGAGAGAGCGATAGTCCCAGCCACACCATTGGCTAGTAATGAACCATATGACTCATCTTACGACCATAGTCAAGGAGCATATCCCAATTATGAAAGCTCTATGATAGAATATGGACAACTGTCCGAACCATATGCCTATGGCATGGAAGTATCAGATAGTGCCTATGGATATGAGCAGGACTATGTGTCCTTAATGTACACAGCCCCTAGAGCAACCATACCATCTCGACCCATGAACAGCCCGCCTGTACCCAGAGGACCATGCTACAGATGTGGAGGTGATCACTATATCAGAGAATGTACATTGCCAAACCCACCACCACCATAAAGAGTTTGGGAAGGCTACTGTAGTGATTGTGGTAAGGAACATCTTTTCGGAGACTGTCCCAAGAACCCCAACAAGGTTACATCCAATGTGCAAATCAATGTGATAGAAGTAATCGAATCATCAGGGAGCGATAAGGAATATACTGTACCACTGAAGGCGATAACAAGAGCCAAAGCTAGAGAGACCCTAGAAAAACCTGAAAAACATAATCAAAGTGACCTAGAGATGAATACACCCACACCTCAGAGAGTTGAAGACTCGGAAGAGCCAGAGAAAAGTGTTGTAAGTAAAAGAACGCAAAGATGGAAGAACCGGAGAGATAGGATAAAAGAAAAGAAGTTACTGCAGAAGAAGGAAAATGAGAAGAACGAACAAAACCCAAAAGAGGAACAGAAAATTGAAAAAGAAAACAAAAATAAGAGGCATAAAAAGGATGAGATAGGATCGGTTTTAGCAGATCCCATGCCTAAAGAATTAGCCACGTGGATTCAGGCATATAAGGCACGAATAAGAGCAGGACCTACCATAGAACAACATGAAAGAGAATATCCTAGAGGTGACCTAGAGAAAGAAAGGTTGGAGATCTGTAAAAAATTAATAGAGGTTGCTCAACAGACCCTAGAAAAACCTGCATTGCCATTACCCAATACCCGAATTTCCGAAAGAGAATTCCAAGAGTGCGTCATCACTAATGACCATGAAAAAACCGAAGCTAGTAAGACACAGAATGGCAATTATTATGAGAATAGAAGGGAATGATCCATTGTTCCCAAAGTAGAAGGGGAATGGCCTAAAGATTTGTGGGCCAGAGTCCAAGAAGACAGATGGAAGAAAGTAGAAGGAATTGAACCACCCTTTGAAGAACTAGAAGCAGAAGATGAAATAGAGGGTTCAATACCTGAATTAAATTCAGAAGAAATTGTACCAATGGATCCTAGTGACAAAGGAGATGACGGAGTAAAGGATTTTCCAAACTATACAGGGGAGTATGAACATAATTCAGAATTGTATTGCATTCCCTCAATAAGGAAAAAAGAACCGAACCCTTCAATCCAAACATCGGACATCATACAATACCTTAAAAAAGTAAAAATCCCTTGTACCCTAACATTGGAAGAACTGTTGAAGGTTAAACCACATTTAAAGGAGAAACTAACCAGTCAATTGGAGATCAAGACGGAAGAAAAAGAGATATCTGATGAAGTAAACACAGTAAAGATCCCAGTGGATAAAGTAGGAGATTTTAGTGAGGGAGATGAAGGAAATACTTGCCTTCCAATTACTTATAGGGGTTATACCACCAAAGCCATCTTAGATTCAGGAGCTGGCGTAGGCATTGCAACTAGAGAAATCTGGGAGGAATGGGGAAAACCAGCTTTAAGACCAACGCGTATGAAGATACAAATGGCTGACGGACACACAGAAAGACCCTTGGCATTATTGGAACGAGTAGTTTTCACCACATGCGGAGTGGAATTTGAACACACCTTAGCAATATGTCAATTTGAAAGGCCGAGCAATTATGAAATGATACTTGGGAGACCTTTCATGAGACAGTTAAAGGTTGTGCAAGATTGGGGAAAAGATGTTGTATACCTACAACATGAAGGAACCACCACAAGAATAAATCTCCACACTTATACATATCAAGATGTTCCCCCCTTACAATGGAATCAAATTCATAAGGAGGAGGACAATCAGTCAATTCACAGCATAGGCTCTTGTGACCAATCTTGGATGAACGAGGACACTCATCTATGGATATGTCAAACTTCCAAAAAGGAAGAGGAAAGGAGAAAGGGATGGCAGCAAAGGCAAGGAGTAGCCAGGTCTGTACAAGATCCAGCTTACATGCCTCAAGTCTTTTTGGATGAAGAGTTTGAACCTCATGGTTGGATGGAGATTTTAGCAACTCTCAATGTATGTGTGAATGAGGAAGTAATAACGATGAATGAATGTATTGATGAGGAAGGATATGACGTTAGCTTGTATGTAGTAGTCCTTCAAGAAGCTGAAGAAGGAGAAGTGATAGAGAAAGAATGGAAGGAGGACTATGAGAGCATTGAGATGGAGCCAGAACCGATGGAACCAGAGGGTGAAAATCAAAACATAGGAATCCCAGCTAACGAAAACAACCAAGAACCTATACGGGAAAAAGAGATGGAGTTAGATAAAGAACCAGAGAATGAAGAAAGCAAGCCACAAGATCAGTTTGAAGTGCCAGCTCAATTCAAAAAATATGAAGTAGAAGAGAGAAAAATTGCTATTCAAATGCCTAAAAGAGAGGCACAGCCAGGAATAGCTTATGACAATAAAGAACAAACCAAGAAGATAGTAGTAACCTTAGAGGAAGGAGAAGAACGATGTACTTTCATAGGACAAGATGTCTCAATGGAGGAAGTACGAGAGTTAATACGCCTCATAACGGAATATCGGGATGTTTTTGCTTGGACCTACAAAGACTTGAAGGGAGTCGACCCATCTATATGTTCCCATAGAATTCCCATGACATCCAGAGCCAAACCTTCTAAACAAAGACCATATACATACAATGATGTGTATTCAGCAAAGATAAAGGAAGAGATAGATAAGTTGTTAGATGCTAGATTCATATATGAGATTGAGCACACGGAATGGGTGTCACCATTGGTGGTTGTACCGAAAAAGAATGGGAAGTTAAGAGTGTGCATCAATCTGAAGAAAGTAAATGCTGCAACCATAAGGGATAGTTACCCATTACCAATTACTGATCATCTATTAGAAAGGGTGGCCGGGAAGGAAGTTTATAGTTTTTTGGATGGCTTTTCAGGGTATAATCAGGTAGCAATTGCTCCTGAGGACCAACACAAAACCGCTTTCGCGACTGAATGGGGAGTATACACCTTTAGAGTCATGCCTTTTGGTCTAACGAATGCCCCAGCCACCTTCCAAAGATTGATGTGCCATGTATTCAAAGAGTTCTTGAGAAAAAGTATGGAGGTATACGTGGACGATCTATGTACTTATTCAGCTATACGATCAGAGCACATCCCTAAACTGGAAAATATCTTTGCCAAGTGTCGCCAATACCGAGTGTGCCTCAACCCAGAAAAATGCGTCTTCGTGGTTAGACAAGGAAAAATTTTAGGACATATTGTCTCTAAAAATGGAATCTCAACTGATGAAGACAAAATCAAAGTAATTTTGGATTTACCAAGACCAAAGACTGCTAAAGAAATACAAGCATTTATGGGACACTGCGGATATTATCGAAGATTTATACATATGTATGCCATAATTGCTAGACCTCTCTATGCACTCTTGACTCAATTTAATTGGACCGAAGAATGTGAGAAAGCCTTCAATGAGTTAAAGAATCGATTGAGTTCAGCACCAATCCTTCGAGTACCTAACTGGAATAAGCCATTCCACATTCATGTGGATGCTTCCAAGTTTGCCATTGGTTGCATCTTAGCTCAACCTACAGATACAGGAAAACTAGACCACCCTATAGCCTATGCCAGTAGACAATTAAATCAAGTAGAACACAATTATACCACCACTGAGAGAGAAGGCCTAGGGATGGTGTACGCAGTGAAAAAGTTCAGACATTACCTGTTGGCAAACAAATTCAAATTCTTCATTGATCATCAAGCCCTACTGTACTTAGTCAATAAACCTTGCAATACAGGAAGGCTAGTACGATGGTTCTTATTACTAATGGAATTTGATTTTGAGGTAGTAGTCAAGAAAGGAAATACTCACGTAAGAGCAGATCACTTATCAAGAATGACCCATGGAGAACCACCTATAGGAGTACCCGATGATCTGCCAGATACATACCTTTTTAACTTGGAAGTATGTCCCCAATGGGCAGAAAAGTTGATCCCTATACTCACGCATGGACCTAAAGATGGGATCACACCAAACCAAACCCAGGACCTTTGGAAGACTAAAAAACTTCATATTATTGCAGGAAGTTTGTACCACCAAGATTCAAATGGATTATTAATGAGATGTGTTGAAGAGGAGGAACAGGAAATGTGGCTTCAGAAAGCACACGTGAATCAATGGAAAACTCATTTGAATGCAAACGGAACATGGCAAACATTGAGGAGATTAGGTATATACTGGCCAACCATGCAGAGAGATGCACATAACTATGTTGTTGGAGATAGATGTCTGCGGAAGCACACGAACAGCACAAGGAAGGAGAAGAAGCTTGGAGCACAACACACAAGACTGAATGTATTACTAGAGAATGTACAAAGATAAGTAGCCCATTAGGGCAATAGGCGTATATACAAGCCGGGGGAAAAAAACCTCCTAAAGAGGGAAAAAAGTGCCCCGGCAGTCCTAGAGTGTTCACACACATCACTACCTAAATATATCAACAAATCCCCCCTGGGAGTGATGCGGTGAACAAGGAGCTGGCACTCATGTATAAGGAAGTGCCAAGCTATGTGGAAATCACTCCACAAAAGGAAGTAAGCCCAAAGCTTTGCGGAAAGCTTCAAACTTCTCCCTAGGGAGAGCCTTTGTGAAAAGGTCTGCAATGTTCTCCTGCGTGGGCACATATGCCAAGCTCATCTCCCCAGCAAAGAACCTCTCCCTGACATAGTGATAATGCACCTCAATGTGCTTAGTGCGAGCATGGAACACAGGGTTCCTCGCAACTGCCAATGCACTCTGACTGTCAGTGAAGATGGTGGTGGCAGAAGACTGGCCAACACCCAAATCAGCCATAAGGAGTCTAAGCCACACACACTCAACAGTCGCTGTGAAAGCTGCCCTATACTCAGCCTCACAACTGGAAGTGGCCACAGTAGGCTGCTTCTTGCTCAACCAAGATATACATGAGCTACCAAGCATGAAGCAAAAACCACTGGTGGACACACGAGTGTCATAGCAACCAGCCCAATCTGAGTAAGAAAAAGCATGCAAATCTGGCGGTAGTGATCCCCCCTTGGGATAAAACAACCCAAGTAGCCGAGTACCACTCAAGTAGCGAAAGATGCGCTTAACCGCTTTCCAATGCGTGAATCCTAGGCAATGCATAAACCTGCTCATCTATGAGACAACAAACTGAATATCTGGCCGAGTAATGCATAAGTAAATCAAGCATCCAACAGCCTGCTGATAGAGAACAGCATCAAATGCATCTCCAGCATCATGAAGACTCAATCGTAAACATGTCTCCATAGGAGTGGCAATAGGCTTACAGTCTTCAAGGCCAAAACGCTACAATAATGTGTCAATATATGTCGTTTGACACAAAGCCATTCCACCATCAACATGCATAAACTGAATGCCCAAATAGTGATGCAAATGCCCCAAATCAGACATCTCAAATGAGGCATGCAAATCAGCCTTAAAATCAGCAATATGTGTCTCAATAGGACCAGTGAGCAGCATGTCATCAACATAGACAACAATGATCAGAAGCACATCATTAGCACGCTTAACATATAAGGTGCTTTCAGTTGGACTATTCTCAAAACCATGTGCAATCAGATAGGCATGTATCTTCTCATACCATGCACGTGGTGCTTGCTTTAAACCATATAATGCCTTCTTTAACCTGCAAACTTGGTTTTCATGCCCTTTCTGCACAAAGCCACGGGGCTGAAAAACATACACTTCTTCATGCAAGTCACCATTTAGAAATGCTGTTTTAATGTCCAACTGATGTACATTCCAACCATGATGGGCTGCAAGTGCACAAATGCTGCGAACAGTAGTCATACGGCATGTAGGTGCAAAGGTCTCATCAAAATCAATGCCTCTTTCCTGTGCATAACCCTTTGCAACAAGCCTAGCCTTATACCTGTCAACTGTACCATCAGGTTTACGCTTCAGCTTGTATACCCACTTAGTGCTAATGGCCTTCTTGCCAGGAGGCAAGTCACATAAAGACCATGTACCATTCTTCATTATAGCATCATATTCAGATTGCATAACAGCCATCCAATTTTCTGAATTTTGTGCTTCATCAAAAGAAACAGGCTCACTCTCATCAGAGAGACTAGATGCAGCCATAGCATAGCAATCTGATGCAAAGGAGGCACTATGAGAGCCTGAACGAGTACGATATGACAAAGGTGCATCTAATTTGCTGTCACGCAAAGTCTGCACCAGCCATTTTGGCATAGTTTTTGCCTGCTCAATATCAGCTCTCTCATCAACAAGTGCATCATGTAAATCTGCATTAGAAATGGAATGATCTGCATCATCATATGAAACCTGCAAAGGTTGAGAAGTTGCCTCATTAGGACCAGCACTAGCCTGTCCACCTGTAAAAAGAGGCATCAAAGTATCATACATGTCTTTGGAGCTAACAGATGTCTCCTTAGTACATGAAAGCAATGGCTGAATAGCATCTTCCACAAAGACAACATCACGGCTAACCAGAATGCGTTTTGTCTGTGGATGATACAGACGATAGCCTTTACTTTTAGAACTGTACCCAACAAAAATACATTTTACTGCCTTATCATACAATTTTCTGCGATGTTGTTCAGGCACTAATGCATATGCCAAACAACCAAAAACACGCAGATGAGCAACAGATGGCTTGCGGTCATGCAAAGCCTCATATGGAGTGATAGACTGCAACGCTTTAGTGGGACACCTGTTCAGTACATATGCTGCACACATGACAGCCTCAAGCCAGAAACTATGTGGTAAAGCCTGACTTTTGACCATGCACCTCGCCTTCTCCATGAGTGACCTGTTCTTTCGTTCAGCAACTCCATTCTGTTGAGGTGTATACGGCACTGTACACTGGTGTTTTATCCCACGTTCAGCCAGAAATGCATTAAAATCTGAAGACATATATTCCCCCCTCGATCAGAACGGAGGGTGCCCATTTTACATGCTGACAGATTTTCAGCCAAAACCAAAAACTGTTTGAAGCACATGAACACTTCGGACTTAGCTTTGAGTGGATATTCCCATGCATGCTTGGAAAAATCATCAATGAAAGTCACGAAGTAAAGGTAATTTCCAAAAGAGGGTGTCTGCATAGGACCACAGACATCACTATGTACAAGCTGCAATTTCTGCGTAGCCCGAACTGAACCATCTTTTGGAAAGGAAGAACGCTGCATTTTGCCCAAAATACAGCCTTCACAAACATGTTTTGCAGGTGCCTCAAGTTTGGGCAAAGAGGACACCATTTCAGATTTCTGTAGGCGTAACAAACTAGCAAAATTCAGATGACCAAATCGTGCATGCCAAAGCTTTGCATCTGACATAGCCTGAGAATCATGAACTGCACATGCCGAATCATTCACAGATCTTTCATAGTTTATGAGCTTATACAGCCCACGACATAAAATGCCAGAAGCAATAATCACATCGCCATTTGAGAGATCATGGACTGTACACCTGTCATCAACGAATTTCACAACCAAGCCAATCTTGGCTAATGCAGAAACTGATAACAGGTTCTTTTTGATCCCTGGCACAAATAAAGCATCTGACAAAGTGAAAGAACTACCATCAACAGTAGTGAGAATGATCTTACCAACTCCCATAACAGGATAAGAGGAGTTATTGGCGCATGTGACAGTATTCCCTGTAGGGGCAGGCTCGAGTGAAGAGAAGAAACTGCACTGCGAGGTAATATGTTTGGTCGCCCCACTATCAAAGTACCAAACATCTCAGTCTACTGCAGACATGCACTGATCATGAGCAGATGGGTCAAAACTGCAGACAGTAGTAAACGCCCATTCTTCTTCCTGCACAAGATTTGCAGACTCTGTTTTTGGTGTAGAGGCCTCTGCAACAACCAATCCAGCCTCTTTCTTCTTTGCCTCTTTAGCAGCCAGTTTTGGACAGTTCTTTATAATATGATCATTTCCTTTACAGTACTTGCAGAACAATTTCTGCTTTTCTGATTTCTTTTCATCTTTATCCTGGTTCTTCGATTGTGCAGCATTTGCAGATTTTTGCTTACTAGTAGAAGAGCTCCATTTTCCTTTGCCCTTCTGACTAGCCAGGAAAGCTTGATCTGCAACACGCATAATGGACCTGTTCTGCCTGGACTGATCTTCCTGCAACAGAACAAAGACTAATTCCTCAAATGACAAGGAATTCGGATTGCCTTTCATTATCAACCGAAGAGTAGAGGCAAAACTATGATATGAATCAGGAAGACCATTCAGAACGGTCTGCACAAGTGAGCTATCTGGTATAACCTCATCAGCAGAAATCAAATGTTCCTTCAGGTCTTTGATCTTTGTAAGAAAACTGTCCATAGAATCACCTTCATTCATGTGATCACTCTCCAACTATTTCCGGAGGTAAGCAACACGAGCCTCATTCCTAGCCTGGTACAAAGTGGTAAGTGTATCCCAAGCATCCTTTGCTGTTCTGCAAGAGCGAATGTGAGGAATAATGGCACGTATGATAGACAAGGCTATCAATGCATGTGCGTGGCCATCTTTGCCATCCCAACGAATCTGCTCTGCAGTAGGTGCAACAGAAACAGCAGCACGAACAGGAATCTGCGGAATATCATCTTCGACACCATCTTCATCAGCTCCAACACCTGTATTTGCAGTACCTATCGTTACAGGTGTAACAGGACGTCTTTCAACACCCTGCACAATGTTCCACAATCCTTTTGCAACCAGTACATGTCGCATCATATAAGCCCATAATGGGTAGTTGGTACCATCCAACTTATCCTCAACAGCCAACATACGGAATACATGAGTGCTTTCAGCCATGGCCGGTGACTAAAATACCTTGATGCTGAAAATTGACTGTATCTCAAAAAGTTGAACAGAACTGCCCAGACGAGTTCTGCTAGACCTGTAGCAGACTTCGAGACGCTTAAACTGGCGAACAGAAACTGGTATATACCTTTGGCACAAAAGGACAAAATAGCTTGCATAAGCGTTGCGATAGTGCGTTTGGAGGCCGAAACGAGCTTAGATCGCGATTTCGGCACGACCCAGCGAAGCCGTTTTGATCAGGGAAACACCCTGAGTATGCTCACCAAATTTCGTGCGAATCTGAGACTGCAAACGGAGGAGTGTCGACGGCGCCCTAGAAGAAGCAACGACCTGCTCTGATACCAATTGTTGGAGATAGACGTCTGCGGAAGCACGCGAACAGCACAAGGAAGAAGAAGAAGCTTGGAGCACAACACACAAGACTGAATGTATTACTAGAGAATGTACAAAGATAAGTAGCCCATTAGGGCAATGGGCATATATACAAGCCGGGGGAAAAAAACCTCCTAAAGAGGGAAAAAAGTGCCCCGGCGGTCCTAGAGTGTTCACACACATCACTACCTAAATATATCAACACTATCATGATAGAGAGACCCCCATGATAGAGACTATCTATTGAGATAAACACGTCTACCACAATCGAGTGAGATCCAAAATAGATGATATATGGATACCCTCTATCACAATAGACACCATCTATCACAATAGACATGACCCCACGATAGACAATAGAGGCCATCTATCGTGATAGATAGAGATTACGATAGACAACGGTGTCAGCGCGAAAGGGACGGCTGGTGGATCAAGCCAACCGTTAGAAATCACGGCGCACGCGGGGTGCTTGGAGCAGGCTCAAGTAATTGTTGGAATTTACGTAACCACACGTTGTGCATCAAGGGTACTCAAGGGATAAATTATTAAGAGTAACTCAAAGAGAAGCAAACTGAGGTGGTAAATCTCAAATTCGCACAGAAGTTCGGACACACATCTATTCAAAGCAATTGATCTTTGATTCAAGCCTAAAACTTTTTAAAGGGAAGCTAAACAACTTTAGAATATTTTCAAACAGTATATCAATAGTTTTGAATGCTTTGAAGATGAAAGTACCTTGTTCAAAGTCAAAACTTAATCCTAGGAAGTACGTATTAGATTATCATCTAGCATTTATATTCGTTCTTTCTTCGCTCCTTTGAAAGATCTCTCTCAATCTGATGGATGCTCTCTCTTGATCTAATTTACCTTAGTGCGAATGTTCCATATTCGCCAGCAAAGACAATATCATGTAGGTTCATAAGACATATAAGTCTTTTAAGTTAAATATTTCTTATAAATAATTCAATATAATTACATATGTCGACTAACAAATTAAAAACAAAGTTTTCGAAAATGATGGCCGATTAATCTGCTCATCCAATCTCGTTCATGGAGAATACACAAGTTTTTCATTCCACATCAGAAGACACATGAATCAAATGCAAATCGAGCAACTTAAACATTATATATAGATTGCTTTTAGTCATTGTTTTTGGTCAAATCAGTTGATATTCAATAAGTTATATTCATTCAATTCTGATAAATCCAAAAGTATGCTCAACATATAGACTATATAAATATTGCTCTATGCGAAGAAGTTAAGATAGCGCACAACACATATAGTACTTCTTTCAGACATAACTCATATGGACATGCAAAATCTATGTTACAAGGTATGGTCAATTCATAAAAACTCCTAGATTTCGTGCGAATCTGAGACTGCAAATGGAGGAGTGTCGACGGCGCCCTAGAAGAAGCGACGACCTGCTCTGATACCAATTGTTGGAGATAGACGTCTGCGGAAGCACGCGAACAGCACAAGGAAGAAGAAGAAGCTTGGAGCACAACACACAAGACTGAATGTATTACTAGAGAATGTACAAAGATAAGTAGCCCATTAGGGCAATAGGCGTATATACAAGCCGGGGGAAAAAAACCTCCTAAAGAGGGAAAAAAGTGCCCCGGCGGTCCGAGAGTGTTCACACACATCACTACCTAAATATATCAACATATGTATCAGCTTGCCAAATTTGTCAAGAACAAAATCCAGAAGAGAACTCCACTCTATGCTATTCCACAGTAGCACTAAGATGGAGCATGCCTCTGGTAAAGTTCTTAAAGATCGAAGAATACCCAGAAGGAGCCACTTCAGCTAGGAAACGTGCACTTGTAGAACAAAGTAAGGATTATGCCATTATAGGAAAACAACTTTTCAAGCGAGGGAGAGATAATCAATTACGATTGTGCATTCATGAAGACGAATATCTTGCTATTTTAGAGATGGCACATATAGGAGCTACAGGAGGGCACTTCTCTGCAGATAAAATAGCAAAAATGATCCTCTTTGCTGGAATGTGGTGGCCAACTCTACATCAAGATGCAGTAACATATGTGCAACAATGTATACCTGTCAACGAACGAAATGTCCAATGAGAAGAGATGAGATGCCACTGAGACCCATGATGAGTGCTAGAGCTTTCACCAAATGGGGAATAGAGTTCATAGGACCTATTAGCCCACCAGCGAAAGGATCCCATGCCGAATATATAATTGTAGCCACAGACTATCTGACCAAATGGGTGGAAGCCAAAGCAACCAAGAAAAATGACGCAAGAACCACAGCCAAGTTTCTCTTTGAGAACGTTTTCACTAGATTTGGACTACCGATAGAAATTGTGAGTGATAGAGGTACGCACTTTGTGAATGAAGTTATAGAAGCCCTACTGAATGAATTCTTGGTAATTCATAAGAAATCAGCTCCTTATCACCCACAAGCCAATGGACAAGCCGAAAGTTCGAATAAAATCTTGTGTACAGTTCTCACCAAAATCGTTAACGATGGTCGATTAGATTGGGATAAACAATTACATCATGCTTTATGGGCATTTCGAGTAGCCTACAAAACCGCCATAGGCACTACTCCTTTTAACTTAGTATATGGACAAAATGCTATTCTGCCAATTGATTTCTTAATTCCCACTCTCAGAGTAGCAACCACTTACGAGTGGACGGGACTGAACTATCAGCTCAATTGGATCAAATAGAAAAGCTTCACGAAACTAGGTTACAAGCTGTAGCAGGCATTTATGCTGCTAAACAGCGGCAGAAAGCCTACTATGACGCTCACATTAAAGACAAAATTTTGAAGGAAGGAGATTTAGTTTTGGTATACACCTTGAAACAACACGCTAAGAAGTTGCAGAAGAGAGGATATGGCCCATTGATCATCAATCGCATATCGACAAGTGGAGCCATCAGCTTAGCAACCCTAGATGGGGATGTATTACCAAACTATATCAGTGGATGTCAAGTGAAAAAATACCTAGAACCATTGACAGAAGAGACAATGTCACGATTAATCAAGGGAAAGAATAGACATATGGAAGAGGAAAGGATACGAGAAGAAGCGAGACAAGAAGCACTAGAACGAATTAAGAAACGAAAAGAGTGGATGAGAGAGAGAGAGATGAGAGATATCGACGAGGAGAAGAACTCCTCCGAATGGCTAATTTTAGAACCACTAAAAACCTAGGTCCACAGAGAACACAACCATATTTGAATTTGGGAGCAGGTAAAACGGAGTACCACTTGGTGGATGCTCTCATTGACACAGGAGCCGCTATAAGTTGTATCAAACTTTCTTTGACCCAGAAACTCAAGGAGGAGTTACGTCCATCGATGGCACAGTTGATAGGAATAGGAGGAACAATTACTCAATGCATAGGTGAGATCACCTTACCTCTGCATCTTGGCAACAACACTATGAAACAAAAGCTATTAGTGTGTCATGATCAGGATTTACTTAAAGAGGTAGTGTTAGGTCAAGACTGGATTTACGAATATGAAGTAACCATTCAATTGGCTTTAGGCTACATCTCAGCCAGGATAGGACATCGTGAAGTATTCAGTTTGCTAGATGAACGACCAATCAAATCCGCATGTATAAAGCAAGAAGTTCATTCTAATGAACAAAGTCATGAGTGTATGTTCACTAGCACTATAGAAACCCCGTCATCAAGTACTTCATGTGAGGACATACTGAATCCTGTTTGCATTCCATCTTCTAGTCTAGCAAGTCATAAGAGTGTCAGGCAATCTGAAGCCAGCCTCAGTGAAGCACCATGCACAAGAGAGTCTAGTGCTCTGAATAATCCAAGGTCTGTACCTATTAGAATATATCCCATCCAATACACCAATCTAGGCTTGGATAAGGAAGGATAAAGCAAAGGAATATTTTCGACAACAGAAGCATTATCAACATCCGAACAACCAATCAAACAAAAAGGCAAATCATTTTGAGCACCAAAGTCAACGAAGAATTGCAAGGATATGGATTCCAAAGAAAGTAGTAGCCGCTCAACCGAATCAAGTGCAAATATGGATTCCAAAATTATGTGCTCCGAAGAAGCTGAACAGAAACTATGAATCATTGCAGGAGGAGAACAAAGACCAATGTAGTCTAAGGGCAAAACAGCCAAAGAAGAATCGCAACAGGAAAAAGAAGGAGTCTGCAAATGCAACACAAGCCAGTCCGAGATTCAAAAATCACATAGAGCAACCGTACAACAGGAGAAGAACCACATTCATCAGGAATGTGCAGGATACAATACGTCCCAACCGAGTGAAGCAGATTTGGCTACCGAAAGATAGGAAAAACTTCATGCATCATCTAACTACTTCGAGTTGCACACATGTGGAGTTATCAGGACCCAAAGTATGCATGATAGGGCCACATTACAAGGCCAAGCATTCGGCACATCTTTCTTCTATTTCAGGATAGTCGAGCACATTTTCCTCTTGGGGAAATAGGAGATTACTTGTACATCAATAAGAAAATTACTCAAAAAAATAATAACCGCTTCGGCTACGACCTAACTTTTCTGTTTTCCTTTTCAGATGAAAATAGAAAAATATCTAAAAATGTGAAAAAATCCAGGTATTACCTTTCTCACACCCACGAAAAAGGGACGACACCATTCACTCGGAGCAATGTCAAGCTTAAGACAAATAAAGGAGGATTTCTGATAATATATGGCCACTAATTCATACTCTATATTGAGTGCAGATGGCATCTGCCAATTCCGAAGCTACGCAAGAAGAAGAGGTACAACTTCTTCCACTAGAATCAATCACTAAAGCAAGAGGACATTGGTTTCGGGAGGACCAACCAGTGTAAGACCTCATTTTCATGGCCACTATCAAGATCATGGATAGGGATCACTATTTCCCTATCATCTCGCAAGGGTTCAAAACAATAATACAGGGATTACCACATATTGAAGAAGTATGGACACAGGCAGGCCTAGAAGCATTCCTCAAATTGCCAATTTATCTACCAGATTTTCAAAGGTGTACACAAGTGATGAATACCCTACAACCTGCAGCAACAAAAATATCAGTTCCAGAAGCACGTTTGTTGGATAAAGTAGGGACATGGAAAACTATTCAATTTACACATGAACTAATCAACAGAGCCTTCGGATGGAATCAAGACGGAGTCACTAATGTTAAAGAAGAATGCCATGATCCTAAAAATAGGTCATTTTTAGATATAAACAGGATTGATATTGAAGAGGCTGTCCGTCTGGTGCACCAACATTTTTGTTTCCCAAGTATGCACAGATACACCGCACCACAAAAGATCGTAGTACAACTACTATCTCATGCCATGAGACAAATTGGAAACAAGGTGAATCTGACTGGTTATGTCCAAGAAAGACTATTTGAAGCCCAAAAGAAATGGGGCCAGAAGAAGTTTTTAAATGGCAGTTCTGCCTTGACATTACTCATATATGAGGCTCTAGAGATGAAAAATTGTCTACGGGAGCTGCCGACATCAGAAGGGCTAGCCCGATATGCTAAATCCGCGACAGTCCCCAAGAAAAAGAAGATAGCAGTGGTTATGGATGAGGCAGGAACTAGCTCACAAAAACCCATGAGGGGTACGAAGCGTCTACGAGAGGAAGAAGCTCAAGCTACACCTCAATCAAAGAGGACACATCTATTACCAAAGATCAGGACGGCTCAAATGCCTATTACAAAGAGAGATCTCTCCGCTGCCCTCAAAGAGACACATCAGTACATGCAAGGGCAGGTAAATCTAAATATTCAAGGTCATCATTACCGACAGGCAAGTCAAGAGAAACAACAACGGAGTACAGAAAAGACACCTAAACAATTAGGGAGATACAAAGAACTGGGCATAGATGATTCTACTTCCAATACAGAATCCAGTCCTGAAAAAGACACTCTAGACACTGATATAAGAACAGAAACTCAAGAAGGAGATTTGAATGAAATCAATCAAATTGAAGTGACGCCAGACAACCATGACAAAAAGTAAAAAAATAGAGAAGATTCTCATGAATCTGAGCATGTCATTCAATTGAATGATACTACAAACATAAGCATCAAGGAAGCTCCAACCAGTGTTACATATGTACCACCTATCAAAGAGGAAATCCAAAGTCCAGTGAACAAGGATTCGGAGCTACTACAAAATAAAGAACAAATTGTGATTGAGGTACCAGATGACACACCTCAAGGAAACAAAGACAACATGGTGGCTGAGCCAAGGATCCAGCTTCAGATTAGGCAGCCCCATGACACTACATTACATGTGGCACAAGGCAAAGATATCACAACCGGTGAAGAACCGTGTATCCCAAAAACATGGCTTAATGTGGATGTAACTTAGCTGAAACCTGTAGTAAAACAAATGATTCAAACGGCCATGGATACGCAACAGCAAATGATGGACATAGATGCAGACTATGATAGAGCCATGCGAGAAAAGAATCAATTCTAGATAATGAGCGAACAATTGTCCTCGCAATTAATTCAGGCTCAGAAAGAAATATCAGCAAAAAGCATGGAGTTACTTGAAGTAAAAATGCAATGTGATACATTAGTAACTCAGCATCACCAACTGCAAGCACAGCTCACGGAATTACAAAGATCACATGATGCAAGCGAAGCTGAAAAAGAAAGAATGAAAGCTAGAAGCACATTACTTGAGACACAACTAAAGTTATACATGGAAGAAAATGACACCTTGCGAAGCAGAAATAAAGAATTGATTAAGTCATTATTATATGATCAACCTATTGAGCAACAGGAATCATCCGAAATCAAAGAAAAAGAATTAAGAGATCAGCTAACACAACATGCAGAATTGTTGAGGCAAGAGCGCACAATGAGAGAAGAATCGGAACGGAAGTACAGTCAAGAAATAAGTGAAATAAAAAAGCAGTTGAATATAGATCATGGGAGACTTGCAGCAAGCTACAATGAAAACATGGACAATGTGGCCGAAATTGGTAATGAATTGCTTGCAGCAAAGGAAGCACTCAGCACAGCCATGCAAGAAAACAAAGAGAAAACTGAACATATAAAGCAATTAGAATTTCAAATCAATCAGAACGCAGTGATCGGGACACCAGTAGTGCCAGCTAAGGAAAATCCTACTGACGAGGTAGAGGTAAGTCCTCTATCTCACCCGATCTATAATTCTCCAATACATGAGCAGATGGCGGATATACATGATGATCATCCAATGCCATACACTGCAGAAATAAGTCAGAAGGAACGGGCACTAGTGGTGTCCCGATTGACGGAGAATTTTGAAAATGAAGTCATAGTCATTAAGGTAATGAAAGAGGCCAAGATCAAAGGTAAAGACTTGGACAAGATCATGAAGCCTTTCAATATTCTGTACGGACTATTGAAAGAGAAGACGAGACGATATATAAAGAAGATTACATAGAAAAGTCCAGATGAGCAGCTAAATTTTAACCAAGACACATTCTCGTACAGTCAAGAAGAATTCGAAGCTGCACAACCTATTTGGCGAAGAAAGTTTTTGGAGAAACATCCCATACTACGGGTGCATTGGCACGCAGCACCATATTTATTACAGGTAAACCCTTCATTTTGTCCTATACCACGCAAAAGGGATACCAGAGAATTTTTGGACTTGCAAAGAAGCGGCGCTATAAATAAGCAGTGGCTGAATTATCCTATGCTTCCGAGCCCGCCACACAACTACTTGCCAACGGAAGAGTATATGATTAAAACCATCAAATTTTGGCTGCAGAATTATGCGACAGTGCCTGACTTAACTGTCAAAATGACCAATAAAATACTTAGCATGATACTCACGGTACTCAAGGTATTCAAGCATGCGGCCTACACTTTTTTAAATTTCATCGGCATTAATCAGGGCACGGAAATCCTCATTTTTGATCTATCGGTTATGCTTAGCCGACCAACAATAATGGCGTATTATTCCAGATTGATGTTCTTGCCAAGTGTATATATGCAAACTTTTGAAGAAGCGTTCTTTATAGGATTTTTTGAAATCGATTCAGAAATCTTTTTGAAGATGTCGTCAAATCTAAATGCCAGATTAGTGGCATATGAACTCAGCTTCTTCACAGATCATAGACAGCCACCTAATGACGGTGTGAAGGCCGAACAGTGGAAACAATTAATGATACGTGAAGCAAATTTGCTAAATGAAACAGAGCAAAAAATATATAGAACATATGCCCATCGCTTGTCAAAGCCTGTCGGGGATGACAGAGTCCAGGAGGGGCGCAGTGTTGAGGGAGAATCAAGTAAAAGGAAGAAAAGAAGAAGACAACGAAAGAAGCAGCTTCACTAAAAAGGAATATCTGAAGAAATATCTCTGCAAGAAGCCCCGCAGGGGTGCAACACCCATCTCTACACAGAGCCCCGCAGGGGCACACACACCAAGGAAAAGCACGCAGCTGGAAGGAGGAACCAGGGCCAACAAGTATCCATGAAGTGCAAGATGATATCAAGTGGTTCCGTGGCCATATGAGGGTGCTTCAACCTCTTGAGTAATAGAGGATTCGGATCAAGGCTTACGAGCTACATCCTCATATGTGCACTGATGGCGTGCGTGGCAACCCGACTTAACACAGCAACCTAGAATTAATGAGGTTATAGGTGAATTAGACTACGACTATCAGGTAGTCAGTCAAAATCCAAGGGTTGCGGGCGAGCAAAAGAAAAGAACAAGCAAAACGAATGCATTAGGCCCAGAGAGTGTAAAACAAGAATTAAGAAGAGGCCGTCAAAACTGAACACCTGTTTTATAAACAGGTAAAACTGAGCAAGGGTTGCGTGCAGGGAAAAGAAAGTGACTAGGCTAGAATAATACAGCAGGGTCCGATGAGTGCAACCAGGACAAACCAAAGCGCCTCTAAAACGTAATGCAAGATCAAGAATCAGGTAGAACTAACCAAGGGTTACGGGCGATGAAAAGAAAAGGATAGGCAATACAAATGCATCAGGCCGAGAGGATGTAAAAGAAAAATCAACAACAGGGCCATTAAAACAGAATGCCAGTCCATCCAGGCGGCAAAACTGACCAAAAGATGCATGCGGACAACAAACTAAAGACAAGAAGTAAAGCCTGTCAAGGGACGACAGAGACGAAGAGGGGGAGAGTGTTGCAGAGCTAAAGAAAGCACAAGGCAGAGAAAAAGACGGGCCCCAAAATTTTTCCGATTTGGACATCATATCTTTGTATCATAACCACTCTTGTAATATATTTTCCATTGTAAATGCACTAGAGGAGTCCTCTAGATGCATCCCCATAGAAGATTAGAAGCTTACTCATGTAAAATAGTAGGAAATTAGTCTTTTAGTGAATAAAGTGCCGGTCTCTTGTGTGAAAGGACCATTTTTAGGGCACAAGTATATAAGTCAAATGTGACTCTTTGTAAAGAACTTTTTGCCATTGTGAGAATAGAGAGCACAGAAATTCGAATTTGTGTCTTCTTCACTCTGTATCTTCTTCTTTGTGAGCTTGTATGCATGTGTAATGCTTGGAAAGAGTGTAAGGGAGTGTTATCTATCCATGAAAGTGTTTATTTGTTGTAGTTAAGGTGTGTGCAAAGTGTAGGAAGTGCTGAAGTGTAGGAAGGTCTTCCCGGGACTCAGTATTTTGCTCATAACTTGAAGTAGGAGTGTCAAAATTGAGTGAAACCACTGCCAATGGTCGTCTTCTCAAGAGCTTCGAAACGCATATCCTACTTGCTATATTTGGAGTTCAGAGCTGAGAGAAAAGTCCAAATTACTGACGGCTGCTGCACCAAGTATCGTGACACCATGACCAACAGTTGAAGCTTGTTTGGATTAGTATTTGCCTTGATTGCACTCTTTGATTAGTTCATTTGCATTGATCATCACTTGATTGCATGTCCTCATACACTTGGCTAGGTTTGTATACTCATCGGATTGATAATTAAAGCGTGAATCTCCACTATATGCACTTGAAGGGGATTGAGGTATAGTCCCTTTCTCCACAAGTCCCTAAGTTGGTACTTAGGTCAACACATCTTGCTTCACAAGTAGCAGAATCGTATGACACTCTTGAAGCTGATGAAGATGAACTTCAGAAAATACATAGGACAATGGTTTGATTTCTTCCATTTTGCAGTTCATCTAAAGAAGATTATTTATTTATGGGATGAAAGAATACAACAGCAAAGTCAAATGAATAATTAAATTTGACATTCAAATGATGGGTGTTGTTCATTAAGAATTATGGCAATAGATTTTATGCAAAGAGTTTTGATAAACTCTAATAATAGAATTGTAGGTGATAAAGAGAGGATGAAAAGGTCGCTCAACGAAAAGGAGGAGATAAAGGAAGGGTGGACGATTCACAGTGAAAAAAAAAAGGCCAAGTACACGTTTTTTTTCACTCCCAATTCTGGGGGATGGGCGGAAATCTGACAGGACGACAGTGTCGCTACGGTAGCGGATGTCAAGTGTAAAGTTCCAGGATCTTCTGACAGAGACCCGAGTGCTCGAAAAGTATGAGTGGCAACTGCTTCCTCTAAAGAAGGCAGACAATATATGGAGGGGAACTGTTGGATTTTGATAGCAAGATGTATTTGAGGGCGCAGAAAGGCCAATTCAAGACGTTAATTTGGGGTTAAGGTAATGATCTGAAGGAGGCGCAGATATCCGATGGATAGGACGATTGATGCAAAGGAAGTTTTAGGAAGATCTGGGGGGGTCTGTTGGTTGATGATCTGGAGATTATACGTAGGCAGAACTTGATGCTGAGTAAATGAAGACATATAGGGAAAGAAGGTATCTGATCTGAAGTGAAAAAGGAAGGAGGGACAATTGATGTTTTGCTACTACAACACTTTTGCACAAGGATTAATAACGACAACGATATGAAGCACCTACCTTCAAACCATGTTAAATTTTTTTTAGGTACTCTGTTGTTCAAATTCTAAAAGAAAAGCGACAGCGCTTGTAGATTCATACTGACTCTTCTTTGACCTGACCTGACATATCAAATGTCTCCATCTATACACTGCGCGTCGCTTTGTTGCCCTGCACTTCATAGATGCTATGTATTTAAGTGCGATCAATGGTGCATAAACAATTTTACTATTAAGCAAGTCGTTTGATTGAAGGAATCTAATTTTGATTGTGTTCAATGGATCATTAATATGAGGATGGAATAGAGAGATTCATATGTGAATTAGACATGCGCTGAAGGATTCTTTTTAATCTGTATAAGTTTCACCAACACATATTGATTTGCTATCCGACAAAAACTCCGAAAGTCAATACACAGAAATTAGGGACTTTAAATGATTTTTTTAGATATTGATTTTATCAGTATTTTAGCACTAATTTTTTTATGATGCAGGGATGGTTAAATTAGAATGTGATAAGTTGTGATATCCAAACAGAAATACAAAGGGAGTTTTTATCCGATTACGTAAGTTCACTGACGTTCATGGTGTATGTTTAGCGTCATAACTGTTTCTTTTCAAAAAAAAAGATGCTTTGTGGAGTTTTTATGAATTGACCATATCTTGTAACATAGATTTTGCATGTCCATACGAGTTATGTCTGAAAGAAGTACTATATGTGCTGTGCGCTATCTTAACTTCTTCGCATAGAGAAATATTTATATAGTCTATATGTTGAGCATACTTTTGGATTTATTAGAATTGAATGAATATAACTTATTGAATATCAACTGATTTGACCAAAAACAATGACTAAAAACAATCTATATATAATGTTTAAGTTGCTCGATTTGCATTTGATTCATGTGTCTTTTGATGTGGAATAAAAAACTTGTGTATTCTCCATGAACGAGATTGGATGAGCAGATTAATCGGCCATCATTTTTGAAAACTTTGTTTTCAATTTGTTAGTCGACATATGTAATTATATTGAATTATTTATAAGAAATATTTAACTTAAAAGACTTATATGTTTTATGAACCTACATGATATTGTCTTTGCTGGCGAATATGGAACATTGGCACTAAGGTAAATTAGATCAAGAGAGAGCATCCATCAGATTGAGAGAGATCTTTCAAAGGAGCGAAGAAAGAACGAATATAAATGTTAGATGATAATCTAATACGTACTTCCTAGGATTAAGTTTTGACTTTGAACAAGGTACTTCCATCTTCTTGATATACTGTTTGAAAATATTCTAAAGTTTTTTAGCGTCCCTTTAAAAAGTTTTAGTCTTGAATCAAAGATCAATTGCTTTGAATAGATGTGTGTCCGAACTTCTGTGCGAATTTGAGATTTACCACCTCAGTTTGCTTCTCTTTGAGTTACTCTTAATAATTTATCCCTTGACTACCCTTGATGCACAACGTGTGGTTACGTAAATTCCAACAATTACTTGAGCTTGCACCAAGCACCCCGCGTGCGCCATGATTTCTAGCGGTTGGCTTGATCCACCAGCCATCCCTTTCGCGCCGACATTTGGTGAACCCGACATGAAAAAGCGGCATAGCAGCTCACGGACATCTGATACGAAGAATATGTGTATATTATATATACCTTGTGACATAGTTTTGAGTGGTCAATAGATAGAGCTTTCATAATGGACCCTTACCTCATAGAAGAAAGAATCTGGAAATTGATTGATGAACTGAAAATAGAGAATAAGGAGTTTTGTGGTAAAGATGTTACTAACTATATCAAGGAGTACGAAAATTTAGCTTATCAATATGGTATACCTAGGGATAGTTGGGTTTCAACCTTTAGGCATATATCCAATGGAGATACCCGAGATAGAATATGCCTTCGGTTGGGATCATCTATTATACCTTGGGATAGTTTTAAGAACCAATTGCTACACAAATTCTCCTTCGAGGATTCAACAAAGAGAAATCGTACGACTTTTCAAACTTGGGTAAATAGGTCTAAACCAAAAGAGAACTTAATTGAGAGTTTCAAAGATTTTGAAGAATAGTTTAGCGACTTACCTCAGCAAGAGCAAACCTTTCTTGAACCTTATAAAGTTATGGATTTTTTAACTACCCTTGAGCACTGGATTCGAAAAGACTTAGAGCCTCTTATGGAAGAAAATAACACCTCAAACTGCTTGACTAATGATTGGAAAATTGTGCAAACGCAAGTTCACCAACTTGCTCTTAGATATGAACGTCAAAAACTCAAATATTTTCCTCTTTCTAAAAGCAACGAATTAGATTGTACTTATGAAAAGATAAATGAAGAAAACAAAATTGAAATTACAAACAATCAATTGGATTATGCTACACCAATGATGAATGATGAAAACCAAAATACATTTACATAACATAAAACATTAAGCATACATGAGTGTGAGCATGAGAAGCCTTTGCTTGATTCTTACAAAAGTCTTCCCAAACTAGTCACGAAAGAAGTGAGTGATGCAAGTGTGAAAGATATGGCACTCATCACAGTAGCTTCTCCTAAAATTATTACTCTCGTTGATTCTCCATATAAGGAAGATCAAGATGAGAACATTATAAACAATGATACTTATACATTTGAAAAGAATGAACTTAAGGATTTCGACATGAATGAACACTTGTTTTGTCTTAATTTTCTACAAATTAATGATGCAAATATTAGTTTTTCTAATCAAGTTTTTGAGTGCTTTGATGCAGATCAAGCAAGAATGGGGGATTTAATATTTCAATGGAATATTATGAAAGCTATAAAATTTGACTTAATATTACTTTGGTTATTACAGATGGATTAGCGAGAAGTCTTATCTTGGATTGATATAATTGGTTTAAGTATGCTAATAGTTATGTTTCTCATAAGTGTTTCAAGATAATTATTTTTCAGGTTTAGAATGAAGAATGGGAGCTATTGGCAAACCAAGTTTTTCTTCAAGCATAGATCATGACTAACCTTTTACTTCCATTTTTGCACCATATGTTTGATCTTGCATTTAAAGTATGCATCAAATTATGTAAAAACACATGCTGATCTTTTCCCTTAGGTGCACGTCTATTTGCACCAATCTAGATTGTAATATGCATGATAAAATCTGCAAGCAAAGTTTTAGTCTAGGAGATTAAAACCTCTTCATCACAAGCTCTTATCTCTTATGCACCATAAATATTTGAAAATGCACTTAAAGTATGCATGTGATAGGGTCACAATACATGACCATGCATCGAGGCACAGTCTGACCCATGCACATAAGAGAGACTGTAAGGATGAATGTATAATCACATTGCTATGTATGTGAGTGAGTGCACAAGCCTCACCATCCGAAACCTTTTACCTTTCTTATTGCACCATATTTCTTCTCTATGCATTTCAAAGTGCGCATTTAAATAGGGCCACTACATGGCCGTGCATAAGGCACTTTACTATTTTACCCATGCACTTGCAGGATTTTATAAGAAAATCACATGAAAAACAAATTTGATGTTATGATGAAGACAGGTTTATTCTTAGGTTGGTGCATCCGGAGGAAGCACAGGTTTGGTGGGGGTGAATGTCGGAGAGATTTCTCTCACCCCACTCATATCATGAAGAAGACGTTACATGCAGCGGCTAAGTGATCTTGCTTCACAAGTAGCAGAATCGTATGACACTCTTGAAGCTAATGAAGATGAACTTCAGAAAATACATAGGACAATGGTTTGATTTCTTCCATTTCGCGGTTCATCTAAAGAAGATTATTTATTTGTGGGATGAAAGAGTACAGCAGCAAAGTCAAATGAATAATTAAATTTGACATTCAAATGATGGGTGTGGTTCATTAAGAATTATGGCGATAGATTTTATGCAAAGAGTTTTGAAAACTCTAATAATAGAATTGTAGTTGATAAAGAGAGGATGAAAAGATCGCTCAACGAAAAGGAGGAGATAAAGGAAGGGTGGACGATTCATAGTGGAAAAAAAAGGCCAAGTACACGTTTTTTTTCACTGGCAATTCTGGGGGGGACGGAAATCTGACAGGACGGGAGTGTCGCTGCGGTAGCGGATCAAGTTTAAACTTCTAGGATCTTCTGACAGAGACCTGAGTGCTCGAAAAGTATGAGTGGAAGCTGCTTCCTCTGAAGAAGGCAGGCAATATACGGAGGGGAACTGTTGGATTTTGATAGCAAGATGTATTTGAGGGCGCAGAAAGGCCAATTCAAGACGTTATTTTGGGGTTAAGGTAATGATCTGAAGGAGGCGCAGATATCCGATGGATAGGAACTAATACAAAGGAAGTTTTAGGAAGATCGGGGGGGTCTATCGGCTGATGATCTAGAGATTGTACGTATGCAGAACTTGATGCTGAGTAAATGTAGACATATAGGGAAAGAAGGTATCTGATCTCAAGTGACAAAGGAAGGAGGGACAATTGATGTTTTGCTACTAAAACACTTTTGCGCAAGGATTAATAACGACAACGATATGAAGCTCCTACCTTCTGGCCATGTCAAATTTTTTTCAGGTACTCTGTTGTTCAAATTCTAAAAGAAAAGCGACAGCGCTTGTAGATTCATACTGACGTATGCTCTTCTTTGACCTGACCTGACACATCAAATGTCTCCATCTATACACTGCGCGTCGCTTTGTTGCCCTCCACTTCATAGATGCTATGTATTTAAGTGCGATCAATGGTGCATAAACGATTTTACTATTAAGCTAGTCTTTTGATCGAAGGAATCTAATTTTGATTGTGTTCAGCGGCTCAATAATATGAGGATGGAATAGAGAGATTCATATGTGAATTAGACATGCGCTGAAGGATTCTTTTTAATCTGTATAAGTTTCACCAACACATATTGATGTGCTATCCGACAGAAACTCCGAAAGTCAATATAGAGAAATTGGCGACTTTAAATGATTTTTTTAGATATTGATTTTATCAGTATTTTAGCGCTCATTTTTTTATGATGCAGGGATGGTTAAATTAGAATGTGATAAGCTGTGACATGTAAACAGAAATACAAAGGGCGTTTTTATCTAATTATGCCAGTTCACTGATGTTCATGCTGTATGTTTAGCGTCATAACTATTTCTTTTCGAAAAAAAGATGCTTTGTGGAATTTTTATGAATTGACCATACCTTCTAACATAGATTTTGCATGTCCATATGAGTTATGTCTGAAAGAAGTACTATATGTGTTGTGCGCTATCTGAACTTCTTCGCATAGAGGACTATTTATATAGTCTATATGTTGAGCATACTTTTGGATTTATCAGAATTGAATGAATATAACTTATTGAATATCAACTGATTTGACCAAAAACAATGACTAAAAACAATCTATATGTAATGTTTAAGTTGCTCGATTTGCATTTGATTCATGTGTCTTCTGATGTGGAATGAAAAACTTGTGTATTCTCCATGAACGAGATTGGATGAGCAGATTAATCGGCCATCATTTTCGAAAACTTTGTTTTCAATTTGTTAGTCGACATATGTAATTATATTGAATTATTTATAAGAAATATTTAACTTAAAAGACTTATATGTTTTATGAACCTACATGATATTGTCTTTGCTGGCGAATATGGAACATTCGCACTAAGGTAAATTAGATCAAGAGAGAGCATCCATCAGATTGAGAGAGATCTTTCAAAGGAGCGAAGAAAGAACGAATATAAATGTTAGATGATAATCTAATACGTACTTCCTAGGATTAAGTTTTGACTTTGAACAAGGTACTTTCATCTTCAAAGCATTCAAAACTATTGATATACTGTTTGAAAATATTCTAAAGTTGTTTAGCTTCCCTTTAAAAAGTTTTAGGCTTGAATCAAAGATCAATTGCTTTGAATAGATGTGTGTCCGAACTTCTGTGCGAATTTGAGATTTACCACCTCAGTTTGCTTCTCTTTGAGTTACTCTTAATAATTTATCCCTTGAGTACCCTTGATGCACAACGTGTGGTTACATAAATTCCAACAATTACTTGAGCTTGCTCCAAGCACCCCGTGTGCGCCGTGATTTCCAGCGGTTGGCTTGATCCACCAGCCGTCCCTTTCGCGCTGACACCGTTGTCTATCGTAATCTCTATCTATCACGATAGATGGCCTCTATTGTCTATCGTGGGGTCATGTCTATTGTGATAGATGGTGTCTATTGTGATAGAGGGTATCCATATATCATCTATTTTGGATCTCACTCGATTGTGGTAGACGTGTTTATCTCAATAGATAGTCTCTATCATGGGGGTCTCTCTATCATGATAGTGTTGATATATTTAGGTAGTGATGTGTGTGAAGACTCTAGGACCGCCGGGGCACTTTTTTCCCTCTTTAGGAGGTTTTTTTCCCCCGGCTTGTATATACGCCTATTGCCCTAATGGGCTACTTATCTTTGTACATTCTCTAGTAATACATTCAGTCTTGTGTGTTGTGCTCCAAGCTTCTTCTTCTTCCTTGTGCTGTTCGCATGCTTCTACAGACGTCTATCTCCAACAATTGGTATCAGAGCAGGTCGTCGCTTCTTCTAGGGCGCCGTCGACACTCCTCCGTTTGCAGTCTCAGATTCGCACGAAATTTGGTGAGCATACTCAGGGTATTTCCCTGATCAAAATAGCTTCGCTGTGTGGTGCCGAAATCGTGATCTGAGCTCGTTTCGGCCTCCGAACGCACTATCGCAGCACTTGTGCAGGCTATTTCGTCCTTTTGTGCCAAAGGTATATACCAGTTTCTGTTCGCCAGTTTAAGCGTCTCGAAGTCTGCTACAGGTCTAGTAGAACTCGTCTGGGCAGTTCTGTTCAACTTTTTGAGATACAGTCAATTTTCAGCATCAAGGTATTTTAGTCACCGGCCATGGCTGAAAGCAGTGATGTATTCCGTATGTTGGCTATTGAGGATAAGTTGGATGGTACCAACTACCCATTATGGGCTTATATGATGCGACATGTACTGGTTGCAAAAGGATTGTGGAACATTGTGCAGGGTGTTGAAAGACGTCATGTTACACCTGTAACGATAGGTACTGCAAATACAGGTGTTGGAGCTGATGAAGATGGTGTCGAAGATGATATTCCGCAGATTCCTGTTCGTGTTGCTGTTTCTGTTGCACCTACTGTAGAGCAGATTTGTTGGGATGGCAGAGATGCCCAGGCACATGCATTGATAGCCTTGACTGTCAAACGTGCCATTATTCCTCACATTCTCTCTTGTAGAACAGCAAAGGATGCTTGGGATACACTTACCACTTTGTACCAGGCTAGGAATGAGGCTCGTGTTGCTTACCTCCGAAAACAGTTGGAGAGTGAGCACATGAATGAAGGTGATTCTATGGACATTTTTCTTACAAAGATCAAAGACCTGAAGGAACAATTGATTTCTACTGATGAGGTTATACCAGATAGCTCACTTGTGCAGACCGTTCTGAATGGTCTTCCTGATTCATATCAGAGTTTTGCCTCTACTGTTCGGTTGATGATGAAAGGAAATCCGAATTCCTTGTCATTTGAGGAATTAGTCTTTGTTCTGTTGTAGGAAGATCAGTCCAGGCAGAACAGGTCCATTATGCGTGTTGCAGATCAAGCTTTCGTGGCTAGTCAGAAGGGCAAAGGAAAATGGAGCTCTTCTACTAGTAAGCAGAAATCTGCAAATGCTGCACAATCGAAGAACCATGATAAAGATGAAAAGAAATAAAAAAAACAGAAATTGTTCTGCAAGTACTGTAAAGGAAATGATCATATTATAAAGAACTGTCCAAAACTGGCTGCTAAAGAGGCAAAGAAGAAAGAGGCTGGATTGGTTGTTGCAGAGGCCTCTACACCAAAAACAGAGTCTGCAAATCTTGTGCAGGAAGAAGAATGGGCGTTTACTACTGTCTGCAGTTTTGACCCATCTTCTCATGATCAGTGCATGTCTGCAGTAGACTCAGATGTTTGGTACTTTGACAGTGGGGCGACCAAACATATTACCTCGCAGCGCAGTTTCTTCTCTTCACTCGAGCCTGCCCCTACAGGGAATACTGTCACATGTGCCAATAACTCCTCTTATCCTGTTATGGGAGTTGGTAAGATCATTCTCACTACTGGTGATGGTAGTTCTTCACTTTGTCAGATGCTTTATTTGTGCCAGGGATCAAAAAGAACCTGTTATCAGTTTTTGCATTAGCCAAGATTGGCTTGGTTGTGAAATTCGTTGATGACAGGTGTACAGTCCATGATCTCTCAAATGGCGATGTGATTATTGCTTCTGGCATTTTATGCCGTGGGCTGTATAAGCTCATAGACTATGAAAGATCTGTGAATGATTCGGCATGTGTAGTTCATGATTCTCAGGCTATGTCAGATGCAAAGCTTTGGCATGCACGATTTGGTCATCTGAATTTTGCTAGTTTGTTACGCCTGCAGAAATCTGAAATGGTGTCCTCTTTGCCCAAACTTGAGGCACCTGGAAAACATGTTTGTGAAGGCTGTATTTTGGGCAAAATGCAGCGTTCTTCCTTTCCAAAAGATGGTTCAGTTCGGGCTACGCAGAAATTGCAGCTTGTACATAGTGATGTCTGTGGTCCTATGCAGACACCCTCTTTTGGAAATTACCTTTACTTCGTGACTTTCATTGATGATTTCTCCAGGCATGCATGGGTATATCCACTCAAAGCTAAGTCCGAAGTGTTCATGTGCTTCAAACAGTTTTTGGTTTTGGCTGAAAATCTGTCAGCATGTAAAATGGGCACCCTCCGTTCTAATCGAGGGGGGGAATATATGTCTTCAAATTTTAATGCATTTCTAGCTGAACGTGGGATAAAACACCAGTGTACAGTGCCGTATACACCTCAACAGAATGGAGTTGCTGAACGAAAGAACAGGTCACTCATAGAGATGGCGAGGTGCATGGTCAAAAGTCAGGCTTTACCACATAGTTTCTGGCTTGAGGCTGTCATCATGTGTGCAGCATATGTACTGAACAGGTGTCCCACTAAAGCCTTGCAGTCTATCACTCCATATGAGGCTTGGCATGACCGCAAGCCATCTGTTGCTCATCTGCGTGTTTTTGGTTGTTTGGCATATGCATTAGTGCCTGAACAACATCGCAGAAAATTGGATGATAAGGCAGTAAAATGTATTTTTGTTGGGTACAGTTCTGAAAGTAAAGGCTATCGTCTGTATCATCCACAGACTAAACGCATTCTGGTTAGCCGTGATGTTGTCTTCGTGGAAGATGCTATTCAGCCATTGCTTTCATGTACTAAGGAGACATCTGTTAGCTTCAAAGACATGTATGATACTTTGATGCCTCTTTTTACAGGTGGACAGGCTAGTGCTGGTCCTAATGAGGCAACTTCTCAACCTTTGCAGGTTTCATATGATGATGCAGATCATTCCATTTCTGATGCAGATTTACATGATGCACTTGTTGATGAGAGAGCTGATATTGAGCAGGCAAAAACTATGCCAAAATGGCTGGTGCAGACTTTGCGTGACAGCAAATTAGATGCACCTTTGTCATATCGTACTCGTTCAGGATCTCATAGTGCCTCCTTTGCATCAGATTGCTATGCTATGGCTGCATCTAGTCTCTGTGATGAGAATGAGCCTGTTTCTTTTGATGAAGCACAAAATTCAGAAAATTGGATGGCTGCTATGCAATCTGAATATGATGCTATAATGAAGAATGGTACATGGTCTTTATGTGACTTGCCTCCTGGCAAGAAGGCCATTGGCACTAAGTGGGTATACAAGCTGAAGCGTAAACCTGATGGTACAGTTGACAGGTATAAGGCTAGGCTTGTTGCAAAGGGTTATGCACAGGAAAGAGGCATTGATTTTGATGAGACCTTTGCACCTACATGCCATATGACTACTGTTCGCAGCATTTGTGCACTTGCAGCCCATCATGGTTGGAATGTACATCAGTTGGACATTAAAACAACATTTCTGAATGGTGACTTGCATGAAGAAGTGTATGTTTTTCAGCCCCGTGGCTTTGTGTAGAAAGGGCATGAAAACCAAGTTTGCAGGTTAAAGAAGGCATTATATGGTTTAAAGCAAGCACCACGTGCTTGGTATGAGAAGATACATGCCTATCTGATTGCACATGGTTTTGAGAATAGTCCAACTGAAAGCACCTTATATGTTAAGCGTGCTAATGATGTGCTTCTGATCATTGTTGTCTATGTTGATGACATGCTGCTCACTGGTCCTATTGAGACACATATTGCTGATTTTAAGGCTGATTTGCATGCCTCATTTGAGATGTCTGATTTGGGGCATTTGCATCACTATTTGGGCATTCAGTTTATGCATGTTGATGGTGGAATGGCTTTGTGTCAAACGAAATATATTGACACATTATTGCAGCGTTTTGGCCTTGAAGAGTGTAAGCCTATTGCCACTCCTATGGAGATAGGTTTACGATTGAGTCTTCATGATGCTAGAGATGCATTTGATGTTGTTCTCTATCAGCAGGCTGTTGGATGCTTGATTTACTTATGCATTACTCGGCCAGATATTCAGTTTGCTGTCTCACAGATGAGCAGGTTTATGCATTGCCTAGGAGTCACGCATTGGAAAGCGGTTAAGCGCATCTTTTGCTACTTGAGTGGTACTCGGCTACTTGGGTTGTTTTATCCCAAGGGGGGATCACTACCACCAGATTTGCATGCTTTTTCTGACTCAGATTGGGCTGGTTGCTATGACACTCGTGTGTCCACCAGTGGTTTTTGCTTCATGCTTGGTAGCATTATGTATATCTTGGTTGAGCAAGAAGCAGCCTACTCTGGCCACTTCCAGTTGTGAGGCTGAGTATAGGGCAACTTTCACAGCGACTGTTGAGTGTGTGTGGCTCAGACACCTTATGGCTGATTTGGGTGTTGGCCAGTCTTCTGCCACCACCATCTTCACTTACAGTCAGAGCGCATTGGCAGTTGCGAGGAACCCTGTGTTCCATGCTCGCACTAAGCACATTGAGGTGCATTATCACTATGTCAGGGAGAGGTTCTCTGCTGGGGAGATCAGCTTGGCATATGTGCCCACGCAGGAGAACATTGCAGACCTTTTCACGAAGGCTCTGCCTAGGGAGAAGTTTGAAGCTTTCCGCAAAGCTTTGGGCTTACTTCCTGTCACTCTAGCACAATGGTGAGTACCAACGTGAGGAGATACACCTCATAAATGTCAATCCGTGGAGACGTGAAGACCGGTATGAAGACCGCGAGCAAGTGATGGCACAAGTGCGTGAGTGAAAGCACACAAGTATGCACACACATACACACACACGCATACAAGGTAAGAGCAAAGAGTGGAACAATGGAAAGCTTCAATTACCAAAGAGCTCTCTTACAAAACTGAAATCTACAACAAGCTAACCTCAAAAATGAGCTCTCCAGCCCTTTTTATAGTTTTTGAGTGGTTTTGGCCCTGTCCAGACCTAGTGTCCGGCCTAGTTAAAAAATAGGTTCTAGGGCTTATTTGGGGGCTCAAGCGGAGTCTAAAAATTATAAAAATTGGTAGGATGGTAGATCTAATACTCCTCAAGCTCGAGGACTCCTCGGCTTGAACAAAATGGAGTTACAAAAATGGAAAATGGTATTTACAATGGTTTTTAGTGATAATAATCACTATTTTTATAGGGATTTCATCTGAAAATTTGACAGGTGCTTCTTGGAGCTCCCTACTTGCTCCTCCTTCTTGTGTGTCCACTTCCTTGATGCACTTCCATTCTTTGTCCTTGATCTTGAGCTTCAACACTCCCCCCCCTCTTGAGTCTGTCGTCCCTGACAGACCCTTGTTGTAGTGGTCGTTCCATGTAGTACGTTGAGAGGTAGCGTCCTTTGCGTCCAACAGGGGCGATCCCTCTTCTCAATGTATCCTGGTCGTTTGTCTGGTTCTTCACTTTGCCACTGTTATCTCTTGCAGTTTGGTAGTCCCTTTGTACATACTCCTGCCTTGTATTCCATCTGGGTGGTGCATTTGTGAGTTTTCCAAAACTACTAGTTGCTCAAGGGAGGTGTTCAATGTTGATTAGGAGCAACTCTCGGTGGTGGATGGCTTCCTTGCTCTTGTTGTTGTCATCTTGATGTCGTCTAGTTCTTCCAAAGATGGCTTTTCATAGTTTTCATGCCAAGTACTTGTAACCCATAATGAATGGTGGGTAAGTGCATTAGTGCATGGGTTGAACAAAATATGTGCCTTGTGCATGGCCTTGTAATGTGGCCCTACATATGCGTACTTGGAGAATGCATGGTAAGAAGTATGGTGCAAGAGATTGGGTCTTGAGCTAAGTGCTCAAGGGTATGCTGACGAAGAGGTTTCCTAATCTATCATGGTTATAGTGTTGTTGAAACAGACATGTCTTACCATGGTGAAGGGTCCGTTGATCTTCATCTCTTCGTGTTGTGGTTCCCTCATGGTGTTTGACCGTCGGCTTGTCCTTTTTGTTGAGGGATGTCCTTGCTGGAAGTTCGCTGATGAGCACTTTCAAGCACACATTTTTTTTTTTTTTTTTTTTGGAACACGATGGCATCAAACAAGAAGAAAGAGGTTAGTATCAATAACATATTTTGCATGTGAAAATTGTGTTGTGTCTCATGTGCCTGGGATTTCTCAATTGTGTCTATGCACGGCCATGTAAGGTGGCCCTATATTGATGCATACTTTGGAAATGCATGACCTGAATGGTGCAAAAGACAAGGTTATGCCAAAGGCACATGGTTGCTGCTGGTCGAGGCTTTTGATGTTACTTGCATAGTTGATGCATCCTTTGTTTAGAGGTGCCGATTGGATCTCGAAATGATGTAATCCTCCTAATGGGAACCCATTTCCTAATAGTATTTGGCCTCGTAGAGATCACCTCAGGCCAGTTCTTCTTTGGATGCTGTCCAAACTTTGGTATCCAGTGTGGTTGGCCCTGTGGTTCTGTGTATGTTGCTTGTGCTTTTGGCTTCCAAACCCATATCCTGGGTGAGTGCCTGCTTATTTTTGGAGAAGGGTTGAGTTTATCTTCTTTTGGTCGTTGTGCTCTGGTCTTACCCTTTGCTTTCCTTGGCTTCTTTGTTGAGACCTTTTGCCTGGTGGGGAGTAGAGGTCTTTCTACTTGTAAGAGCTTCTTGGGTACCCACATCTGTAATTGCCCTTGTTGAGCTGTAGCTAATTTTTTAGGCACCCAAATTTGTACCTGATTGTGGTCGGCCTTCATTGATAGCTTTGGTACCCAAATTTGATGGATTCTTTGTGCTTGACCCTGTCGTAGGTGCTTGGTCCTTCTGTGGTCATGGTCGATCTGGTTGGGTGGGAGCCGTTGAGGTAACATCGATGGTGGTACTCCTTTCTTTACCCAGATATGTGTCATGCCCAACACTTCTTTCTTCTTGAGGGCTCTTTGTCTATTTGATAGACTGGCTGTCTTGCACTGTTTTGCTTGCTTCTGAGGTTGAGCTCCTGTGGATGCTTTGCTCTTTAAAAAACAAGAAGAAGGTTCATCTTGACTTTGCGACTGTCCTTCCGTGCTTGCGTCCGTCTGGATCATAGAGCTTTTGACATCTACAACATCTTGTTCAAGAAGATTAGCCTTAGAGGAACCAAGAGAGTGTGTGGTGTCAGTTTCAGTGGGCATGTGATTCTCCAATTCTAATGTAATGCATTGATTATATACCCACACTTGAAGAAGTTGACTTCTTAGGTTCAAGTTGACAGCATGGTCGTAAATCCAATCTTGACCCAAGACAAGTGGTTCTGTGAGGTCCTCATCACGACACACTAGCATTTTGACTTCTATTGGAACATCTTGAAGGTAGATGGGAAGTTCCACCTCGCCCAAACAGGGTGTTTCCACGCCTCCTAATCCTATGAGATAGGCTTCTATGGGCTTGATGTCCAAATGCAGGTCTTGGCAGTATGAAAGTCTAACTGCACTAGTTGCTGCTCCTGAGTCAACCAATGCTCTCACAGTCCTTACACTCTTTCCTTGTCCTACCTCTATAGTCACAAAGGGCCGTCGATCAATTATTCGAGAAGTAGTTATGCCCCGTTTTTGGCACATGTCCATGTGATATTTTGGAGCTTTTGTGTTGACATCTAGGCCTAGCCGCCGTAACTTGTTTCTTCTGATGCGCTCTCTAGCCTCTGCTTGTGCTTCTTCTCTAACCCTTAACTCCTCTTCTTTTCGCTTCTTAGCAGTGTTGAGTCTCGTGAGCATTTCCTCTGTAAGAGGTTCTTGATATAACTTGACTCGGCATCCACTAATATAGTTTGGTAGGATATCACCTTCTAAAGTGGCCAATTGCACTGCACCACTAGTGGAGAGTCTATTAATGATCATGGGTCCATATCCTCGTTTCTCCAATTTGCGGGCATGTTGCTTTAGCGTGTAAACCAGCACTAGATCACCTTCCTTCAATCCTTTGTCCTTTACATGGGCATCAAAGTATGCCTTTTGCCTTTTCTTTGTAGCATAAATGCCTGCTGCCGCCCGTAGCCTCGTCTCACCTAAGCGTTCTAGATCAAAGATCCTGGAAGACAACTCATGTCCATTCCACTCATGCTCTTGTGCTACTTTCAAGGCTGGGATTAGGTAGTCCAATGGTAGCACGGCATTCTGTCCAAAGACCATCTGAAATGGGGTAGCATTGAGTACCGTTTTGTAGGCAACTCGGTATGCCCAAACAGCATGATGAAGCTGTTTGTCCCAATCAGAGCGTTTATTATTCACCAGTTTTGTCAATACATTACATAGGATCTTATTCGTGCTCTCGGCCTGTCCGTTGGCTTGTGGGTGATAAGGGGCAGACTTCTTGTGTATCACCATGAATTCTTGAAGGAGATTTTCAATGACCTCATTCAAGAAGTGCGTACCTCTATCACTAACCAACTCTATTGGTAACCCATATCTAGTGAACACATTTTCGAATAAGAACTTAGCCGTCGTTTGAGCATCATTCTTTGTCGTGGCTTTTACTTCCACCCATTTGGTAAGGTAATCTGTGGCTACAATGATGTATTCTGCATGGGAGTTTCTAGCTGGGGGGTTAATAGGACCAACAAAGTCTATGCCCCACTTCGAGAATGCGCGTCCTCCCATCATTGGCCTTAAAGGCATCTCGTCTTTTCTTATCGGATATTGGGCACGTTGGCATGTGTCACATTTCTTCACATAAGTATGTGCATCCATATGAAGAGTGGGCCACCAAAGTCCTGAGAATAAAATGGTCTTAATTACTCGGTCAGGCCCAAAGTGTCCACCTGCAGCACCGCTGTGTGCAGTTTCTAAGACTTTCAAATAGTCTGATTCATGAACGCACAGTCTTAGGTAACCATCCTTACCTCTTCGATATAGGTTGTCTCCTACTAAGGCATAGTCTTGAGCCTCTTGCTCCATGCTCCGTTTTCTTGCAAGACTAGCCTGATTGGGTAATGTTCTCGATCTCATGAACTCAACCAATGGAGCACTCCAATCTAGGATTAATGACACATGATAAAGAGTGGCATGCTCCACTGGGGGTCGCTTCTGGCACACTGGACAATTCTGGATCCACTCCTGTATTTCTTTGTCCATGCTAGGCCAATACACTCCTAAACGTTTTAGATTCTGCAATGTTCGTTGTTTAGAGTAATGATTTCCTAGCAATCCCTCATGGGCTTGTTGCAACCAACTAATATGTTCATCATCCTCGACACAACAAGCTAATACACCCTCTGGATCTTGTTTGTACATACTTTCGGCCAATATTTGGTACTTTTGTGATTTTACAATTTCTTCTTTGCTTGTTTTCACATTTTTATTTGCAGGTCCGAAGGTTAGGACTGGCACCAACTTATTTGCCCATTTAGGAACAACTTCTAAATTGAACAGATAAGCATCGGGCAATTCATCAGACACTCCTTGCGGTGGCTCTCCTGAAGTGATGCGAGAAAGATGGTCTGCCCTAAGATGGGTTCTACCTTTCCTGACAACCACTTCAAAGTCGTATTCCATTAGTAAGAGGAACCATCTCACCAAGCGGCCTGTATTGCAAGGTTTATTGACCAAATATAGTAAAGCTTGATGATCAGTGAAAAACTTGAACTTATTGGCCAATAGATAGTGTCTAAACTTCTTCACAGCGTATACCATGCTAAGCCTTCTCTCTCTGTTGTGGTATAATTTCGTTCAGCTGCATTTAATTGCCTACTAGCATATGCTATCGGCAAATCTAGGTTTCCTTCACCCGTGGGTTGTGCTAGCACACATCCTATTGCATGATTGGAGGCATCTACATGGACATGGAATGGTTTACTCCAATCAGGAGTGGTCAGTATTGGTGTTGAGCACAAGCGCCGTTTCAGCTCGTTGAAGGAATTCTCGCATTCCTCGTTCCACTCAAAATTCGTTAGCAACCCGTAAAGAGGTTTAGCTATGATGGCATACATGTGGATAAACCTACGGTAATATCCACAATGGCCCATAAAGGCTTGTACCTCTTTAACATTCCTTGGTCTTGGCAGCTCTGCTATCGCTCTTACTTTGTCCTCATCTGTTGAAATTCCATTCTTAGAAACAATGTGACCTAAGATCTTACCTTGTCGTACCATGAACACACACTTCTCTGGGTTCAGACACACTCGATAATCTCTACACTTGTTGAAGATTTGTCTGAGCTCAGGGATGTTGTAACTTCTCTGTTGGGAATGCGCACATAAATCATCCACATATACTTCTAAGCTTTTCCGCAAGAACTCCTTGAAGACATGACACATGAGCCTTTGGAATGTTGCAGGTGCATTGGTGAGCCCAAATGGCATCACACGAAATGCAAAAATTCCCCATTCTGTGGCAAAGGCCGTTTTGTGTTGATCTTCGGGGGCAATGGCTACTTGGTTGTAACCTGAAAATCCATCAAGGAAGCTATAAACTTCCTTGCCTGCAACACGCTCCAATAGATGTTCGGTGATTGGAAGTGGATAACTATCTCTGATCGTTGCGGCATTAACTTTTTTAAGGTTAATGCACACTCGCAATTTCCCATTCTTCTTGGGCACCACCACAATGGGGGACACCCATTCAGTGTGCTCAATCTCATAGATGAATCCAGCTTCAATCAGCCTGTCAATTTCCTCCTTTATTTTGGCTGCATAATTGTCATTATATGTGTAGGGCTTTTGTTTGGTGGGCTTGGCATCAGCGGTCACCGGAATAGTATGAGAGCAAATCTTTGGATCTACTCCTTTCAAGTCTCTATAGTGCCAAGCGAATACATCCCTATATTCCCTTAATAGAGCTACAAGCTCTGCTTCTTCTTTTGCACTTAGGTCATCTCCTATGTACATACATCGTTCTTTGTTCCCTTCAATGGTCACTACAATTTTTTTGGTCTTTTCTTTATTGTCATACGCTTCTCCTGTAATGGCCTCTCTCTTAGGCATCCGTACCAAAATTTTTCGGTCTTCCACTTCATATTTCTTGAAATTATCTGGTACTTCAAACACTGATTCTTCCTGTTCTTGTTTCACTGCTTTTCTTTTCTTTTTCTTTTGACCTCCTTCACTTCCTGCCTTTGAATTTATCGTTTTAATACTTGTGAGGGGTTCTTCTTCTTTTTGGGTTAGCACTCCTATGTCTTCTAAGTAGTGTTCCTCTGAGTCAAAGTAAGTATCCATCACAATGGATTCTAGGTCATCGTCATTCTCTTCTTCTTCTATGAACTCACTAGGATCACACTCTTCCAACAGGGGCTGACACATGAACACTGAAATATCATAACCCTCCTCATCACAATGAGGTGTCCATTGTTCTTCATTGACTGCTATGTCCATGGTAGCTAAGATTTCTGCCCAACCATGAGGTTCAAATTCCTCATCTGGAAATATCATCGGTGTATAGGCTGGGTCTTTTATTGGTCTATCTCCTGGGGAAGTTCCTTCTTCTCTCGCTTTTAGGCGCTTGTCCTCTTCCTCTGCGACCTTGCACATCCACAAGTGAGTATCTTCATGCAGCCAGGATGGATCAGGTGAACTTCCAGAATGCACGGAGATAGAATCTTCTTTCGCTTTGTGGATAGGATTCCACTGTAGGGGTGGTACATCTCTGAAGGTGTAATCCTTCAAATTGACCTTGGTGGTGACCCCTAAGTGCTGTAAGTACAAGGAGTTGGTTCCCCAATCCTGTACTATTTGCAATTGTCGTAGGAAGGGTCTTCCTAGGATCATCTCGTAGACATTATTTTTCTCAAAGTCACATATAGCAAATGTATGTTCAAACTCTACACCACAAGTGGTTAGAGTTATCCCCTCAAGCAATCCTAGAGGTCTTTCAAAATGACCATCTGCCATTTGAAGCTTCATTCTAGTTGGTCTTAATGTGGGTTTGCCCCATCGCTTCCACAAGGAGGTTGTCGCAATAGCAACGCCGGCACCCGAATCTACAATTGCCTTGGTTGTGTAACCTTGATAGGTGATCGGAAGATAAGTGTTACCTTCTTCACCTTCGCTCATGTCTCCTATCTTGTTGAGAGGTATCTCTGGAACTTTTTGCTTAGAGCCTACTTTTGGCATATTGGATTCAAGTTCTGGAACCTGATCCTTCACATGATTCCATAGCTCCGGTTTTGCCTTGAGCAGCTCCTCTACAGTGAGATGACATTGAACCTTGGTGTTCTTCACAACATCAGTGTTTCTTGGAATCACCGAGTCTTCATTTCTTACCAATATTGTGGGAGCTCTGATCTGGAGAGATTCAGATTCCCATGGGCATGTGTAATGAGGCAACTCTTGTAAAGAATTAGATTCAAAATCTAATCTTTCATCTTCTTGTTGCTCTACTTGGTCTCCATAGATAGACGGAATGTCTTGGGGAAATTGATCATGAAGATCATCAATCTCAGGAATAGGAGGGGAATAACCCTTCTCCTTGGCCCATTTTTCTTCGTGTATTTCCCGCAACAACTCTTGAGAATACTGTTGAATTGAAGGAGGTATTCCAGCATCCGTGGAATTAGGAACATAAACTCCCATTGGCGGTGAGCTCCCTCTTTCAATAATTGGTTGAGCCTGTGGAGGTAAAGAAGCTTGTGGTTTGTTTACCAACTGCTCTATTCTTTCTAGTAAGCCTTGGAAATGCAAATCCGGTTTGACAGAGTTTGTCTGATTGAACTTTTGACTAGTCTCAAGTATAGCTTGAGCTTGTTCTACCATTTTCATGCACATTTTCATCCGTTCAATCTCTAAGTCTGCTCTAGGGTAACTCTTGTCGAGGTTTGCAGCTGTTGGCCCTTCTTGAAGACGAGCCTGGTAGGCCTTGAACATCATGTCCAAGCCTTCTGGGGTTGGATCTGCAAGAACAGACCCTGGTTGTGGGTTATTTACAATGGGTGGTGGGGAGGAATGAGGTGGAGTGGATGGAGCTTCAGCATGCGAGGGGTTTTGAGATGCAATGTCTTCTATTTTTGTTTTGGTATCCCTTAGGCTTTCTTCTAGCTCGGATAGCTTTTTGTTCCACTTGCGATTAGCCTTCTCTCTGGTATCCTTCCATGTTCTTGGTTTCCTCTTACTAGGTTCTCCTGCCTCACTTGACTCCGATTGCTCAGATGGTTTTGCTTGTTGTGCAGCCTGTGCCCTAGTAACTGCCTGTACAGGAGCCACATTATTGCTACTTGAACTTGAATCTGCCACCAAGCCTACCACGTTGATGGGTGTGACCTTGGGTGCACTAGAGGGATTCCTGGGACACTCTCTAGGAAGGTGTTCCTTGCCGCACTCAGGACAAAAGCCTTGTATTGTGATGTTTTGTCCTAGTCCCAGAGCTGGTTGGTGGGGACATTCACGAATGAAATGATCACCCTGACATCTAAAGCATGGTCCTCTAGGGCCTTGTGGTCTTAATTGTCTCAATTGGGGCCTAGGATTTGGATTCGTATACATGACATTGGAGTATTCTGGCTCCCAATTTTGTTCCATAGGTGGTGCCTCATATTGATACTGAGAAGTCTCACTTTGCTCAGGTGACTCTATATAATAAGCATGTGGACTATCTTCATGGAAGTAGTCTGAACCATGAGCGTGAGAATCATTTTCTGAGACCAATGGGGTTAGTGGCACCAATGCTCTATTATGGTTCTCCTCCGCAATCGTATATTTAACTGGGATCACATTGGCAGGAGCTGACGGTTGGTTTCCTAGGACTGGTTGTGGCCTATATGGTGCCTGATATTGCTGCTGGTATTGAGGTTGATATTGTTGTGGCTTATAATATGGCTGTTGGTACTGATTCTGAAACCTACCCTGCTGGTAAGGTTGTTGATAATTTTGTCTAACAGCCTGTCTGTTATAGGGACAATCTTGGGCCATATGATTTGTGTATTTTCTCTCAATGGTGCAATACAGAGCATTAGGGTTTCCTTGGGGTTGAGTCATCATTGGGCAGACATTAGCCATGTGATCTCCTTCACATGTATAACATCGCTTCACTGAAGTAACCCTTGGCATTTGTCTATTTTGAACTCCTAGCTTTTTGGCCACTTGCTCAGCTATCTCATCTATCTCAGTGGAGGCTCTAGAGGTATGACTTGTAGAACTATCAGAATCCTTATAGAGTTTGGATAGTCCTAATTCCTCACCCAAGTTATCTTCTATGTCAATGCACATCCGTATACACTCTTCTATGGATCTAGGGTCTTTCAGGTATACATATGACCTTAATTTTGTGCTCAATAGGCCATCTAAAAACAGTGCCACCTGTTTGGCTGATGTGGGTAATTCTGGTACAGGGCATCTTTCCAAGTACTGTCTAAACCTTCTTCCTGCAAGTCGCACTGTTTCTTGGGGTGTCTGCTTGAAGCTGTGGATCAAGGATGATGTGTTATGCCTGATACCACTTTTGGAAAATTCCACAATGAATTCTTCTAGCAACTGACCTATCTCTCTATAGTTGCGACTGTTTAGAGGTTGAAACCAAGCTAAGGCAGTACCCTTAAGAGTCAACCCAAATGCCTCGAACTGGGTGAATAAGTCTTCAACCTGTTCAGCTCTTAGCACTTGTTTGAACTCCGCCACATGATCATAAGGATCTCCACATCCATCAAAGTAATTCTTCATTGTTTTAACCACTTGAGAGGGTCTAAGGGTTCTTGAGTGCTCTCGTGGTCTAGGCAATGGGAAATCATGATCGTCTCTTTGATGTCTATGAACTCTATGTCTCTCCCTTTCAAGTCTTTCCGTTCCATATCCTGATCTGTCTCTGCCTACAGTGTCTGCAAAGCTTACCTCCGGTCTCTCTCTAGTTCTTTCCCTCTGGGTTTCATGAGCTTTGGATGACCCGACTCCTTGGAGGCCCTGGGAAACATTAGATCTTGGTGGAGGAAAAATTGATTCACCTTGCCAAGTGTAAACATGTCTGTCATGATCTGATACTAAGAATAATTTTTGAGATGTGTGATCTAGATAGACAACTTTCCCTGGTGTCTCTGGATCTTTGAATTCATAGATGGTGACTACTGGGCAGGGTTGATCTGGCCTAAACCTCCAAAAGGCTTCCTCCGTTTCTCTATTCACGAATAGTTCTATGCTTTTATTATCTTGAGGGATCCATTCTGGAGTGAGTACTCTGGTTAAGACCGACTTACCTCTAGGGGTCTTGGGTTCTCCTCCTAGGTCTCCTTGCTCTAGGTCTCCTATCTCATTCTCACGAATGATATTTCCAAACTCATCTGTCCTATCTGGTAAGTTGGTAACCACATACATGGTTCCTTCCTTATCAATGTAAGCACCCTCTTCAAACTTGACCACTGGGTGTTCAAGTCCAAAGAGTTGGTCAGGATTTTTGAGTTGAACCACTGATCGCCTTAGACCATCCTCATAGATGCGAGCACCTAATTGGTTGGTCCTGATATACTCCAATTGGGTCTTATAAGGACCTTCTGGTGTCTGTAAATAGGCAATGCCTGAGCTACGTGTGGGTCTTTCCATGCTAAAAGACATTTCCGAGTCACTGGTTTCTGAACTTCGTGTGTAAGGATAACCACTAAGCTGTTGAGCCCAAGACTTGGCTGTATGGTTGACACTAGCCTCAGATGACCTAATGCTTTGTCTATCCTTGCCTAAGTATCTGCCAGATCTCAGGTTCATAAGCCTTGGCTTCTAGTCCCAAAGTTCTCTTATATTGCTCAAAATCCTTTGAAACACCTTGATTTTCTAGTTTCCCTGAGAGTCAACTTCAAAATACCCTATCTAATAATCGTGGTATTAATATTAACATAACTAGTCAATGTTTTTGTTGTACTCCTCAAGAGCTTTCCAACAAACCCAAGATCACTCCGAACGGATTTCGTATGAAAAAGTTATGCCAGTTCAGGGTTTTGGGGGTTAAAACAGGGAAACAGGGTCTCTCAGAAAATGCTTCAAATCAGGCGATATATGACATTTATAGGACACAATACTTGTTACTTGAGGAACTCGATACACGATACTTGATCTTTGAACAGACGATATACGATATTTCAAGGAAAACGATACTTGATACTTCCCCTAAACGATACACGACCTCCAAGCCAAACGATACACGATCTCTCACAAAACGATCGTTGGACAAAACGATATCTGAGCAAACGATCGCTGGGCAAAACGATCTTTGACAAAACGATACTCGATACTTAGCTCAAAATGATACTCGATCGCTGGCAAGTATCGCGATCTCTGAGACGCGATACACGATACTTGGACCAAAACGATACTTGACCAACACGATACACGATACCTGAATCTAGACGGTACACGATATTTGATCGCAGACGATACTTGATCTTCGGGAGAAAACGATACACGATACTTCCCCAAAATGATCTTTGGTCAAAACGATCTCTGGACTCAACGATCTTTGGTCAAAACGATACACTATCGATGATATTTGGTTCAAAACGATACGCGATCTCTGAGTGAAACGATCTACGATCTTTGACCAAAACGATCGCTAAGCAAATCGATACCGATCTCACCCAAGTATAAACGATCTCTCACTGAGACGATCGACGATACTTGAGCCAAAACGATACCGATCGATGGGAAATATCGCGATACTCAACCTCAGGAGCAAAACGATACTTGTGAAGTATCGCGATACTCGACCGCGGGAGTAAAACGATACTTGACCCTTAGACAAATTTTAACAATTGTTTTTGAATGTTTGATTTTGCCCCCTTGATTTCCTAGCTCTTCTCTCTTATCCTCACTCTCTGTATCAAGCAAAATTCAACATTTAACCTCTGTAAATCCCAAACGATACTTGACGCAGGTCGACTTTTTTTCTCAAAAGAAAACTTGGATTTCCTGAGAGTTTATGAGTATGAAGTGGGTTTGCTTACCTTTGATACTCTCTTCCAACTCTCCTAGCACCCTATTTTGCTCCGCGTAGCTCCCAAAAGCTTTGTTTCTCAAAAACGATACTTGACGCAGGTTTTAGTACTTCCGAAAATGGCCGCTCAGATTCTTGGTGTTTGGAGAGTGTTTCACGAGTTTTTCTTCAGCGATTCAGTTCTGCACCCCCCTCTAAGCTTCTCGCTCACAACCACAAGTACAAACAAGGTGAATGTACTCTAAAAAATGGAGAAAAACTGAGAAGATGATGGTGGGTGGAGATGGTGATGATGGTGAAGATGAAGAAGAAGGAAAATTAAAAAAACTGAACTGAAAATGATGATTTTTTTACCTTCCAACGTCGCTACTCTACGTCTTACCGTCACACGCTCGTCCTCCAAGCTCTCTCCCCGGCAACGGCGCCAAATTTGGTGTCACTCTAGCACAATGGTGAGTACCAACGTGAGGAGATACACCTCATAAATGTCAATCCGTGGAGACGTGAAGACCGGTATGAAGACCGCGAGCAAGTGATGGCACAAGTGCGTGAGTGAAAGCACACAAGTATGCACACACATACACACACACGCATACAAGGTAAGAGCAAAGAGTGGAACAATGGAAAGCTTCAATTACCAAAGAGCTCTCTTACAAAACTGAAATCTACAACAAGCTAACCTCAAAAATGAGCTCTCCAGCCCTTTTTATAGTTTTTGAGTGGTTTTGGCCCTGTCCAGACCTAGTGTCCGGCCTAGTTAAAAAATAGGTTCTAGGGCTTATTTGGGGGCTCAAACGGAGTCTAAAAATTATAAAAATTGGTAGGATGGTAGATCTAATACTCCTCAAGCTCGAGGACTCCTCGGCTTGAACAAAATGGAGTTACAAAAATGGAAAATGGTATTTACAATGGTTTTTAGTGATAATAATCACTATTTTTATAGGGATTTCATCTGAAAATTTGACAGGTGCTTCTTGGAGCTCCCTACTTGCTCCTTCTTCTTGTGTGTCCACTTCCTTGATGCACTTCCATTCTTTGTCCTTGATCTTGAGCTTCAACACTTCCTTTTGTGGAGTGATTTCCACATAGCTTGGCACTTCCTTATACATGAGTGCCAGCTCCTTGTTCACCGCATCACTCCCAGGGGGGATTTGTTGATATATTTAGGTAGTGATGTGTGTGAACACTCTAGGACCGCCGGGGCACTTTTTTCCCTCTTTAGGAGGTTTTTTTCCCCCGGCTTGTATATACACCTATTGCCCTAATGGGCTACTTATCTTTGTACATTCTCTAGTAATACATTCAGTCTTGTGTGTTGTGCTCCAAGCTTCTTCTTCTTCCTTGTGCTGTTCGCGTGCTTCCGCAGACGTCTATCTCCAACAGATAGACAGTGTCTATCATGATAGATGGGGTGTATCATACCTTTTTTTCTATTGTGATAGTTGGTGTCTATCACAAAAAAACCAAAAAATTATGAATATTTTATTGTGAGTAGTGTTTTGAAATGATCATGATGTGTGGTCTATTGTGCCTATGATCAAAACACAAAATATCAAATTTTTGTCTATTGCAATAGACACATATCGTCATTGCAAGCCATGTACAAGGTTATTTCATATGCAATGTTGCTTTTGGATTTTCTAATGGAGTAGATATTTATAAAAAATTTCAAAAACACATATCAAACATGAGGCACAAAATCTCTCTCTCTCTGTCTCAAGTTGAGGGAAATGAAGTGGAAAAGGGGGATATGAACAAAAACGTAAATTTTTGGTGATGGAGATGTAAGGTGAGGGGATTGGAGATGGTAATGGAGATGAAAAAAATAAAGAAAATAGAAAAATTACCTACTTATCTATGATTCCAACATCAAGACTCTATGTCTTACTATTACATGCTAATCCTTGAATCATGTTGCCGAATTTGGTGTCACTCTAGCATAGTGAGACTATCATCATGGTGAAGATCCACCTCAGAAATGTCAATCCATGGAGACATGAGGATGGTATGATGATTGTGAGCGAAAGGAATGCACAAGTGCGTGAGTGAGCAACACACTAACATGCACACACATACAAACACTTGCATACAAGGTAGAACAAAGAATTTGCACAATGGAATCTTCTAGTATCAGTTCAAGTTACACATAGGTTCTAACAAATCTCAATTCTCTAACAAGCTAACCTCAAAAATGATCTATTAAGCTTCTCTTATAGTTTTTGACTAGCTTTGGCATAGTGTTCAACCTAGTTAGAAATATGGTTCCTAGGCTAATTTGAAGACTCAAATGATCTCCAAAAAATATGAGAATTGATAGGTGTGTTCTTCAAAGAGTCACAAGCTCAGAGGGAGTTGAATCTATAGAAAACAGGTATTTATATTAAAGAATATAGTGATAAAATTCATATTCCAAATTTTGGTTTGGAAAAATGATTAGGCCTATTCATTGCGTGACCTACATTGATTTCCCTACCTACTCAATCCTATATCTAAGACCTACCTTTCTTGTTGGCCTTCCTGCATTGGACTCCCTTGTCCGCTTAGTCCTCCTTAGCTACACCTGTCTCTAACAATGTCCTATGAAAGAGAGACGAGTGATGGCTTCTATAAGATCTACTCAATGATGCTTCTCATTTTGGACTCCTTAAGCATGAATTTTGATGAGGAAAAGAAGATGCACCAACTAGGTTTTCAAACTCGAACTTAAATGAAGATTCACGCTATGTGATAACCCCCGAGCCATGTATCTCAATACATAATATATCGCTCTCACTCTCACAACCTACACATGGCTCCTCTCTCATGAGTGTCACATGGCACTCATGTCATGAAATTCAAGATCCATGTTGAGGAAG